>JABTTQ020001206.1:0-368964 GCA_016081115.2 Rehmannia glutinosa
AGTTGCTAATTGCTATTTTTTGAGGCTATGATACTTGGGATTAATGATTGGGTTGGAAATATAATGAAATATTTTTGGATCAAGTGTTTGAAATTAATGGTTTGGGTCTATGATAATTTTCAATCTAAAGTTAATCAATTAGTTGTTGGATTACGGATTCAATGTCAAGTTGGATCAAACAAAATATAGTCTTTCGTATGTCGGTATGTGCTTTAAAGTAAAGTTGAAAATTTGAATTGCTTATTTATTTAGCTGAATTAAAATTGAGGAGCTTTGAAATTTTGAATTATGTATCCTTTATAATATAATTTTCCATAAATCTAAATATTGAGTCAAAAACTTAAAATCATCTACTACATTTTTAATGAACAATGGTATTTTAAAATATCCATTCAATCTTAACCATCCTCAACAAACTCAACATGACTTAATGTATTAAAGGAACTATAGTCTATTGGTGGAAAACTTTTTTAGCTTGTTTTAAATGCTTATTAATAATTAAAAATAACTCTTCAAAAATTTATTAATGTTATATTTGTTTGTTGGACCTCTAGCTACTACGTAGAAATTTTGCACTTGAAATCCCAAAGAAATTTCATGTTAGACAAAGTCTGAAGCCCACCTAACTCAATTGAAAACGACCGAATTTTCATATTAGAAAAGTTTTTGAGTATATAATTCCCAAAAAAATTGCATGTCATTTTTCCAACAGTACGTCAATGTCTTGCATCGTATATGAATTCGACTAATTAATTAGTATATCATTTCTCGTATCAATTGTTGACTATGTATCTAACATATTATATATTATTTAGATGCAATTACTTTTATCCTAATTTTCACATTTATTCTTGTATTTGTCTTAATTAAAAATGAAAATATGTATGTTACTTATAAATTTTTAGAATAATATATTTATAATTTATGTCTTCAGATTTATTTTACGTAGTATTTAAATATTATATGTCCTGTAAATCACTTATTTGAGATGAGATCAAGGGTTCAAACTATATCCCTCTCCTCCCATCCATCCCATTATAAATGATTGAATATGTCTTGTTGTTTCCACTAATTACAACAAAAATATCTCCTCCAACGAGATAAATAATAAATTATAACGACATAACAACTATCATTACATTTTTTTAATAAAATTTCTAGACACATTTTTATATTTTTCACATTTTTCGATTCAACGCGTTCCTTGACTCAACATGTTCGTTTTGGGATAATACACAAATATATTTTTAGTTCAACTATTCACTTTGCTCTTTTTTTTTTATTTTTAGGGATCGGTCCATTTCTAGGTACCAAGACACAATAACTTTAGTTGAGTCAAGTAACTCGAAATCTAAGTTATCTCATCGACGTTTTTTAGAAAATGACTAAATATCTCACCACCAAAGAATACACAAATGATACGACTTTTTAATCAAAATAGCTTAAAAATATTTGTGAAAAAAACACGAGTATTTTTGTTTTCAACATAAGTGGCCAATTTAGTATATTCTATTATTTAGTATATATAATTTATAAAATCAAAATAAAAAACACAGATAATCGTTAAACATGGTACTGAGTGGTATGGCCGTGAAACACGATGTATGCATAAAAGTTAGGCTTTGCTGGCAACAGATTAGCCAACTCATTGTTGGTGGCGGAGCCGTAGGCTGTCCTGCCCAGTTCCGGAACCGCTGTTCGGTTCCATTTTATTTAGAGGCAGGCGGAACCTTGAAAATGGTTCCAAGACGGTTCCCGAACCGCGGTTCGGTTCGATCCTGGAACCGTGGAAACCGGAGTTCCATTTTGATTGGAACCGCGGGAACAAATCTTCTTTTTGTTTTTATTTTTTTTTTAAAAATAAAATTAATATTTTTTTTGTATAAATATAACACATTAAAATTCAATACCAAATTTAGAATATTATCTTAGATTATTTGAAGACTTTAAATTATACGAGAACAAAAAAAAGGAAGCAATGGGATTAAACTTAATATTAATAATTAATATGAATAATTATTATTAAGTTGTATATGTATCCTCTTAGTATATAGTGGAATCAAAGCCCACATAGTTTGCTTACATTTTTACTATTATTTCTTGTAGTAGATGTAGGTTGTATTTTTTGTTGATTTCGTTTCACCCTTAAAATTTAAACTATATTCATTATAAAGTTTATTATATTTGTTGGAAGTGGTGGAAGGAACGTGGGAACGGAACCTTGGAAGGCCGGGAACCGGAACCTTGGAACCGAGTGGAACCGGCGGTTCCACGGTTCTTCCAAAGGAGGAACCGGGAACGGGCAAGCAAAGACCGGTTCCTTCACGCGGTTCGGGAACTGGGCCAGTCATCGGTTCAAGAACCGTTGACCGCGGTTCGGTTCGGTTCCTCTTCGGTTCGGTTCCATTTGGTCGGCTAGGCGGAGGATCCTATTCCTTCATATGCCCCCACCCAACCGTTAAAACGACGTCGGGTCACTGTACATGCACAATGACAATGGGAAGAAAAGGGCAACGTTTGAAAACTGCACGTTTGAGAAATATACCAAAAGTAAACAACGTAGCAAAATGGGCGGAATATATTAATATAGTAATATAGGCGGCTCACTTTGTCAGGTTTGTTATAGTTAGAAAGACGCAAATAATTAATATTAAAGAAAACGAAATGCTCGTAAATGGAAGTCTTTGATTCAGTCCAAATTCTGAAAAGATAAAATCATAAATGGATAAAGAGATATAAAATTGTAAACAATGAAAAATCAATTGGGCCTTAAGGTGATTAGGTGGGTATACGGTCTACTTTCTTCCACCCCACAACAAGCAATAGGCGTGTGGCCGTTACGCGCTACTCAAGAACTGATTTCACCTATATTTTTTTTTTTTCCAGTGACTAAAACCTGTAAATTCTTATTATTCATTTGTGCATTTGAAACAATTTTATGGGGTAAAATTAGGCAAATTTATGGAGATTATTAAAATTCATTTTCAATGATACTAACCAATAGAAAAGGAGTAAGTTCATGTGCCTGGAGAAAGTGATTATATATATATATATGTAAACATAATTTTTTCAATTATCGATTAGGGAAAGCAATTTCGGCCCCTCTGTGCTTCTACTAGGTTAAATCATGGAATATATCTGGCTTGGTCAGGCTTATAATTGAATGATCAACTGACTGCCACCAAAATTGTAACCCAGAAGAAAGCATAAATGTTTTCGCAAAGAATCGAACCCATGTTGGTGAGACTAATGAGTAATGTATTATGGTTAGGCCAATAGAGTAGTTTTAATTTTTTATTTTTTTTTGAAATGTAGAGTAGTTTGAATTAACTATCAATATAATAGAGCCTAGAGGTACCACTTATTGGCTACTTGAGCCAATCTCTAGGACCAAGGCTATTAAGGTCCCGAGCCCCCTTTCTAGGATAATTAGAGCATTCACAAATTTTTTTTTGGCCCTCACATGTCATCTCATTGTCATGTCAAAAACTTTCAACAATATTTTTATGAGTCTCACTCTATCCATATCACCTAAAAAAAATACCCAACAACTCTTTCATAGCTCTTTTAAATCTCTAGTAGTACAAGGCTTCAATACTTCAAGTTAGATTCCACGTTTTCTTTTTTTTTAAGCAAGCAACTTAATATTAATACAAAACTTAATATTATTATGGATATTAAGTCCAATTTATTTTCTATTTTTTTTAATCGAAATTGATAAACCATTTTTAAAAAAATAAAAAAATTATTAAAAGAGAAAAAAAGGGTTCCGATTAAATCGGAAGCAGACGTGGAGAATCGAGTTTAGTTTGCAACTAGAGCTTTGATCCCGGCTTTGGAACCGAAGTGAGGCTCAGTTCAGTTCCTCATTTTGGAAGAATCGAACCAGCAGGTTCGAGGCGTAGTCACCCCTAAGTAATTAGATTTTCATGAACTCATATTTTATAAAAATAATTGAAATATTTGGAGCATAAAGCAATCGAAGTTTGAAATTTTATGTATCATACATTAATAATGGGTGATGAGTGCATAGGGTCACTGGTGAATGAGTCGAGGTTAAGGAATCAAATTAAAATTCCTCTTCCACTTTTGGTATTCTACTTCATGTTCCACACTTTCACTCCTTGGATTTATAAAGGTCTAGACTTGTATTCGTCTCTTTTTGAAACCTGATGGATATATTCATTAATTATGCTAAACTCAATGCATACAAAAAAAAATATTCAAAATATATTGTTAAAACTTTGAAAAATCATATATATTTAAATTAAGTATCATAATTCAATATATATAATTAAATTACGGTGATAACAATGAATTACTTGTTTTGGTTAATTAAAATTATATTTAGTGGATTAAATTCACATTCAACTAATTAGATTGGTAAATACAAAGAGAATTTTTAGTACAATCGATGATAGTAGGAGATGACACATGCATGCACTCATAGTATATGAGATCGAATCGAATTAATCAATACAAGCATCTACTACATTACCTGTAACACAAGATTAATCCTAATATTATTCTCTATATATATTAAAATTAAAAAAAAAACATTTTACTTCAAAAAATAAATGAAAATATAATTTAAGATCCAACAAGGACGCAATCATTGAAACACAAGAGCGCGTGGGGTTACCCTTTAGGACAACCATAATTGAACCTCACAACAAAAGGGTGGCAACTACCTGGCAACTCATGCCTCTTTTTTTTTTTTTTTTTTTATCTTTTCATCTCTCTGTTATTTTTAATTAATTTATAATTTCTTTAATATTTCTCACACTTTAGTATGAAAAGATAGCCGTTTTTTCCCCTCAGTTTCTTCCCCAAAATTATCCGTTTTTTTTTTTTTTTTCATTTGCAAGTTCCAAACTACTATTGCTATCAATTTTCCAAAACCCTAGTGAAAACAACTCTTATGTCCGCTACCAAACAAAATTTCGATCCATTATATAGGCTATTTTTTCGAAGTTTCTTGTAGCGGTGGCCTAATGAACGACTCTCAGTCTTCGTCGCTGTCCTCTTCTTCCTCCTATGACTCCGCCATCGGACCCCCACAAGCGGTACGAAAAATGCGAGTGTGTGTGTTGTACCCGTGCTAGTAGGAGTTTGGATTTTTTCATTTTTTCTTTATGTTGGTGAATTATTTGGATTTTTACGGGATGCAGTGATGTGTGTTGGTGTTTATGTAGTTTTGGGAGGCTTGGTGTGTTTGTGCTTCGTAGATTTGTTGCTGTGGTTTGATATGAGGTCTATGGTGATGTGAATTACGAATTTAGGAGTACTGATTGTAGGAAAACTGAATTTTTTTCAGTAAAACTTAATTTGTTTGCTTGCACTTGAGGCTTAGAATTGCTACTAAAATGAAGGTTTTAGCATAATCTTTGAGAATCTGTGAGTTGTTTTTCAGAAATTACTAAATTGCAATTTCACTACATTTCTGGCGATGCAGCCAAAGACTCCAAAATTTTTCAGATTCATTTATTTATAATTTTGTTGTTTTCTCTTAATTTGTGTATAAAGATGAAAGTATTTCTGTAATTACTTTTCCTAAATTACATTACTTTGATCACCTTGTTGTTTCTTTGTAAATTGTGAACAAAATAATAAAATTGAGACGTCTCTTTCAAAAATATCGCCCTGATTATCCTAGTCGTTCTATTTCTGAAGAATTTCAATTTGCTTTGTAACTTTGATCTTACTCTCAGGACTGCATATTGTTTACCCTCAACAAGGAAAGCAAAAGGTTGGTGGGGGGAATAATTTTTTAAGTTTATGGTTTTGAGCTTTCTACTTTTTTTAACTCTTATCAAAATAAGCTAAAGTTTTGGGGATTATTGTGACGTCTGTTAAACTAGGTGGACGTGAATATATTAAATAGTAACTTGTGATTAAACATTGGTGAAAATAATCAGTGGCTCAGTGCATCTATAATGTTTTGAATCTTTTATGTGCATATAGACTCTTGCTGGACAAACAAATATGAATAAATATGTAAGTGAAAATTTTGTTTTTCCGTTTATGTGTTGGATTGCAGAATGTTGTGGGGAGTCATTCATCTTCTCAGGGAATCTCTCCATCGGTGTCTCGTCACTGGCGGGATGTGTTCTGGTTGCTGATATTTGTGGCACATTTGATTGTGGTAGGTTTTGCTCTTGGGGTTTTTGGGCTAAATAGGTTTAAGCAACCGGATAGGCTAAATATAGATAAGTATACAATGGGGTTTCTTGAGAATAAAGATGGTTTAACTGAAGACTTCTGGCCATTGTACGCTGTTGCTGGTGGAGTTGGGGCAGTTTTGGGATGGACTTGGTTGTTGTTGCTCGGTTCACGCGCAAATCAAATGATGAAGTTCTCAGTGCACATTTTGACTACATATCTTGCTGTCGTCAGTGTGCTGTGTTTTTGGGCCGAGCAGTTTTTCTGGGGTGTTGCATTTGCTATTGGTGCTGCATTGCAATTCTTGTATGTTATATCAGTCATTGACAGGTAAACAATGTGATCTTGTGGTTAATGTCTTTTAGTATAACCCAGATCAATTGAAATAAGTTCTTTATTTAAATTAACCATGACAGAAAACCTTTTGCTTGTGCAAAATTCTCATTTCGTAATATAATCATTCAGTTGACTTCCGATGTCCATGAAATCTCTTACATATTATTCTAAGGTTCTGAAGCTCTGGAACCTGCAAATCTTTCGGATGCTATCATTCCATTTTTTTTATAAACTAACTTGTAGAAATCGATTATCACATTAACAGATATTGAAATTTGTTTGACTTTATTCTTTAGGAAGTTATAACGATCAAGACTCCCGCGGCATTTTGAGGTTGAAATCATGTTTCATGTTATTTCCTGACTTTTCTTAACTGCTAAAATCATTCATACTTATAATTTAACAGCCAGATGTTACCTTCGGAATGTTGGAATTAGTTTTCAAATTGTACTAGTTTTATGAATTGTAGAAAGATTTGATATTTTTGTAGAATTTCTGGGGAAAAGAGTTATTTATTCATGGGAATGGGGCAATGAAGTTTCGAATATGAGTTATATGTTGATGAAAATTGAGCTATGATTCATTAAAATATTTGTCCGGGACCATAAGTCTGCTGATCCCATTCCCACAATCAGAATTTGTCTTTGCCTGAAATGCAAGTATCCATTTTGAAAGTTATCTTGTAGTCTCCAAAAGATGTTTATATTTTTAATGAACACATATGTGTTGGATCTACCTATTAGATGCTATTTGAAAAGCAGAGATCATATTTGGTGAGATTTCTCAATGCCTGGTTTCAGTTTTGTGTGATCATCTTGTCTTTTCCATAGGCTTCCATTTACCATGCTGGTGCTACAAAGAGCAGTGAAGATGGTGTGGAATCTTCCTGAGGTCACAAGAGTAGCATGCATTTTTATGCTAGTAATGCTTTTATGGCTAGCCCTGTGGTCTTTTGGTGCTGCTGGGGTTGTCGCGTTAGGAATTGGCGATGGTGGTCGCTGGTGGCTTCTTGTGGTGAGCTGGCAAGTTTTTAATCTATATTTCATGTTTTTTGGGGTTGCGACATATTTACTATTACACTACTCATAAACATAGGGCTGTCAATTTCACTAACAGGTGCTATCTGTGAGTTTGTTTTGACGGGTGCAGTTCTCTGTAACGTTGTCCATGTTGTAGTTTCGGGTATGGTTTTTCTAGTCCTCATTCATGGTGGTCGAGAAGCAACATCAATGCCTCCTAAACCAGTGATGAGTTCTTTGCAATATGCCGTTACTACTTCTTTCGGAAGCATATGCTATGGATCGCTCTTTACAGCTGCTATACGAACACTACGGTGGGAGGTGAGCAGCTACGATTATTATTTTTATATTCTTCAGAAAATAAACACATTAAACGGCATGTATTTTCAATGTGATAGTAACCTTACTACTACAACTTGTCTGATGGACTTTACAGATTAGGGATTGAGGTCAAAGATTGGCAGCAATGAGTGTCTGCTCTGCTGTGTTGATTTTCTGTTTCATCTAGTAGAGTTTTTGGTTCGTTGGTTCAACAAGTATGCTTATGTCCAGGTATTTGTTCTACCATATATGGCGGCAATATTCATTTTGATGTCCGGTCATTTTATCATATGACATTAAAGATGTGAAGCTGTCTACCTCTATTTACACTGACTGATTGGATGTGAAACGAGAGTTAAATGCAGAACCTTGACGCTTTTAAAAATGACTTAAAACAAGAGGCTTTTGTATTATCTAATTCCTATTGATTCCACCTCCATCACCCCCAACTCCCCAATCAAAAATAAAAATAAAAATAGAAAATCTTAGTTGGGAGATGGAAAAATTTGATCTCCTCTATAGGTCTTTCAAGAATAGCCTGGAGGGGTTCTTTCTTTCTTTCTTTCTTTCTTTTTTTTTAAATATGTAATGCTCTTTCATTTCTTTTCCCCTTTTCCTACAGTTAGGGATTATCATATTGTAAATTTGTTTAATGTAGAAATGCGGTATATTGAGGACCACATGCGCAAAATAGAATTTGTATGGGATCTTAGTGGCGCTTTTTTTTTTTTTTTTTGTGTGTGTGAATATATCCTTTTTTTTTTTCTGAAATGTGAGCAGACCATTACTTATTGCATGAATGGTTGGAGCTATTAATTTGTTGTTTTGAATGTGTTGTTACTGTTGAGGATTAAAGGAATAATTAACAAATTATTTAACAAACATACTTTGTGCTTTTCATCCAGATAGCTGTTTATGGAAAAAGCTTTAATCATTCAGCGAAAGATGCCTGGGAATTGTTCCAGTCAACAGGCGTTGAAGCACTTATAGCCTATGACTGCTCAGGTGCGGTTATATTCATGGGCACAGTCTTGGGTGGGCTCATATCCGGTACATGTGCAGCAGTTTGGACTCGGATCAAGCATCCCGACCGTGTAGTAATGGTGGGGTGTACTGCCATGTTGATGGGAATGATCTTGGTAAGAATCTCATGCTTAATCCTCTTAACCCCAGGGACGGTGGCCGTCAGCCCTTTCTTTCCTCAATTATAAAGTTTTAAGATTAACCAAAATTAGGGGCAATTACAAAAACTACCCATCTACCCCGGATTTAGTATAATTACAAAAAAAAAATCAGTTTTCTTTTAAAATTACAAATAACCCTTCATGTTTGTATTTTTTTGGGATAATTACAAAAATTCCCTGAGGTTTGGGCTAATTACAGAAAGGCCCAGCGATATTTCAAATTACAAAAAGCCCACTCAGATTTGATTGTCTTGAATTTAAAGGGGTAACTGTAATATTTCTAAAAATATCAGGGGTATTTGAAATGCTTTTTTGTTATGAAGGGGAAAAGTGTAAGACGAAATCAAACTGCAAGTTTTTTTCTACCAATTTTCAATACCCTCTAGTTTTTTTCTTGTAATTAGCCCAAACCTCTGTGGTGTTTTTGTAATTATCCCTTTTCTTCTACAAATTATCCCCTCAATATGTGCAAGTTGGATACTCTTGATTTTGAAAGGTATTTGGATTTCTTTTGTAATCAGGCTTTACTTCAGGGGTAATATTTGTAATTATTCCAAATACATATTTATTTACTGTTTTTCAAGAAAATATAAGTTTCGCCATCCCATGTGGCTCCATTCCTGCTTATCCTCTCACTATTCACTAAGGTGCTACATGACAATGCAAACACACACGACGGGACGTTGCAATAGTTGCCTGCTCACCGGTGTCTTCTCGTTTTTCAGGTTGGGCTAGCGATGGTTGTTGTGGAAAGTGCAGTGACATCTATTTATATCTGTTATGCAGAAGACCCCTCGTTAATTAACAGGTGGGACGCAGCATTTTTCGCCCAAATATCGGAAAAACTGCACCAACGCCTACAGCACAGAAGCGCTCGGGCCAGAGAGGTACTAAACCATAGAATAGATGATCAGATACAAGAGGCCGTTCTTGCTTGATTTTGATCTTGTATAAGATGCATAAAGTTACTTTTTGTTGTAGTTTGTATAAAATGTTTTTAAGTTCATTTTGCGTCTTCAACGAAATTGCTTCTTAGAATCAATTGACCCTGTAATTGTAAATTATATAATTGATAGATGCAAGTTTAGTATGTTATGTTCAGAAATAATGAAATAAGCTTTAAACACAATGGATTGGATTAGGGAAAGAATTATAATTGTTCTTTCTACTCGGACAATAATAAAAGGCTTAATTGCAAAATTGGTCTATTAACTATATGGCTCTAGCAATTTTGGCCCTGTAAATGTTTTAGGTAGCAATTTTGATTTCGTGCAATTTTGGTCCAACAAGTTTCCTGAGTTTGTGTGATTTTGATTAGGTGTTACAATATTTTATCTGTTCCCATCATTTAGTCAAAATACTCAAAATACCTATGATGTTAAAAATTACAGGACTGTAATTGCTATTTTAATTAAATTTAGGGATAATTACAAAAGTACCCCCGAGGTTTGACCTAATTATAAAAAAACCCAACTAACTTTAAAACTTACAAAAAGTATCCCTGAGGTTTGAAATATATTTCAAATTCCCCCTTCATATTTGTAAAATCATTGCAGATTACCCCCTAATTTTAACACTAAATCAAACCTCAAGGGTGCTTTTTGTAAGTTTTAAAGTTAGCTGAGTTATTTTGTAATTAGGACAAACCTCAGGGGTACTTTTTGTAATTATCCCTAAAATTTAAAGGGTAAAATCATAATGGACTGAAATTTTCACATTAAGAAGTTACATAAGTAATATTACCAACCCGTAAGAGTTACAACTTACAAGACTAAAATTGCAATTAAGCCTAATAAAAAATATGAAATCTTAAAAATTGTTTGCAAGGCCCCTTAATTGAAAAAGGGCCCATGAATGATCGGAATTGGATCGTCGATGGAGCCCACATGTGATTTGTTTGAGCTTTTGTAATTTTGTTTCTAGACAATATGGGTTACTAATACAACTAATGTACATTCTACGGTTTGAATCTCTATCGATGTTATCTAAAATTCCCTCCTATTCATAATAAATGTCTTTTTAGAAAAAAATACACATATTAAGAAATATATTAAAATATTCAATATATCTTTAATTAATATAAATATTGCATTGCAAGAAAACAAAATTTAGGCATTATTGTTAATAAATATAAAGATAGATTGGAGAAAATATTTTCTCATTAATTTTGAAAACATAAAAAAGGACATTCTTTTTTATCAACTTTTTATATATCAAAAAGACACTTATTATGAATAAGAAGGAGTAATATTTTCTTAATATCTCAGTTTTATTAATTAAAACCAAAAATTGATTAAATTTTATGTTTGATAAAACTTAAACTAATTTTTTAAATTAAAACAAGTGTTCCGAGTTTATTAAATTCCGCACAGTGGGCTGGTGGGACCACGTAATCATAGTTGCGACTGGCGACCAGTTCTCGGTAACATCCGACCACTATACAGAAATTAAATTCAAGATAAACCAAATCACACTGGACCATTTTTTTTTTCATAATAATGTATATGATTTATTTTCAAATTCTTATCTACCACCGCACCCTACATTGAAACCAAAGTTTTTTTTTTTTTAATTGTGTTTTTCATTTTGAGAATATTGGAGAATTTGTGAAAATAAAAATGTGGTGATGTACACATGATCCATGGTATGGGTGAAGGGAAACAATTATTTTGTTTTATCTGTTTTTTATTTTTCATTATTATTTTTTTTTGCAAATTCCAACTTGTTTTTGAAAAGTGGAGATGTACACACATAGACTTTTGAAATATGGAGTGTAAAACTTAGAAAGTAATATTACTTTCAACAAATTTCAAAAAAATAAAAATTCTAAAATATACAATAACACTATTTCCAAATTAAAAAACACAAAAAGTGTTATTAAAAACTCGCATTACGCAACCTTTCTTAACAGATAGGGTTGTAAATAAGTCGAGCCGATGGTACTATTCGAGCTTAATTGAATTTTATCGAGCTTCAAAATTGTGTTTGAACTTGGTTTGATTATTAATTGAATTGAGTTTGAACAGGCTTTAGTCGAAGTGAACACGATTGAGCTTGAGTAACTTGATATTTTTACACATATTTTATTCTTTTTGATGTCGAATCAAGAGGTGAGCTTTATGACATACAAAATAGAGGCAAGACTAACTCTTCAACTACTCCGCTTCTCTTTCACTCATGTGATTCCTCAAAAGCCTATGAAGACTATGACAATTGCGGCTCAAGGGGATCTTGGGCCAACATTCCACGGGATACATCGGACCATTTAGGACGATACTTCGGCATGTCTTGAAAAAACAAATGACAATATCGTTCGAAAATCCTCAGAAATAGGCGCCTCCCTTTAAATTGCGTCGTTAAATTATTTTTGTTATTTCATTTTTCCGAAGTTTGACATTGTTTTTACTTTCTTTATATCCGTCGGCTCGTGATGACTTTTCCTTTCTTTTTATATATTTCCATTTATTAAAAAAATGACATACAAAATTAGATGTAAAGTTGATGTGTTCGTAATGAGATGAGACGTGACCAAAATAATTCCTGCCAATAGCCTACATTTATAATCCAACAACCAAAATGAGATTTCTGGCTTCCAAAAGGTCCATACTTGTTGTGCATATTTTCCTCACGAAAGGTCTTCCTCCTTCACAATTTCTTATAATATAATTTATTATATTTTCGATATTGAGTAGAAAGGATGTGGGAAAATACATATTTCTTACAATACTAAAAATGCTACAATTTTTTGTACTTTGATTATTGTAAGTACTAAAAAATAAGTTGGGGAGGAGTTTATTTCGAGAAAAAGGTCTTAAAATAGTTAAGTTTAAGACTTAAGAGGATATTAAAGTGTCCCTTCTATTTAATTTAGAGATACTGGTGTCGGAGATGTGTATGTGGGCTGCCGGCGGCTTTGTTGGGCCCACGGAAGAGATATTGGTAATGGGCCTGTTTTTCCAAGAATTGCACCTCTCTGGCCGATAACAATATAATTAATTCTCATTTAATTCCTTCTCCTAACAAAATTAAATCACATTCGTACTTTTCCATATGGTGCAACTTTTGTCTCGTCACCATCTCATCATATATTACATCCTCAATGAACACCCATGACATGACACTCATCACATCCCTAGCTCATACATTTATAACGTTCAAGTACTTTTATATTATATTAAAGGTAATACGTTAGAGTTAATCGCATGATGTCATCAATGGAGCTTTCTTGAAAAAAAACCATTTTAGAAAATAAAATATAATTTTAAGAAATTGGAATGAAACCCACTTTACATTTCTTATAATATTACAACTACCTCTCATTGCACATTAAGACAGAATCAAATGGACCTATCCAACACACTAGGTTACTCCTAGCAAGGGGTGACAACTAGGTCAGTCCAGTGTTGGTTTTTGGTGTCAAAATAGAAGAAGGGGCTTTTATCCCACATAGATTGAGAAACAAAAGTGATGGGAGCCTTAAAAATTTATTTAAGGAATTTCGTGTGTTTTGATTTCAAGTGCACCAATCAAATACACTATAATCTTTGTATTTTGATTCTTCTAAATTCCTTTCTTGTATTCTTTTGTAGAATTGGGAGAAATGTGTGAGTTAGTCAAAGATTTGTAATAGTGTGGGAGTATTGGAGTCGGAAGTCGGGAGAGAGAATTTTTGTGTGATTGTATAAATTTTTCATACAGTAGAATTGCTCTGCAGTCGTGGTTTTTCTCCGATTTTGGAGTTTCCACGTAAATCTTGTGTTGTGGTTTGTTGTTATTTTATTTCTCACTTATTTTGCTTGTCCCAGGAATGAATGGGGATCGTTTTTCCCAACAAGTGGTATCGAGCCGAGGTCGGGTCTCTTGAAGTCTCCGAGTATGCTCGTGGTTGCGGCTTTGTCCGATCTTCCACATCGGAAAAGATTTCTTGAAAGGTAGGTTTTGGGGATCTTTTAATTTCTTAGTATGCTTTATGTGGTTGCGACTTTGTCTCGATCTTCCACATTAGAAAAGATTTTGAGGCGGGTATTCATTAGGTTAGGGGTGTATAGCGGTATGTCAAAGTTTTCAAATTCAATGAAGTTTGACGTGGAGAAGTTTGATGGAAGAATCAACTTTGGCTTGTGCAAGTACAAGTCAAAGATGTGATGATACAATCCGGATTACCAAGGGCTGAAAGAAAGGTCGTGTTCGAGGCAATTCTACCAACTCGGATGGTCTTTGGCGAATCGAGGCGGAGCATCGACAAAGATTCCCGAAGTAGTATGAGTGATGAAGATTGGGAGGATCTGTATTTGAGAACAAGAAGACAATACGTCTGTGTTTGGCTAAGAATGTTCTTGCAAATGTGCATGGGATTTCAAATGCTAAAGAGGCGTGGGAAAAGCTGAGGCTTTGTACCAAGCAAAGTGCCATTTCAAATCGGTTGTACTTGAAGGAGCGATTTCACACTGCTGCGGATGAGCGAATGATCTAAAATCTCGGATCATTTAAGTACACTCAATGGCATCATCTCGAGGCTAGAGGCAATTGGAGTGAAAATTGAAGATGAGGATAAGGCATTACGGCATCTTGTCTCTTCCCATTCCAATGAGCACATGAAGCCGATTTTGATGTATGGGAAGGAAACTTTAATTTTTCTTTGAAGTCACGGGTAAACTTCTTAACTCAAGAGAGAGGCTAATGAGTGATGGGCGAACTTCAACAGAAAATTCGGTAGCGGTGGCAGTAAGTAAAGAGAGGAAGAAAGACTCTAAGAATGTTGTTTGTTGGAAATTCGAGTGTAATGGCTTGCCTTCCAAATTAACGATTGTCCCCACAAACCAACCTCAAGTCTTTCAGGCGTGTTTTTTCATTCTCACTCGCACGCCCCGAGAGCGACTTCCCGGAAGGTCACCCATTCCATAATTACTTGAGCCAAACATGCTTAACTTCGGAGTTTTTATGAGATGAACACTAGAAAAGAAAATCTTGTTGGTATGAGTAGTACCTATTAAAACTTTTAATCTCTCATCAATTGTACCTACACAGTCTCAGAAGCTACTCTTTTTCGGGTGTGAGATCGGTTCATTCATGTCCCATCCACCTAAAAGCATGCCAGGAGCCGCTCATTATCCGTGCTTTCTCTTTGCACCAGCGATGATTTTCCGCCTTCTTCGCCCCTGGGCGTCACATCGAATATTCAAATTCATGGCCCAACATAGTCTTATAGTCGGGCCAGTGCAGCCCACAGGGCCAGGCTCAACTCGTCAATGCAACAATTTAAGTACCAACGTTACCACATGGCTAGCTCCATGTACGTACATTATAATTTAAAAATGATCATTCATCATTAAGGCAAAGAATATTAAGAAGAGAATGTTACCGTCTGGTAAATTTAGACGACAAGAATGGTACAAAAGCAATGAATACACAATAAATCTAAGAAAATAACTAATCAGAATCAGAATGCCTGCCATGTAATAAAGCCGCGAGCAAAAGTTTTGGCTCATATATCATATATGCATGACACTGATACTTCCCCAATTTCCACCACAACATGATGTCACATTTTTGAACAACTATGTTTGGCACGTGTCACGCATACACGTGATGGAACCACTTTTTCGGAGACCAAAATCCCCCAAAAGAAGCAGAGGTGACAATTACACGACGATAATCGAGATACGAATCTGATCTGAAGTTACTTAGAGAAAGTCGAACACAAAAATGACTAACACGATATTAATAATTCGTCTAAAACGTAGCTATTTCATATTTTAATTAATTTTTGATATATTTTAAACTTAACCTGAAACCGGGGGCGTAGACAAGGAGGGCCTCTCCGCTCCCGCGCATCCCAAATTTTTTTGTCCCTAAAAGTTTTTTTATGGAAAAAAATAAAAAGAAATCATATATAGATTTTTTAAGGGTAAAAAATAATTGAACTAGGGAGAAAAAATTTGGACTAGAGGTAACCATGCGGCCTGGCTACATCCCTGACTGAAATCAAACCAAAACTAAACACGAATCCGATGACCTGAATCGCCACCCCTGTCCAAGTCAGAATGTAATAATTGAAAAAAGATGGCATTGTACTATACATTTTTTCAGACTCAAAATCAATACAAAGCAAGCAACCAAATGATTTGATTTCAAGATTTTCTCACTTTTTTCTTGTGCGTTATTTATCTGGGCTGTCATTTTTGTATTTATATTTTGTTTCCTAAATTAAATTTTTGTTTCTTCTTCTTCTTCTCAACATTCTGAAACTTCAAACTTGTACCTCTGAGCACGCACAGAACACGCAGTGAAGGTGTGATAGAGCAGAAAAATGCAAAATAGCTTCAAGGCAACAGCTGTTCGCAGCACATTTCACTCACTAACTCTGATGTGTATTCCCATTCCTCTCACCTTTTTTACCTCAGGTAATAAAAAAAATATACTCTGTTTTTTTCATTTTTGTTTCTTTTACTGCATGTAACTGTTTAAGCGCTGGTTTTCTTGTGTATGATTCAGAAAAGCGTGTTTTTAATTATCTTGTCATTTTCTCGTGTTAATGTAGAGGCGATGGCAGTGGAAGAAATGCGACAAATGGTACGAATATTGGAGAGCTTCAACAGTCAGCTGGAAATGGATTTAATCATTTAGATATTGTTGATTTAACCAGAAGTAAGCTTTTTCAGCTTTTTGGACTTAAACTACTACAAGTACATATGTTTCTCTCTTCTTTCTCACTGCGATCTGGCCACCACAAGGGACTTATGTCTCTTGTGGGGTGGAGGTCGTCGGTTCTAGGGATGTAAACGGGCGGCGGGCGGGGGAGCGATCCCCATCCCCGTCCCTGCGATTGCGGGAAATCCCCTTCGTCCCTCATGAGACAAACGGGAAAATTTCCCCCCATCCCGCCCCTCATGATCCCTTGCATGGGATTCCCTATTCCCCGCTTTAATTTTTTTTTTGTTGCAAAAAAATAAATTTGTTATAAAAATAATCATTTTTAATATTAATAAATTATATAAATAAAACTAATAAACCATTCATTAATAAAATAAATTAAATATTTGTCATTTTAATATTTAATATAGATATATTTACAATATAGTATATATATTATAAATATTATATTATATATTTAATAAGCGGTACCCCACGGGGAACGGGGCGGGGATCCCCGTGGGGCGGGGAGTATGATCCCCGTCCCGCCCGTCCCGTCCCCACGGGGGAAAATTTCGGGGAATCCCCGCCCCGTTCGGGGCGGATCCTCGCGGGGAACGGGATTCCCGCCCCAACGCCATCTCTAACCCACACACCATTTAAATGTCCTTTGATATATGTGAGTTGGTGAATGATTGGAGTGAATAACATCCGTATGAATTTGATTCCGGGGGAGATCAACTATAATTAGGTTTGTGGGATCGAACATGCTTGTTCTCTTTATCTGGAGGACATGATTGTACTTTGGCAGACTCCACCAGAATACTTGTCAGTCCGTGCACATACCACAGTTTACCTGAGTAGTAGCGATGAGGGGCCAAATTCTTTGTCTCCGAGACGATTAGGCGTAAGCTTGAAAAAAAAAAACCCTTTTATACATAATTTAACTAACGAAATGATTTGTTACAAAATTTTACACATACGGAATGCCAATTGAATAAAAAATATTATTTTTCCCAAGTTATACGACCAATTACCGGTAAATCACCACTTTTAAATTTATCAACAAAATATTGTAGATATTTACATATTAACATATTTAGCTTAATACTTACCCATGGGCCATGGAGGATTCAGGGGGGCCTCCATGGCTCTCAGTGCACCCCAAATTTTTGTATCACATTTTTTCTAGGGGCTGTTTTTGTTAAGGAAGAAAAATAGTTGGACTAGTGGAAAAAATTTGGGCTAGGAGTGATTAAGCCAGTTGGCTATGCCCCTGTATTTACCTACGGATTTTTCCCTTGGTAAATTGGTTTTTTGTGTTGTGCCTCTTATAATTAACTAAAAGAATGACTTTTTTAAAATTACAATAGGCACAATGTACAACAGCATGAAGGCAAGCAGTGGTTCAGTTGTGTCTAGTAACTTGCAGTTTGGTGGACTTACCAATGTAAGTTTTTTTTTTTTTTTAACCTCTCAAATTAATTTTATTTACCCATTCACAAAAAAAAAAAAAAAAAAAAAAACTATGTTTCCTTTACAGAGTTTGGGTTCAGCTGATCAGATGGGGTCATCAAACAGAGGTGTAGGGTTGATGCTGCAGAGGGGTGGAAATGTAATTTTGGGTTTTGGAGGGTCTTTGGGAAATGGGCAATTTGAGAATTGGACTGATAATTCTGGGGTTGTAGCAGATCACAGTCAACAGACTGATAATACTTCCACTGATACTGATGCCAAAAATCAGGTCTTTTTGATTTCCACTTCTTTACATTTGAGTGAGTTAATGTAGTAATTTAGCAGATATTAATGTTCTTTTAAGTTTTTTTTTTTTTTTTTTTTTTTTTTACCTTGATAAGTTATGGTTAGGGTTAATTATGATTTGGTTACACATTTATAGTTTCCTGGAGTTCATCATGAAAGATTGATAGTTGAGGATTCCACTGATCAGTCCAAGGGAAGAATTGGAGACCAAAAAGGTTGTTGCTTTATGCTGCTTTAATTAATTAGTATGTGGAAATTTTCAAAAAAATTATATGAAGTGTGATTGTTTGTGGAAAAAATGATTTTATTTAAAAGAAAATCTCATTAATTTCTAAAATTAATTTATTTTTCTCTTTATCTTTCACGCTTCACAATACCCAATTATACTACTTATTTCTCTCTCCTCCTCCCATTCATATAAATAATTTGGTAGTTTCCTTAATTTGTCACCATTTTCGTTATTTTCTCTTAAAATAAGATCCATATTGCTTATTCTTTATTCAAGTTTTTATTTTTTATTCAAATTTCTTGCATTATATTGTACACTATTATTTCCACCAAATATTTCACAAACAATCAACGTCTAAAAGATTCCACGTCATATCAACACAATCATTACTTTCGCTCCACACACTCAACTTTCATTTTTTAAAAAAAAAATCACCACTATTCAATCAGAAAATGAAAGTGAAAGTGGATGGAGTGAAAGCACAACCAGTCACACCCTTCATTCCGTTTATGTTTTATTTCCTTGTTTCATCAGGCACTTTGCAGGCTAGCTCAAAATCGTGAAGCTGCAAGAAAGAGTCGAATGAGAAAAAAGGTAAATTGTATTATCTTTCTATATTTCTTATTTGATATTTTTTGAACAAGTGATTATTACGGCAGAATGGATCATCCTTCCAGTGAGACAGGGCGAAGCCAGAAAATGAAAATGAGAGGGGCAAACTTTATTTTTTCTTGAAACTAATAAATAAAGTGAAAGTATTTTTATTTTTCAAGGGGGCAAAATTATAAAACTTATAATAATTATTAAAAAAAATTGAAGTTGAGGGGGGAGGGCGGATACCGCCGCCAGGCCCCCTTGGCTCCGTCCCTACAGTGACACAATTTGGATTGAGTTGACGTAATATTTTGCTTTATTTTTTTGAAGTGTATGCATTAGTGTTTCTAGTCAATCTCAGTAAGAGCATTATAATTATGGTGGCTAATTATCTAGTTTGATGTTGTATGGCTAGAGCTGTCGAAATGGCCCGACCCGGCCCATAGCACGTCAAAACCCGCCGTTTGGCTAATTATCGTCCTTTTTCTTTGTTTGCAGTCATGTAGTGATTTATATTTGGACAATATTTATATGCTACATATGTTATGGTTTTGGATAGGCATATGTTCAACAACTAGAGAACAGTCGGCAAAGGCTTGTACAGCTAGAGCAAGACCTTAAAAGAGCACGGCAGCAGGTGAAATTCTCTATACCAAATGCATCATATTTATTAGGATAATTACAAAACTACCCTGAGGTTTGAGCTAATAATAAAAAACGTAGAGGTTTTGAAAATTACAAAACTGCACTTGAAGTTTTATCATGTATTATATTTTACCTTTCATAAGAAAAAACATGTCAAAAACTTCATTTACATTTGTAAAAATATTGCAGTCCCTCCCGTAATTTTGAAACTTCTCTGGTTTTTTTTTATATCGCTCCAAACATGAGGGGTGATTCTTGTAATTATCCCTATTTATAAACTAGAAAATAGAATTGTTTGGTCATATATGCCCTGTTTAGGGATGACGATTTTGACCCGACCCGCGGGGTACCTGCCATGGCCCGCACCGTTTGGGTCGCCCCACCCCATGATCCGGGGCGGGGCTGTGTCTCGCTTCGCCCCGCCCCGCCTAGAATTTTTAGTTTAAAAATATATTTTATTATATATTTTGCATATATAATATATATTATAATATAATTTTTATGTATTCTTATATTATATTTAATATTTATAATTTGATAATAATAAATTTTGTAAATAATATTTTATAATGTATATATTTTTCAATTTATTTTTATTTTTTAATTTAATTTAGTTTAAAACGGTGCAGAACGGGCCGCCCCGCCCCGTTCTAGGCACGGGACGGGTCTGGGTCCTGGCCGACCCGCCCCATTTGCCATCCCTGGCCCTGTTTCTTTTTCATCCATGTGAGTCTTGATTTTAGGAGTTCATCCCTTACTGTGGTCATCCGAAAACAAATATGACATTGTTATAGTTTCCTGGTTTTGAAATATTTAGTGACCATCCATGTCAAGCTCTAATGGTTTAATTAAATCTCATCTTGTAATACTGTGAAAAATGACTTGATTTTCATCAATAACTTACATGCATATAACTAAAATGCAGGGTGTCTACGTCGCACCTGGATTTTCAGGTGATCAGAGCCATTCTATGGGTGGAAGTGGTGAGTAAAGTTAAATTAAAGAACTTTCTGCTTGGGAAATTCTGCTACGACCCACAACTTTTTTTAATATATAAGGGATAATTACAAAAGACCCCTGAGGTTTGGGCTAATTGCAAAATTACTAAAAGTCTCATCATTTAATTATGTCTCAAATTTAAAGGGTAACTGTAATATTTCTAGAAATATGGGGTTCTTAATGTTTTTACTTGTGGGGAAACATAATGTAAGAGAAATCAAACCTCAAGGGGTTTTGCGATTTTCAAAAGCCTCTTAATTAGCCCGAACCTCATGATTTTTTTTTTTTTTTTTGTAATTATTCCTATATATTATTATATTCTATTCTTTTAGAAATTTTAAGGTAGTTGATTCTGAGGTTCTTGACCAATGAATTTAGGTCCAATTTGCTAAATAATGTCCTAGAATAGAATTTTTCTAGTACGAAAATTGAAAAACAAAATTTCTCACTCTTTTCTAAACTTATGGAGACTATTTGGTGGGATAATGTCTTTTGAGTTGAGATAAATCTAACAAAATTTTCTAGTTGAGAGCAGAGTAGCAACAGGTCACTGTGATAATGGTTAGAAAGTTTTTGCAAACTCTAAAAAAAGTGATTCTCAGTATCTAGGCAAAAAAAAAAAAAAAAAAAAAACTGTTTTCTGCACCTAGAAGCTGAGAATCGCTTTTTTTTAGTTTGCAAACACTCCTTAGTATGGTCTTAGCAGAAAACTAACAAGATCAAATTTTCAACCCTTTTTGTTGTAACAACTGTTTTGAATTTTGATGACATTGTCTGTAGGATCTGTGGCATTTGACATAGATTACGACGTTGGCTGGAAGAACACCACGACTCGTTAACGATCTGAGATCAGCCGTAAATTCTCATGTGGGTGATGGTGAACTTCAGCTAGTCGTTGATAAGGTGATGTCCCATTATGAAGAAATATTCGGCTTAAAAGCTCAGGTGCAAAATCGGACATTTTTCATATTATCTCCGGCATGTGGAAAACTCCAGCCGAAAGGTGTTTCATGTGGTTGGGGGATTTCGCTCCTCCGACGTTCTCAAGGTTATTCAATATTTCATATTATCATCCTTGAGGTTTAGCCTAATTACGAAACAACTCTGTTAATTTTCAAAATTACAAATACTCAATTAACATATGTTTCTATTTTGTGAATAAATTCACCTATTGGGGGTTGTTGAGGGGCTAATTTCAAACTTGTATAACAAATACAGACTTCAAGGGGTATTTTGTCAT
This sequence comes from Rehmannia glutinosa, assembly GCA_016081115.2. Taxonomy (NCBI): domain Eukaryota; kingdom Viridiplantae; phylum Streptophyta; class Magnoliopsida; order Lamiales; family Orobanchaceae; genus Rehmannia; species Rehmannia glutinosa. Next base: position 22,123 of record JABTTQ020001206.1, read on the forward strand.
TTTAAAAGATAACTGAATGTTTTTTTCATAATTAGAGGGTTAGTTTTTGTAATAAATCTTATATCATATAACATTCACACAGGGCGTAGCTAAGGGGCGCACATTCTTTTTTTTTTTGTTTAATTTTTCTATGGAAAAAAATGAAACAAAAAATTATATATATTTTATTAAAGAGAAAAAAATAGTTGAGCTAGGGGGGAATTTAGGCTAGGGCCAGGGGGTACTTATGCGGAAATTTACGCCCTTGCATTCACATATATTTCATTTACTATTATCTGTTTGAAACAGACTTTCATTTGGTCTATTTATATTTTCTATGGATAATTATAAAAATCCCCCTGAAGTTCGGGCTAATTATAAAAATAAATTCAAATATTTTTGAAAATCGCAAAAAATCACGTTAGGTTTGATTATTTTTTACATTTCCCTCTTAACAAGCAAAAAAAAATTCAAAGCCCCCTAATATTTTTAACAAATTGTACATTTTGGATCTCAGGTACTTGGGAACCAAATTGAACCTCTAACAGAACAACAATTGGTGGGCATTTGTAATTTACAGCAATCATCCCAACAAACTGAGGATGCTTTATCCCAAGGAATGGAAGCTTTACAACAATCACTTGTGGATACACTTTCCTCAAACTCTCTTGGTCCTCGTAATTCTGGAAACATAGCTGATTACATGGGCCAAATGGCAATTGCTATGAGCAAGCTTGCTACACTCGAGAATTTCGTTCATCGTGCACGACCGACGTGCGACATAGGAGCGTGTTTGGCAGAGCTTATAGCTCTTTAAATCAAAACAAATGAAACATGATGGTTTTTTATCCTTCTAATTCTGAAACATTTCTTTGTTTTTTCGTATTTAGCCCAAGCCTCAGGGGCGTTTTTGCAATTATTCCTATTTTTTAGAAAAGATTTTGTTTAACAATCTCCTTTACTTTTGGTTAGGGATAGTTACAAAAACACCCTTGAGATTTGGGTTAATTACAAAAAAACCCAGACATGTTTCAAAATTACAAAAAAACCCTTCATGTTTCATTTTGTCTTAAAGAGATAATTGTAATATTTTTATAAATGTTAGGGGCATTTTGAAATATTTTCGAAAATCAAGGGAAAAATATAAGACAGAATCAAACTTTCTTTTTGTAATTTTCAAAGAACTCTGATTTTTTTGTACTTAGTCCAAACTTTAGCGGTGTTTTTGTGATTATCCCTTTTGGTTATTTTAGTTAATCGTCTTAAAACTCCACCATCTTATTATGTTTCGTGAAAGGCCGAACCGAGAGGCGCAAACCTTACAACAAATGCAACGAATCTTGACGACACGCGTCAAGCGGCCCGCACTTCTTGCCATCAACGATTACAAGTCGAGGCTCCGAGCTCTAAGTTCGTTGTGGCTAGACGCCCCGAGGATGATCATCGATCAAGCACCTTTTTGCCTATGCAAATTGCTTATACATGTCAAAATGTTTGGTCCCTTGCCAATGTTGTTAGCTTGCCATTAGGTCAATGTAAGTATATTTATTTTTGAGGAATTACTATAGGCAGCACTGTGAATGCGTGGATGTATCAAGGAAATGTTTCTAATGGCAATCTATATTGATTTCATGGTCATTGGAGATAGAGATATTTTGAGATGTTTTACGTTGTTGTTCGTATAGGTAGAGTCGTATTTTGGTATTAGCACTTTGTGATTATTTCCTTTTTTTTTCATTTTCTCTACCTCTATAAATAAGAGGTCCTCAGAGCTTGATTTGGTTATGAAAAATATCTTGAATTCAATAATAAAACAGTAATGGTTCTTCCAATTCTTCATGGTATCCAGAGCGTAGGTTAATTTCTCTCCTTCCTCTTCTCGAGCTTGATTCCATCATTAATGGCCGACGCAGATACTGAGCTGCAACCAGCTGCGATTCCGATCGCACTTCGTGAGGATGATCCGTTCCAGCTCCATGGATCAGATCATCCTGGTCTTATCATTGTTTCCAACATTTTAAATGGAAATAACTTCTTATCGTGGAGTAGATCGATGGTTATTGCTCTGTCAGCTAAGGCGAAGCTTGGCTTCATCAACGGGAAGGTTATTCAACCAGATGAGGATTCACCTCAATTCGAACAGTGGAAGAAGGTTGACTGCATGGTGGTTAGTTGGATTCTGAACACTATATCGCGTGATATTGTTGATGCATTTATATACGCCGATTCTCAAGACGCACTCTATGGGGAGGACATTGGGCAACGTTTTGGAGAATCCAATGGTCCTATGATATATCAAATTCAGAAAGAAATTGCGACTGCTAGCCAAGGTAATCAATCAATTGTAGCCTATTTTACGAAATTGAAGAGATTATGGGATGAATACAGTTGTTTAGTACCGAAATCGATTTGCTCTCGTGAAATTGGAAGGATTGTCTGCGATAATGAGATGAATACGAGACTTATGCAATTTCTTATGGGATTGAATGATTCCTACGAGCATGTTCGCAGTCAAATACTACTTATGGAACCTCTACCTTCCGTAAATAGAGCCTACTCAATGATTCTGCGTATTGAGAAACAGAGAAGTGTGCAGATTGCATTTCTCACATTCGGGAAGATGTAGCTATGGCAGCTAATTCTACAGGAAGTAATGGTCGAGGACGTGGATTTTATTCAGGAGCAAGAGGACGCGGTGGTAGAGGATTTCCACGGAGATCCAAGGAGGAAAAGCGCGAAGTTGATCTGTGATCATTGTAGAGTTCCGGGCATGAGGCAAGTGAATGTTTCAAGCTTCATGGCTATCCCGAGTGGTATAAAACATACAAAGAGCAACGTGATAGATCTATGGTGAATATGGTGGAATCTTTGCTCCTATTGACCCAACGAGTTGGAAATGTTGATAAGAATAAAGATACAAGCTCTCCCGATCTCTCGCATCATACAAAAGGAGATTGCTAAATATCTTGCCGCATGACTTCCGGGGAATAGGACCTCTTGTGGATCGATTCACTGTGGACTTTGCTCATTATGTTGGTCATGCAGTACTTCACATTTTGCTTTATCTAGCTTTGATAATGTGAAGGATGGAGAGTGGATACTTGACACAGTCTTTAGTAGGCATATGTGTATGAGCAAGGAATGTATGATTCATCTTTCACTTTCTCTCTTCTCTCTGTCTTAGTGTATCTTCCGGATGGTTCTGTCAAAAGCGTGACTCATACGGGAGTGTGGTCCTTTCTCCTTATTAACTCTCACGAGATGTGCTTTTGGTTCCCTCCTTCAAATATAATCTAGTATCGTGTCTCAACTTATTCAATCCACTCCTCTAAAGTGCATTTTCTTTCCTACACATTGTCTCTCGCAGGACCTATGGATCGACAAGGTGCTTGGCATGGGAAAGGTTAATGGCGGGATTTACATACTCTCTGTCAAAGAACTCTTGCTCCTCCGATCATAACCTTTCCTCGGCCTTTGGTTGTTTGTAACTCGTATTAGATTCCTAGCACATTAAACTTGGTCATGCATCTAGTTCGTCCTTGCACATTTGGATTTTATTCAATCTTCTTGTAATGACTCTTATACATTGAAACACGTGATATTTGTCATAAAGCCAAACAACCTCGGTTTCCTTTTCTGTTAGCACTTCTTGCTCTTCTTCTAGCTTTGATTTGGTGCATGTTGATGTGTGGGGACCTTATACAGGGCAATTTTACTACAATACTCCATATTTTTGACAATTGTTGATGATCATAGTAGAGCTACTTGGATATATCTCATGTCTCATAAAAACCAAATCTCTAAATACCTTAGTGTATTTTTCAACATGGTGCACACTCGGTTTGGGAAACAGTCAAGGAGTTGAGGAGTGACAATGGGGGTGAGTTTTGGGGAGAGAGTGTCGAGGAGTTGTTGTTGACACAGGCATCATTCATCAAAAGGTGTGTGTTTATTCACCTCAACAAAATGAGATAGTGGAGAGGAAGCATAGGCACTTGCTTGAGATTGCTAGAGCCTTGATGTTGCAAGCTTATCTACCCGCCAGGTTTTGGATGTTCTTCTGCTCGATGGGCCGCCTTTATATTATAAATAGGTTGCCCACAAAGGTGTTGAAATGGAAGTCACCTTGTGAGGTGCTTTATGGTTCCAAACCCGACTATGGTAGACTCAAACCATTTGGATGTACGTCATATGCTACCAATGTGTTTCCTCACAAGGACAAATTTGCACCTAGAGCACATAGGTGTGTTTTTTGGGTTATGAACCTGGTACAAAAGGATACAAGTTGTACAATTTGGATACAAGTAAGATTCAAATTTCTAGAGATGTGCATTTTGTGGAGGATCAATTTCCTTTTAGCATCCTACACTCTCACTCTTCTATTCCTTCTCACTCTCCACTCTTTAATATTCCTATTGTTGAGTCTGATTCTTCTAATTCATCTTTATCTGAATCTTCTCCTACATCTTTGCCTTCACCTTCCTCATCGTCAATCCCGCACTGTTCTCGGAATGAGTACGGACAAACCAGGCCTCTGCCTCGGCTTAATGATTTTGTGACTAATGTTGCTTCTTGTGTGTCTACTCATGCCATAGACACTCTGTCAATTCCTCATCCTGCAGGTATTTCCTATACTATAAACACTTATCCCTATCAAGTGTCCTCTGCTTTTAATCCTTCTTATATTTCATTCTTGGCTAATGTTTCTACCTTGAAAGAGCCATACACATATGCTGAAGCATGTAAACACCCTGAGTGGAGAGAAGCAATGGATAAGGAGCTAGAGGCTCTAGAACTCAATAACACATGGGAAATGACTGTTCTGCCACCAGGCAAGAAACCTGTAGGTTGCAAGTGGGTGTTTAAAATCAAGATGAACTCTGATGGTACAATTGAGAGGTATAAGGCTCGCCTTGTGGCTAAGGGATATGATCAGGTTTATGGTGATTCATACTTGGATAGCTTTTCTCCTGTAGCAAAGCAAGTGACAGTTAGGATGCCCATTGCTTTAGCTACTAAGAGACAGTGGATTTTAGCCCAGCTTGATATCAATAATGCCTTTCTCCATGGCTATTTGGAGGAGGACATCTACATGACACCTCCGCAGGTTATTCTTTGGGTGAACCAGGCGGGTGTGTCACCTTAAGAAAGAGCTTATATGGCCTCAAGCAGGCCTCTAGGCAATGGAATCTTTGAGTTCGTGCTAAATTAATTGCTTTTGGTTTCTCTCATCCCTAATGATCATTGTCTATTCACTAAGTCCACCTGCATCCTCTTTTATGGCGATTATATATGTTGATGATGTCTTTATTCATCGGATCTAATCCTTCCGACATTGATGAGTTGAAGTCTTATCTGCACAAGATGTTTACAATCAAGGATTTGGGACATGCTAAATATTTTTGGGATTGGAGATTGCTAGGAGTACTAGTGGTACTTATGTGCACCGGAGAAAATATATATTGGATATTCTCGGTGATGTTGGGCTTTTGGAGTGCTTGCATCCACTCTATTCCCTCGTGGTCTAAAGGCGGCGCAGTGCAAGGACACCCTTACCCGATTCCAATGTATACTGAGGAGATTAGTGGGGAGGTTATTGTATCTAAATATGAGTAGCGGATGTGACTTATGCCATCCAACGGTGAGTCGGTTCATCAATGATCCTTACTCGGCTCATTGGGATCCGCCATACATGTCCTCAGTACTTAAAGGCACTCCTTCCAAAGGTCTTTTCTATGCGACACATAATTCATATGACTTTGAAGCCTTTTGTGATGCGGATTGGGTCGCTTGCCCTGACAAGAGGAGATCTTGACGGGTATTGTGTATTTTTGGTGGAGCACTAGTGTCTGGAAGACAAAGAAACAGTGGATCGTGTCTAAATCTTTGAGGATGAATACGAGATCAATGAGCCAAACGTGTGTGTGAGTTGCTTTGGCTTTCTTATCTTGCACCGATTCGCATATTTGTTACTCTCTACCTATTCCTATTTGGTGTGACAATCGGTGCCCTCTACATTGTAGCTAATCCAGGTTTTTCATGAAAGGACTAAGCATGTGGAGATAGATTGTCACATTGTCGTGACAAATACAAAGTTGGATTTGTGCTTCCTCAAAAGGTGTCCACCAAAGTGCGGTTGGTGACTTGTTCACGAAGTCCTTGGGGGTCGGTGTGTTTGCTTTTTTGTTATGCAAGTTGGGAATGCAAGATTTCCATGGCATTCCCACTTGAGGGGAGTGTTGGAGATAGAGATATTTTGAGATGTTTTCTGATTGTTGTTCGTATAGGTAGAGTCGTATTTTGGTATTAGCACTTTGTGATTATTTCCTTTTTCTCATTTTCTCACCTCTATAAATAAGGGTCCTGTAGCTTGATTTGGTTATGAAAAATATCTTGAATTCAATAATAAAACAAGAATGGTTCTTCCAATTCTTCAATGGCTCTATGAGAATATGTATATGGGAATCGATTACTCACCCCGTATGGAGTGATATCGATTGTAGCATAATTGTATGGGTAATTATAAAACAGATCAAATTTAAGGATAATTATAAAACTACCCCAAGGTTTAATTTAAGAGATACTTACAAAAACTACCCCGAGGTTTGGGGTAATTACAAAAACCTACGAAGTTTCAAAATTACAAAAATCCTTGAGTTTTGATTCTGTCTTACATTTTTCCCCTTCACAAGAATTTTTTTCGAAAGCCCCCTTACATTTATTAAAATATGACAGCTTAACCTCTTAAAATTAAAGCAAAATCAAACCTCATGGGTGGTTTTTGTAATATTTTGGAACTTCTCGGCGTACTTTTGTAATTACCCCAAATCTCGGGTGAGTGTATGTAATTATCTCTTTTTAATTATAGAAAAATCTAGTTATCTTTTAAAATTACAAACATGTGGTGGCGTCTTGAGGTTTGTGTTTGTTTTACAAATACTCCCAGCAATTAGGGGCAAATTGTAAACTATAAATATATATTTAGGAGGTAATTGTAATTTTGAAAGTTAATCTCAAGGGTAGTAACTATCCCCTTATTTTATATCAAATGCTCTTACAAATGGAAATTATTTGCCCAAAATCAGTACAAATATCCCTATTTTGTAATCATTTAACTAGCAGTAGCAGAACAATAGATACATATATTTGCATTTCTTGATCATGAAATAAATAAAAGAATCTGAAAATCAGTTCATCCTTGCTACCGGCCTGTATGTTATTCCCCTTTCAGTCTTCTTTCGTCCTGCAATACATATCCAAAGAGACAACTTTTAATAAAAATTAGGGATAATCACAAAAACACCCCTGAGGTTTCGGCTAATTACAAAAAAAACCCAGAGATGTTTCAAATTTACAAAAGACTCCCTCATGTTTGGTTATGCCTTAAATTTAAGGGGGTGCTGTAATAATTTTGTAAATGTCAGGGGGTTTCTGAAATGGTATTTTCTTATAAGGGGGAAAATGTAAGACCTACCAAACCTAAATGGAGTTTTTGCAATTTTTAAAAATTTCTGGGTTTTTTTTTGGTAATTTATCCCTAAAAATTAACTAGCAATAAGACACAAATTTAAGAAAGGGATAATTACAAAAACACCCCTGAGGTTTGGGTTAATTACAAAAAAATCCAGACATGTTTCAAAATTACAAAAAATCCCTTCAGGTTTCGTTTTGTCTTAAATTTAAGGAGGGTAATTGTAATATTTTTGTAAATATCAGGGGGGTTTTTTGAAATATTTTCGAATATCATGGGAAAATGTAAGACGATATCAAACTTCAAGGGATTTTTTATAATTTTCAAAGAACTCGGGCTTTTTTGTAATTAGCCCAAACCTTAGGGGTGTTTTTGTAATTATTCCTTTAAAAAATCTCTCAAAAATTGCATTACAATATTAAAAGTTACAAACATACTTGATCTGTTTTTCCTTCCAGACTGGACATTTTGCGGTATGAAAACGCCCGTCCCATTTCCACTTCTCCACAAGCTCAAAATCCAAGCAGGCGCCGTAGCACAATCCTCCTTATTACCGGGCCAATCGTAATGGCATCCGGGCCGACAAACACTACAAGGCCCGTGATTGTATAACGGGCCTTGTTTTCGGGTTTCTGTCGTGCTATCGTCGTCTTCAGCCGTCAATTGCATGACTTGCCTTCTAAGTTCATCGTAGAAAACATCGTCGTCATCTTCTTCCTCGTACTTTTCGAACGAATATAATTTTGTCGTGCTACGAGGATCCATGGGAGAAGCTTCAAATTAATCAGTTTGATGGTGAATAATTGCATATGTTTGGGATTATATGGTTACGGGCCTGTGGGAAAAAGGGGTGCTTTGATTGTGGTCAATGTTTTTTTCAATGGTAGTGGAAAGATGGTCTTGTACACGTCTCCAAATGGCAAGCAAATGCAAAGAATAATATCATTTATGCCTGTTTTTGTAGTTTAGTGCATGTTTGGGACATTTATTTATTTTATTAGAGATTGAATGATAATTAATAGTGAATTTTGAATTTTTCACGTGAATTCAGTTTTATTTGCATTGAATTTTTACATTTTAGTAGTCTTATTTGGGTGTAAAACGCGTTGAACTGCTTTTAAGGCTTGTGGAAATTCAGAATTTTAGGTTCACATCTAAAAATTGCTTTTGTGTTGGATTGTTTTAACTTATGACAAGTTTTTGTTAGTTAATTGCCATTTGGATTACTAATGTGTAACTAAAAATCAGATGTTATAATTCAGTTATGAAAGAATCTAAGGTCCCTAACTTTCTTAGAATAGAGTGTTGTTACAAGTGCCATTAAGAACACTTGTACCAACCCGCGGCGGATAAACACCAAAACAGAGATAAAATTTGTTTACAAGTATGAAAATACTTGTAAACGTCAACAGGCGAAATATATTCACTAGTTGAAGTATTGTTTATTTAACTCAATCGAATGACTCAACTAGTACGAAACCTATCAAAACTCCTTTGTATGAGTAGATCTAAACTTTGTAAAAACAACTCGCCCAAAAAGATAGAATATTAACTATTGTAACTTCTATGAAAAAACAAAGATGGACGAAAAACAGAGAAACAAAGACTTCGATCTTGGTGTTGAATCGGTACTTCAAAGAAGACTTCCTTCAACACTCGAATCGTGGTAGTAAATCGGACTTTATTTCTCTCTTGCAGAATCGATCTCTCTCGGATATATGCTCTCTCGATTTGTAATTCTCGTCCCGAATTATGTGGAGATCGTCCTCTTTATATAGGCAATCCATTGAAGAGTTTGAGTCCCTATAAAACAAAAGAAGAAAGAAACATAGTGGAAATAGGATTCCTAATCATATAAGGACTAGAACTCTTTTAAACATATCCCTAAAAATCGATCCTTCCATAATCCAAAACTCAAGAATCCAGTTTTTAATACAATTCTTTTCTAAATCAACTTCCTTTATTTAATAAATCCTTTTTCAAGAAGTAATCAAGAAAGGCAAAACACCAAAAAATATATTTTTCGAAAATAAAAGAAAATATTAATTAACCATGAAAAATACGGATCTAACATTCTCCCCTTTTTGCCTTTCTCGGACAAAACATCAAACTCAAGCAAAGGATTTATAAAAATAAGTAAGTAACTCCCTTAGTTGAAAATCGGTGAAAACAAAAACTTTCTCCCCTTAATCAAAAACGCCCGCTTCACAAAGTGTTCCTACACGGGATAGAACACTTACATGAACACCTCAAATCTGCAAAAATGGTTAGTATGTAAATGCAATATCGTGTATGAGAGCAAGAGTCAACGGACTCCAAATACGAGAAAGATATCGACACCAATCATTAAAGCGAGTTCAATACGCATTATGAAATGTTAGACATCAAAAGATATTAGAATATCCCAAAGATAGGTTTTAAGTAGCAAAAGTGCTAAACATGTCAAAACAAATGTAAGTACTCAAAGAGGATGTTTAATCAAATTTATACAAATCGTCTTCACAATCAAAGTTTAAGTCCATATCATCCCCACCGCTTCCTTTCCTTTATCCGTTCGTATTAGCTCCAACCTTTGCGCCCAGCACAGCATCTCCCCTCCATCAAGCTTGGTTCAAGATTTGCATTTCGTACCTCATCTCCCCTTTTTGTCCGAAGGTGAGAGCAAGCCAAGTAAATGAGCTTTGAAGTTCTCAAAATCTTGAATATGTTGTTTGGCAGTGATTTCTTTGATCGGCAAAAGGCCAATTGTCCCCGCATAAAAGAGACTACCCACGGATGTAGCATTTGGAAAATCAAAAGCAGCATAGGAACGTTAGAAGTGTTGGGAGAATCCGATGGCACACTTGGTGGAACACCCGCAGATGCCACGGGAGGAATAGGTCCTGGACCATCTTCACCAGGAAGCGAAGAGGTAGGTCCTTCACCCTATCTCCTTTGAACAATTTATGAGAAATTGTAAATGCTTGATTCAAGTGAAAAGGAATCCCCACTAATCGGGTTAAGACCTTGAGAGGTCAAAAGTAAATAGATCAATGAAGGATACGGTAAAGCATGTTGCACGGAAGATTGACAAACCCCATCACCATGTCGAACACCAATTGTCCAAAATTCAAAGGATTCGGTTCAATTTTAAACAACACCACACTGTTGTTCCTTTGCAACCGACGTCTTGTGAGAGGTCGGAATCCATTTTTTTGCATTTTGAAATCTTATGTAGAAGCAGAGTAAAGAGACGTGAGTCTAGAAGCGGGAAGTTTTGAAGGATGAGCAGGCCAAGTTTGAACTCGGTCCCGGTGATTGTGCGAACAACCTCATTGTAATCATCCACTAAGGCACCTTCTTCAAAGTCGGGGGTGCCATAAAAGGTGTTAATAATTTGGGCGAAAAATCATAAACCTTGTTTCGAACAAACACCTTTCCATACTTCGCAGGACCTACGATTTTTGGCAATAGACTCCAAGTTCGCATAAAATTCTAATACCACATTCCTAACAAATGGTAATGCAAAGAATTCTGATGCTCAACAAGTTGCGCCTTTGAAATAATGAACAATGTTATTTTTCTCAAAAGATCATGCTCAATTCGCTTTTCACAAATAAATTTGCGATCTTCCATGGTTTTGAAACGGTTGAAAGCACCTTCGGTGTAAAAAGAGAAAGAGTAGGCTTTACTTATCTCAAACTCCTCGACCAAAGCAGCAGAGGATTCGCAGATGTATCGGAGGAAGGAGTTGTAGCTTCCGAGTGCACAGCTGAATCAGGTGTTGCAACAGGAGTGGAAACACTTGGAGGAACACTTGATGCAGCCTTTCCAATATCTGTCTCAGGCACCAACTCAGGGTCGGTGTCATCATCCTTATCATCTTCCTTTCGGGCATCAAAGTCCTCATCACTGGAGTTATCTGACTCGGTACGCTCTGAGTCAGAGGGTGTTGGAACTGGAGTGGCAACACTTTTACCAGCTCTCCGTGTTGTACTTGACCCTGTGCTCGTCTTTAAAACTTCCAAAATTTCAGCCCCTTCTTCTCGGTAACCTTTGTCGGACCCTTTTCCTTGTTCTTTCGTACTGCACCCAAACGCGAGATGTACTTTTTTCTTCTTGCGCGGAGTGGTGAGTCGCTTCTTAACCGGAGGTTTCTTGACAGGAGATTTCTTGGCCGGAGGCTTTGAAACTGTGGGTTTCTTGACAGAGCTCCGAGTTCTTGATCGCCGAGCCATCACATACCTGGAAATATCCTCATCGGAATCGGATTGCAACGGAATATCGGGAACAATGACGGTTCCCCCTTTCTTGGATGACCGTCTAACAATTTTCTCTTTTTTTTCCTTGCGATGGTGACCCCGCACTGCGTTAGTTGAGCCAAAACCCCTCTTTTTCGAAATCGACGATTTTGGAGGTTTAAAGGTGTTTCGTGAGAGGCCATATCCGGGAGATCTTCAACATTGATGACATTTTCGGTGTCATCGGTGGAAAAACACCAATTGGAATTGGGGTTTCGGACCCAAGAACCATGGCGGAGTTTGAATCCAAAATGGCTTCGAGGATTTTTTCAGTGGGTTTTCTTGTGGAGTTTTTGCGGATTTTCCGTGGATGTGGGTTCGGATTTACGGTAAATTTGTGGATTCTTCGACTCGAACAGAGGGAGTAGGGAATTTTGGGTTCTCGTCGATGGGGGTACCCTGTTCCGTAAATGCAGCAGGAGTTTCAAGATTTTGAGTCGAGGGTGCTGCAGGGGGTGTTGCAGCACCTGCAGCGACTCCTGTAATCGGAGGTGGAGGCGTAGATTGCACTGGGGGGTTGATCGACGCTGATTCGCCGGTGGATTTCGCAGGAGTTGATGGAGTCGTACCTGCAACAGGCTGAGACGATGAAGATGACGACGGACTAGCGGTTGGACTGAACATTCCTGAAATTCCTGAAATAATTCTCTTCATTGTGGATTAGTAGACAGTGAAATATACAAAGAGAAGAAAAAAATTTCAGAGACAAATTGGGAAGAAGAAGTACTGTGTATGTTTGTAGATTGTGAGAGAGAGAGTGAGATGTGATATGAAGTGTGACAAGCAACAGGTCAATCACATTAAGTACTCTAAGTACAAGTGGCGGTTATTAGGAGAGAGAAGGAGACCCAAATATATCCAATTTCCCAAAAAAAAACGGGAAGAAAAAATTAAGACCTGATTTTCAAATTTGATTTTAAATTACAAGTCTCCAAAATATATGAAATACTTAACCGCAAATTTAGATAAGATAGTGTTGAGATAATTTCAAATATATCCATGTATATCACAATCCATATAACACCACAAAACTTAAATCATCACAAGATTCAATAATTAAGAAAAGAAAAATCAAGATTGCATAATATCCAAGGGATTCCGAAATTCTGTTATTCATCAATTTTCACCAAAATGCATGTCCTAATTATGTCTAGATATGGAATAAAACAAAAAAATAAACGACACACAAGTGAGGGACTAATATTAGCTGACATTGTACCGAGTGTTGTAACACCTTGAGAGACACCTTTACGCCGATTCAATGAATAGTGATCCGCATACCCAGCATATAGGATTTTTCGAGTTTTTCTTATGATTTTTCCAAGATTCATGCCATTTGCTTGATGGGTAGCTTTCACACAAAAACCCAAAGGTAGCTTTTTATCACAAGATCATGCCGCTTGAAACACTTTTATAAGGTAAGAATTGGTCAAAAGGATTAGCCGCACTCTCGGTGGGGAGGTAGTTGTTTCCCTCAAAGGCCTCAAAACATGATCGAAATATATATATTTTTTTAAAACTCATCGCCTCGGTAAAATATATTACCGATTTTGTAAATTGAAACATCCACTCACATCACTTATCGGTGAACCTCTTGGGTACATTACGTAACTTTGTCAAGCTAATTTCGTGCGTGCGGATGCAAATCTAACTAAATGCATGAATGCAAGATAAAAAACAACCGGAGAAAGGTGTTTGAAAGAAGTGTGTTGTTTGTGTAAGCGCAACACTTATACGAACAGATGTTAGATCGCACACAAACCAAGAGACTTCCTTAGAGTGGAAAATCTCTCAAAATCTAAAGCTTTGGTGAAAATATCGCCTAATCGATTTTCGGTACCAATGTATTCTATGCGAATAATGTTTTTCTCAACTAAATCACGAATAAAGTGATGTCTTATGTCTATGTGTTTTGTGCGAGCGAGAGTGTTGTACATGATTCTTTGAAATATCAATAGACTTGAATTATCACAATAAATGGTTAAGATATCACTATGAAGACCATAATCCTCAATCATTTGATTCATCCAAAGTAATTGGGAACAACAACTCCCAACAAAGAACATATTGATTCAAATGAATGAAAGAGAAACACAATTTTGTTTACTTAATCGTACCAAGATACCAAATTATTACCAAGGTAAAACAACCACCGGTTGTACTTTTTTCTGTCATCAACGTCTCTCCAAATCGTCGAGTCACTAAAACCAACTAGATTTGTGTTTGTATCTTTAGTGTACCAAATTCCTAGATTAGTGGTGCCTCCAATATATCGAATAATTCTTTTCAAGGCTTTCAAATGAGTGATCTTAGGATTGGCTTGATAACGAGCACACAAACACACACTATACATGATATCGATGATCGGCAGCGATGTTAAATACAACAGACTACCTATCATGCTTCTATACAAAGTGTTATCAACACTTTCAAAGAACATCTTCTCTACTAAGTTTTTGACTCGAACCCATGGGAGTTTTCATGTGAGATGCACTATCTAAGTTGAATTTCTTCACCAAATTTCGTGCATATTTACTTTGAGAAATAAAAATCCCATCCTTCGATTGTTTGATTTGTAAGCCCAAAAAGTAGTTCAATTCACCAACCATACTCATTTCAAATGTAGATGACATACAATCAACAAATTCTTTCAACAATTTTTGACTAGAAGCACCAAACACAATATCATCCACATATATTTGAGCAATTAAAATACTATGATTAGTTCTTTGAATGAAAAGAGTCTTATCCACTTCACCACGTTTAAAACCCATTTGGAGTAAATGCTCAGTTAATCTACCATACCAAGCTCTAGGGGCTTGTTTAAGACCATAAAGAGCCTTCTTAAGCTTAAACACATGGTTTGGCTTATAGGGGTCTTCAAAACCTTTTGATTGTTCAACATAAGCTTCTTCATTTAAAATCCCATTTAAAAAAGCACTTTTAACATCCATTTGGTGAAGTGTAAGATCGAGGTGACATGCTATAGCAAGAAGAAGTCTAATGGACTCAATTCGGACCACTGGAGCAAAGGTTTCATCAAAGTCAACCCTCAACCTGTGTATACCCTTGAGCCACCAAGCGAGCTTTATTACGCACAATGTTTCAGATTCATCGGTTTGTTTTTGAAAATCCATTTAGTTCCAATCACATTCACATTATCGATCTAGGAACTAAATACCATACATCATTTTTAGCAAATTGATCAAGTTCATCTTGCATAAAGCATTAATCCAAAATTCATCTTTCAAAGCCTCATTGATATTCTTAGTCTCAAAATTAGAGATAAAGCGGCAAGTTCTTACCAGAGTGCGGTTTGAAGATAAGTATGCATTTCTTACCATGTCACGGTAGTTTACCTTCTCCTTTCTTCGTGTTCGTACACCTTGAAGAACTTCACCTATCACTTGAGTAGTTGGGTGATTTTTCCAATTTCGCTTGTATGTCTCGTGCGATCGATCACATGATCATCAAGTACTTGGTGTTGTTCGTTCTCATGATGATCAGATTCCGAGTTTAAGTCATTTCCCGCAGTGTGTTTACAGTCTGCTGCTGGTGTCTCAACATCTGTTGGAACACGCACCGACATCTGTTGTAACACTTGGTTCAACTTGATTTGCACTGACTTAGATGTAATATTTGTCTCAATTAGATCGAGACACGTCTTTCTTGCTTTTTTCTGCAAGGTCGGCTAGATCATCGAAAACAACATTCACAGTTTCCATAATTGTCCTTGTTCGGAGGTTAAAAATCCTATAGGCATGATCATAGTGGAATATCCTAGGAACAAACTCTTATCACTTTTAGAGTCAAATTTAGCAAGTTCATCTCTATCATTCAAGACATAAAGCACACACATCCAAATACATGAAAATATTTAAGGTTAGGTTTCTTACCTAAAAGTATCTCGCACGGAGTCATAGTACTTCCTACCCTCAAATACACACGATTAGTAATATGGCATGGTGTTTAAGGCCTCACCCAAAACGTTTGGTCAAATTTTTCGAACTTAACATGACTCGTGCCATTTCTTGTAGTGTTCGATTTTTCCTTTCCGCCACCCCATTTTGTTGTGGAGTTTTGGGTGCGAGAGAACTCATGAGAAATACCTTTCTTATCACAAAAGGTTGAAAAAGATGAATTTTCAAATTCTTTTCCATGATCAGTTCTTATTCTAGCAATAGTGACACTGTACAAATTGCACACCTTCTTATGCAAATTTCTGAAAGACTCAAAAGCATCAGATTTTTCACGTAAGAAATGAACCCATGTAAAACGAGAGAAGTCATCAACACACACAAAAGAATATTTCTTTCCTCCAACACTTTCAACCTCAATAGGACCCATAAGATCCATGTGAAGAAGTTCAAAAGCGGCGGGTAGTGTGAAAGTGTTGTGACACTTGGTGTGACACTCGGGTTTGTTTTACCTTTTGACAAGATCCACACACGAGAGGTATTTTTAGTGTTGATTTTGGTAATCCTCTTACAGCTTCATATCTGACGAGTTTCTCAATCATTTTAAAGTTCACATGTCCTAATTTTTGATGCCATAAATCCGTCTCATTCAAATTAACACTATGATAAGCAGTAATACCACCAAATTGGTAGCAATTATCAACGGATCTTAAACCTGCTAAGATGCAAACGTTAGTATTGTCAAATACTTCACATGAATTTTTATCAAATTTAACATACAAATCATCATCACAAAGTTGGCTAATGCTAAGTAGGTTCGCAGAGAGCCCTTCAACATGTAAAACGTTTACGAGCTTAGGAAGACCTTTTTTCATTGAGTACCTTTACCAACTATTTGTCCTCGAGCACCACCACCATATGTGACCTTACTCCGTCGAACAATTCATAGTCCGTTAGGTATTCTTCAGTTCTGTCATGTGGCGAGAGCATCCACTATCAAGTACCAAGATCTGTAATGTTAGACCTCAAGGATGTATATATAACATTACAAGTCAACTCGATTTTGCGGACCCAAATAGTTTTAGTCGAGGTGTTGTTAGAAGTGTGTGAGGACACTTGTGAAAACACTTGACCAAAATTTTTGACGTTTTAGATCGACTTTAGCTTATAGCAAAGTATGGTTTAATGTGGCCAGGTTTATAGCAAGAATGACAGATATAGTGTCTTTTTCTTTTCTCGTGGCTTTTCACTAGAACAAGAAGGATCATCAATAGAAGAATTTGAAGCCTTAGAGTCTTGGATCCTTTTACAAAAGTAGGAGTTTTGTATCCCAAGCCGATTTTCTCTGTATTTCTAGAGCTAGGATTTCGTCAAGTTTAGCTTTGCTGAATTAAGCTTTCTCAATGTCTCAAGAGATTTCTCAAGTTGATTTTACCTTTCTAACTCTTCATCTTTCCTGGTTAGCATGATTTCCCAGGCGTGGAATTCTTCGCCGTTCCTCGCTCTCCTTTGTAAGTTTTTCATTCTCCTTTGTCAGGCATCCGATGTGTTCAACACGTTTTTCCCAATCGTGGTATAATTCTTAAGTAGCGTCCATGATGTCTGTTCTTCATTATCGGAGTCCTCGGCCACCGGATATCTGTTTCAACTAGAGAGGCGGATGTTAAGCAAAACGTATTTGAAGGGTTAGAAAGAGTATACCTGTTAGGTGTTGGAATGTCTCGAGCAACACCTCGAGAGACACCCAATGGATTGATTTGCATCGTCCTTTTCTCATTGATGATTGTCATGAGAGCAGTATTGTCATCATTCTGACTCGAGTTTTCTTCCTCCGACTCATCATCGCCAAAGTAACACTCAAATTCATACCCTTTTTTTTCGTAAAGTATTTGCACATTCATTGGCATAGTGCCCAAAAAGGTGCATGCTCTACATCTGACCTTATCAATATCAAACTGATTCCCAGTTTTATCTTGATTTCTATCAGGCATATTCCTTTGAGGGTATTTAGGAGCATTAGGTTTAAAAGGTTTGTTGGTTTTGGAAGGAAACTGAGTTTTGCTTTTGTTTTTCATGATTTTCTTGAATTTTTTAGCAAACATAGCCATAGATTCCTCACCTAATTCCGATTCCTCAACCTCTTTAGTTAATTGAGCCAATTCACTAGATTCATTAGGTATTACCGTAGAGCAATGATTTTCCCTTTTTGTCTCCTTTTGTCGACAAAATTGAGTTCCCAAGTTTTGAGGATTCACTAACTCATCGAAGTCGTAGTGTTGTAATGTTTGATAATTCTTCAACCGCAAAGAATCTTAATATCAAACCTTTCGGGTAGGAACGCATCATCTTGCTTACTAACCTGGAATTTGAGATCGCTCACCCAGAGATTGAGATTCATTGGCGATATCACGTAGTCGTCCATGGTAAGATGTAATATCTTCATCTTCCTCCATCTTCAAATTTTCAAACCTAAGCTGTCAGTGTCGTAACTTGGAGAGACGAACACTTGCGTAACCTTCACAATGTTTTTGCAGAGCCTCCCACGCGTCCTTGGGTGCAGATAGTTGTAGATGATTTTAAACATGTTGAAATCGATCGCACCAAAGATCGCATTGAGAGCCTTCGAATTGTAGTTCGCAAGTTGAATATCTTCATTGGACCAGCTTATTTCATCTTGATTTATGTAATCGCCATCGACATCTATAATTTTTGGAGAGTCCATCCAACGAGCAAGCAGCGCCAGGCTTTCTCATCAATTGATTTTATAAAAGCCCGCATCTTGATCTTCCAAATTGAGTAGTTAGATCCATCCAACATAGGTGGACGAAACATTTGAAACTTGACTATCCATTGCTTGCTCGAACTTAGGATCAACACTTAGTGAAATCAAGTGTTGGCTTTGATACCAATTGAAAGAATTTAAGGTCCCTAACTTTCTTAGAATAGAGTGTTGTTACAAGTGCCAGTAACACTTGTACCAACCCGCAACGGATAAACACCAAAACACAGAGATAAAATTTGTTTACAAGTATGAAAATACTTGTAAACGTGCCAACAGGCGAAATATATTCACTAGTTGAAGTATTGTTTACGTAACTCAATCGAATGACTCAACTAGTACGAAACCTATCAAAACTCCTTTGTATGAGTAGATCTAAACTTTGTAAAAACAACTCGTCCAAAAAGATAGAATATTAACTATTCGTAACTTCTATGAAAACAAGGAGATGGATGGGCAGAGAAACAAAGACTTCGATCTTGGTGTTGAATAGTACTTCAAAGAAGACTTCCTTCAACACTAACGTAGTAAATCGACTTTATTTCTCTCTTGCAGAATCGATCTCTCTCAGATATATGCTCTCTCAGTTGTAATTCTGCGTCCTGAATTATGTGGAGATCGTCCTCTTTATATAGGCAATCCATTGAAGAGTTTGAGTCCCTATAAAACAAAGAAGAAAGAAACATAGTGGAAATAGATTCCTAATCATATAAGGACTAGAACTCTTTTAAACATATCCCTAAAAATCGATCCTTCCATAATCCAAAACTCAAGAATCCAGTTTTAATACAATTCTTTTCTAAATCAACTTCCTTTATTTAATAAATCCTTTTTCAAGAAGTAACCAAGAAAGGCAAAACACCAAAAAATATATTTTCCGAAAATAAAAGAATATTAATTAACCATGAAAAATACGGATCTAACAAGTTATATACAATGACAATGTATATATTGATAATGCCATTTTATACATTTGGTATGTGTTGATCTTGGTGTTGCAATACGAAATAAAGTGAGTGTTTGTAATCACTAAAAAAATACTTCTTAATTTTTGACTGAAAATAATCATCTTCTCTTACTGTTCTCTCATTTAATTAGAATCTAAAAGCAATGAATGAATGTTTTAGATTTATATACAGTTCGGTTTCACTTTTATAAATAAATTAGTATTTTCCATTTTCTTTAATGAGCAATCTCAACTTTTAATTCTATTTTCAAACACTATCAAAATAAACATTGTATTGAGAATTTGAAGCGTCAATTGATTTTCATCTTTGAAATACAATTTTGATATTACTAAAAGTAATATTGTGGTCCCTAAAACAATTTATTGGAATCAAATATCTTTACCAGAAATCTGGAAGATGGAACAAGCAGTTCCAGCTCAGAAACCTAAGCCTAGACAGGTTGAGAAAATCATCCAATATGATGATGGTGATGTTATAATAAAATTCACTTCTCAAAGAAGTTGTCGTTTAAAATTAAATGAGTCCAGTGAATCTGGATCTAGAAGATTTTCTACATCTTCTATAGAAAGTCTTAATATAGCAGGGTTAAATAAAACCTCTGAAAACATTAGTAAACCAAATTATAAAGTTGAAATACCAATTACAAGTTTTAATACTAACAGACCTTCGTCTCCATCTTTTTCAGATATGGGATATAGTGTTAATACTATTTCAGAAGAATTGTCTTATATTCCAGAAGCTATCCGAAAAACTTTTAAAAAGCCAAAAAATTATTTGAAAGCCCAATGGTTTTTACTGACTTATAATAAGTCAAAACAAAATAGATATTTTAATAATTTCAGGCAGTTTTTGAGCTTTGTTTTGCCTCACATAATTTGCTCAACAAATATTGGTTGTAAGTATCAAATATAGTTGACTAATAAATTAGGCCGTGGAATCATGAAATTGGGCAGTGACATTTGGAGGATATATCAGTGTTAGTTAAACAATATTTTGACAGCTATTTTTTCAGCTTGATTATGATTGCGTAACCATATCATATTTTTGACTCTAAAACCGGCCGACTGAAGTTTGTTCTTCTAACAGAGTTACATAGTTGAATTTCTTGTCAAAATCTTGTTCCCTTTTCCACTTATCTTATGCAAAACACAAATCCTTTGACATGTGAATCAGCTCTATATAAAAGATTTTGGCTTTTTATGGTTTGTCAAAACTCAAAACCAATAAAGCACCAAGTTATCCAAAAAGTCACCTTGTGTGGAAACAATTAGATTAAAATTAGGGATAGTTATAAAAAAGGTCCTTACGTTTGGGCTAATTACAAAAAAAACATAGGTTTTTTAAAATTGCAAAGAAAATCTTCAGCTTCGCCTAAGTTACATTTTCCCCTTCGTAAACAGAAAACATTTCGAAGATCCCCTCATAGTTATAGAAATATTATAGGCATACTTTTAAATTTAATACAGAAGCAAATATGTGGGGATTTTTTGTCCGTTGTGATATATATGACCCATACATAAATTCATGAAAAATAAATACAAATTTTTGACTGTTATTTAGCATCGGCAATAGGTCTGAAAAAATATCTAAAAATATCAAATTTAGATATTTATACCCTGTCGAAATAAGGAACCATGACATATATGTATTTAGAATTGATTCCATTTTGAGAGAGTGGACAAAGCACTATCTCATTAAAATGTTCTTTTTTTTTGTAATTAACCAAAACCTCAGGGTATTCTTGTAATTATCCCTTAAAATAATTGATCACTTATCCAACACATTTCAAACACATTATAATTTCTAAGAATTAAATCTGCCACCAATTACCATCAATTAAATTTTTAACCACCAATTTGTAGCTAGCTTAAGTGGTATCGCTCATCCTTTGCAAATTGCAAGGGTGTTGACCAATGACCGGGATCCAAACCCAGTATCTTTTAGTTTCTTTGAAATTTATTAACTACCCTCCAACCAGTACTTCCAACTTATTATAATTAAAAATATTGTATCCTTTCTAAGAATTCCTATTGTCTCACATCTGAATCATGCAGTAAGCATGTGACTGAAATATTTGCATCTTTGCATCATTGGCCAAAACTCACAAAATTCCAGCACAACTAGAGGGGAGCTCTCAAATGCTTCCATTTGATTACTGTACTATATTAAACACCACAAAATCAAAGCAGAAGTCCACATATTGGAATAAAATGAAACATACTGAGGCACAACACAACAAATAAAAATGAACTACAAATAAAGTCTTATATTTTGGCAGACGAAACAATACTGAATGAGAAAGTTGAAGCCCCAATCATCTACTTTCATTTGTTCAACATCCTTCATGTTAAAATACCCACCTGCACAGATAAAAGAGTCAATAATAGGGGGAAAAAAAGGTGTAATTGCATTTTGAGACTTCACAAATGATAAAAGAAAGATTATGGATAAGTTCATAAAATCTAATTCTACATTTAAATTGCCGGGAAATCTTGAAGAATTTTTCATGAAATGAATTCCATTATGAAGTAAGATAAATAATAGGGATAATTACAAAAGACCCCCCTGAGGTTTGGGCTAATTACAAAAAAACCAAAGATGTTTCAAAATCACAAAAAGCCCCCTCAAGTTTGACTATGCCTTCATTTTAAGAGTTTAACTGTAATATATCTAGAAATATCATGGGCTTTTTGAAATGTTTGTTGGTTATGAAGGGAGGTTTTTTGTAAACATCTCCGGGTTTTTTGTAATTAGCCTAAACCTCAGGGATGTTTTTGTAATTATCCCATAATAATATGCCGAACAAATAACAGTAACCTGTCAAAATACGAATGCTTGAGCTCAATCAAGTGAAGATCATTGATCTGGAGGATAAATAGAGAGCTTAAATCCAGTGCCTCTGGTGCTTTCGTTCCCGACACCTGCATTTTCGTCTCCTGAATTCTTCTAGCTCGAAGCAGCTGCTGACTCGGTAGTACAGTACAAGTCGATTAGCTGAAGGCTCAAAATATCCGCAAAACCCAATGGGAGTGATGCAAGGTTACTGCAATGTTTAAGGAAAAGATGTCTGAGTCTCGGAAAGTGATTAGCGAAGCATTCCAGTGAACCAAATTAGTCCTCCCAATATGTAAAACTCTCAGAGCACGAAAACCTCCATCCTCCGGCTGCCACCAATCTCCCTGGAATGCATTGTCTTTCAGCTTAAGGATCTCGAGATTTTCCAACATCCCGAGGGTAGACATGTCTTTCCAATCAAGTAAAGTATCCGATAGAGTAAGTTTCTTTAGCTTCGGTGGAAATTTGTACATCTGAGGAAGGCTAGTTAATTTTCCTTCGGAAGGTGGACGAGGAAACACATCATTCAGCAACTTCAAATTCTCGAGATGGCTCAGTTTCCCCAAACTGTCAAATAACATACTCCCATTCTTGTTTTCGAGAAGTTTAGCCAGCTGACCGCGAATACCCAAGATTTTCAAGTTGGGAGCCCTGGCAAACACATCTTGGTGCAACTTTCGGGTGATATTGTCGAAAGTGTTTGTAGGCTACCAATCATCAAAACGTCGTCTTTACTTTTTCTTGATTTGGAAAGAGGCGTGGCAGAGCTGTTGATGCGTTCGTTTTTATGTGTCTTAATTGAATCATCTTCCATATATCTGCTTTAATATCAAGGGTGCGCGAAGATGTTTGAACGAGAAGAGTTTGAAGGTTCCAGAGGCAGGAAATGGCTAAGGGTAGAATCTTGAAGTTACTAGAAAGAACAACATACCTCAAGTGAACCAGCTGAGTAACATCGGTTGGAAAACGAGTGAAAATTATGGACCGAGCATCTAACACTCTAAGCAATTTAAATGCTCCTGGGATGGATGAAATATGCTCTGCCGGTAAGATAGTTTCTTCGGCAGAGAAGCACAAGAAAGAACGAACTCGTGGGCCAACTGGTTTTGAAGATATATAGTTCAACACACGGGAATGAATGCTAAGGCGACGGTACCTTTCTAAGGCCGGGTTGGAAGATACATAGCTGCCTTGATCGAAACGCTTTATTTCCTGGAAAAAGTTTTCTTCCGCCGCTTCTTTTTTGCAAAACTCATGAAGCATGTCGTGAATACGACATGTTTTAATTTTACCATTTGATCGGAACTTTCCCACCATCACCAAATTTCTATTCACAAGATCTTCTAAGTACTCCTCCCCGATATCCTCCAAGCTCATTTCTTGGTGCTGCTGTATGAATCCTTCAGCAATCCACAAGCGAACCAGTTTCCACACGGGGATCTCAAAATCTTCCGGAAACATCCCAAAGTAGATAAAGCATGCTTTTAAATGGTAAGGTAAGTGATTGTAGCTTAGAGCTATAAAATTGTCCACGCGTTTTTCTTGGTCCAACGCAATGTATGCGTCAACGCTTTTAGCAACTTGTTCCCACCAATCCACCTTTTTCTAGAAGAATACCTCCGATTACCACAATTGCAAGTGGTAGACCCTGACATTCGTTGGCTATATGCCTTCCGTCTCTTACTAATTCATCAGGGCAATTTTCCGAACCTAGCGCCTTTCTTTGGAGCAACCTCCAACTCTCATCATGAGTTAGAAAACGCAAATAGTGAGGTTCGGCATTAGGGTTGGCATGCCTAGCAACTCTCCTGATACGGCTAGTTATCGTATTCGGCCCGTTTGTTGTTCTTGGGGAATGCGATTTTGAGATCGTTCCAGGCCTCTTCGCTCCACACATCATCCATAACAATAAAATATTTTCCTTTCTCCAAGACTCTATAAAGCTCTTTGGCTAGTTTTTCATCATTCATCTTGTACATGTCATCGGTGAGTTGTGTAAAATTACCTAGAATGTTAAGGAACACTTCCTTTCTGCTATAGTCTTGAGAGACATAAACCCATGCACGACTATAGAATTCGAATTCGATTTTAGGATCACGATAAATCATTTTGGCCAATGTTGTCTTACCCAGGCCAGGCATCCCTACGATCGAGATAACTTCTAGTTCATCGGATCCTCCGGTAAGAAGTTTGATCACCGTTTCTGCTTCATCATCAAAACCCACGACATTGTCTTCTTCAACCACTGGAGGCTGTGCAATAGTGAAGAATGTTAGCCCAAGAAAATTGATTCAATAGCTAAAAGATGAAATAGATATTATAACACATTATGCATTATACTAAAATAATCTTCATACCAAATTCATAATATACAACAACAACAACAACAACTAAGCATTAATCCCAGTATGTGGGGTCGGCTATATGGATCATATCACGCCACAATCTATGGTCAAAAACCATATTTTCATTTATTTCTAGATATAACATGTCTTTTTTAATAGTTTTCTTCCAAGTCTTTTTAGGTCTGCCTCTGCCTTTTTTGATTTGGGTGAGTGATTCCCTACCCTCCACACATCGCACGGGTACATCTAAGGTCGCCTATAAACATGTCCAAACCATCTTAATCGCGTTTCACTAATTTTCTCATCTATTGTTGCTATTCCCACTTTGTTTCTATATGAGTTTATTGCTTATTCTATCTAATCTAGTATGTCCGCACATTCATCTTAACATTCTCATCTCTGCTGCCCTCATTTTTTGTTTGTGTTCATATTTAGCCGCCCAACGTTCTGTACTATAAAGCATTGCAGGCCTTATGGCCGTTTTATAAAATTTTCCTTTTAATTTTAATGGTTTTTTTTGTAAGTGTATAGTGATTTCATCAATTACTACAATAAAAAGGTAAGGGCACAAGGGGAGAACCTCATCTGATTAGCAAACAAGGGGAGAAAATTAGAAAAATAAACTGAAATCTAACATTCTCATGGACTTGTTGTCGTACATTTCAAATGGTCCTATGATGATCAGGTTTCTCAACATCATTGTTAAGTTGTGCAATAAGATTACAGAATGAGAACACATAATCCCATTATGATTTCAAAGCTGCAGTTGACTTTTTATGACCAGCAGAACTTCAAAGTATATTGAGTAATACCACCTTAAGATCTATCGCAAAATAGTGTTTCATCTCTTATTACACCGCAAGGATGATTGTTACATGTATAAAACCTACCATATTGAAAACCCCCAATTTATGTTTGATTTATGATTCAAAATTAATATGATAGGTTTTAAACACGTGACAATTCCACGTGCGGTGAAATAGGAGACAAAACACCATTTTGCAATAGAAGATCCCATATGCTCCAAGATATCCATTTGGATGCAAGCATTCAGTCAATATCAAGATTCACCAAAAACAAAAATCCTAATAATAAAATTTTCAGACAAAACATTCTAAATATAGTAAACCATAACCAAACAGCTTATATTTGATAGCATTTAAAAAACAGAAAAAAAAAAGCCCCCAATTTCTTAAAATTTTATTTACCTTTTTCTCTTTTGTGCCTCTGTCTGATCCATCCCCAACCTGAATGACCTCAAATCCAAACTTCTTGTGCTCATAAATATCCTTCACTTTTGCCCGGATCAGCTCAATCTCCCTCGCCACGCTGCGAAGCTTCGCCGGATAATCGAATATGTGGAAGGCTTTCTCGATCGGCTTCCGGGCCTTATGCACAGCCGCGTGGGCAACAAACGTGTCGACGGCATCTTCGGCCTCGTATACCACGTTTCTGATCTGTTTCACCAGTTCCTTTAATACCCCATGCTGGCTGCGCTTTTCCGTGGAATCTTTGAGGAAAGCTTTGAACAAGCTGAGATCGTTGTACAGATACTCGACCTGGTCCTTGACGTCGAGAATCAAGGTGGCGTTGTAGAGAAGCAGTTGTTTGAGGTTTTCTAGAAGAAATTCGACGGCGGCGTCGGCCATTGTCTCTCAGCGGCTTTTCGTCGAACACTTGGAATGCTACATGCCGGATGTTCGGGTAATGGGAATATGGGATTGAACTTTTTGGGAAGTTGACTCGAAGGAGCAACTTGGTCGTCTTTTGTTATCGTTGTCTCCATCAACGACGTAAAAAAACAATATATGAAAAGTAACCAAGATTATTTTATAAACATAAGGACATGATTAAAAGTAGAAAATAGCGGAATATTTAGGAAGTTGTGCTTTGGAGCTTGGATGGGCCATCATCAATAAGTTATCTATACCAAGTTCAAGTTCAATGATCCATTTTTTCTCAAAAATAATAAAAGTAAAATAAAGTTCAATGATCCAATGATCCTTGATCAATTGGTCAAGGTGAGATAATTTTTGGCATTTCTTTGGAGAAGTCAATGGTTCAAGCTCTAGAGATATAATAATGAAACAATTAATATTGAGGCCTTCAAACGACAATGTGGATCTTTGGAATTGATAAAACCGCAAATTTGGATAGAGAGAGTCTAGCATGGAACAATCACTTGAGGGGCGATTCCTTGTGGCGGTAGTTGAGGATATTAGGGACCTAAATAGAGGATAGTCCAGTATGGAGTCGGTGGGAATTCTACGACCTGGATAGAGGAGTCTAGCATGGAACAATCACTTGAGGGACGATTCCTTGTGCGCGATAGTTGAGGATATTAGGGACCTAGATAAAAAAGAGTCCAAAATGGAACAATCACTTGGGGGATGACTCCTTGTGTGCAGTAGTTTAGGATATTGGGAACCTGTGAGCAATTATGTATTCTCGCAGTTTACATAGGGTACTTTCTGAGGGGTTGGGGTTGTTTTTGCTTCTCTGACTACTACCGTGTGAGAATATGGAATCTCGGTTATAAGAAAAAAAGAAAAAAAGTTCAAGTTCGATGAAAGTATTCAAACTGTGGATCGAGAAAATAAATAAAAGGACAAAAACTATATTGTTGGATTAATTTAAGTAGTATAGTCCTTATCAAGCTTGATGTGGCACATTTCTAAAATGGTTGTATTAGATAAAAAAAAAAAAAAAAAAGTCCCATTTTATTTAGATTACTTTTTCTTTTTCTTTTTGAGTATTTGGTTATTTCATTTTTATCACCTTACCATTATTGATGTTTAATTATATATAGACTAAAGGAAATGGAATCGTTATCTTCTACTACTTTGGTTGACTATTATATAAGGATTCTTTAACAGAAGTATGATTGAATTCGTGACACTCTGGATTCACAATAAATCGCTCGTAGAAGGTAATTTTGTTTGATCTTCAATTTTAGTTGCATCCAAGCTCATTAAGATGTAACAACCCACCAATGTACCTCTAATGAGAGCATAGACTAGTGGTAAGGACTCAGGCTTAAGGTGACGTGGCTGTGTTTGGTAGTTCCTGACCGAAATATTGTTGCGGCTATTATGAGGTTCGTGTCATGTGGTATTCTTCCTTAGATCCCCGCCGCTAGTGCACATCCACCAATCTAACTGAGGACAATCTTTGTTCAAAAAATTCAGATGAGTCATTACCCAATGATACGTGATAGGAACGGAATTAATTTGGTACATGTTTTGTCCATCGCAATGAGTTAGATTTGTTCAGATTTAAATATTTTATTTTTGCTCTGTATAAATTTATAATCTTGTACGGCTTGCAACTGTTTATTTACTCGCTATTGTAATCAACTATAAATTTCTTTTTATGAATGAATGGAATTCATATTTGACTCTAAAAAAAATTACATTTCAATAACAACAATACATAACGATATCTAGTCCAATACATCCACTATAACAAACAGAGAATTTACATTCAAATGGGAATCATACAAAAGATTACAAAAGTAGTATACTTAAGATATTGCCAATCAAATCGCATTCAAAAAGAAAAAGAAAAATAGTTGCCAATCAAATTTTGTAATTTTAAATTGATAAAAGAGACACATCAACGAGCCATATCAGATGGGAAAAACGGGGGCACGATTGCACCTTCTCGTTTCCACTTTTCAACATTTCCTTCCCAACCTGACAACATAAATAAATTTCAGCATCCAATATCTATAAACATTTGCCAGCCCATATACTTCTCTATCTTTGAGAAATTTTCTGGTTAATTACAAGAACTATATAGGGAGTTTACTCTAATTATAAAAAAATTCAGTTATGCTTTAAAGTTATAAATATCATCTGACAATTTTTTAAACTTACAAAACTGCACCCCAAGAGGTTATTTGTAATTCTCAAAGATAACAAGTTTTTTGTAATTAGATTTAGGATAAACCTCAAGGTAGTTTTTGTAATTATCCCTTTAGAAAAGGGATAATTACAAACAACCCTTTAGAAAAGGGATAATTACAAACAACCCTTTGAGGTTCGGTCTAATTATAAAAAAAATCAGAGTTTTTGAAAATTGCAAAAAGTGACATACCCTAACATGAGACGATAACTCGACATGGACTCGACCTGAAGTTACTGAGAGAAACCTGTACATGACTGATACGAATCTAACATGACGTTACCAATTTGTCTAGAACATAGTTATATTATATTTTAATTAGTTTTTGATGTATTTTAAGCATAATCCGAAATCAATCCAAAACCAAATACGAATCCAACTGATGACTCAACTTGTCACTCCTGAGAAAAACCCTTTTGAGGTTTGATTTAATTTTACATTTTCCCAATTCATAAGCACAAAAAATATTTCAAGATATTACAATTACCTCTTAAATTTAAGACATGATCAAACTTGAGAGGATATTTTGTAATTTTGAAACATCTATGGATTTTTTTGTAAATAGCTCAAACCTTGGGGAGGTTTTGTAATTATACATTTTCTAAATTTTTGAAATATTGTACCCATAGAAGGATCAACACCGCGATTCTTGAGTTCTCTGTATTCCTGTGTTATGCCGCAGACACAGCAGCAACAGTGGACCGTCTGATCTCCATAAGGAGCTTCGGGCAATTTGTAAAGTGCCCGCAATTTCGTCCTGTAATTGCTCGTGTACAACCAGGTGCAATGGACCGCGTTTAGAGCAGCAAATATACCACAAGCAGTTCCACTTGCTGTATGGCCAAAAAACCAAATGGAAAAAGTATTACAATGTTGGTTGTGGGGTATTAGTCTTATAAACTCCATGTAATTATAAATTCGATATTTTGATTTAGGTGCAAATATTTCCAGTTGGATTTTGAA
Organism: Rehmannia glutinosa; assembly: GCA_016081115.2. Classification (NCBI taxonomy): domain Eukaryota; kingdom Viridiplantae; phylum Streptophyta; class Magnoliopsida; order Lamiales; family Orobanchaceae; genus Rehmannia; species Rehmannia glutinosa. The sequence goes on from JABTTQ020001206.1 coordinate 51,566, forward strand.
TATTTTTTCATATATAGAAGGGATAATTACAAAAACACACTTAAAGTTTTGGCTAATTACAAAAAAAACCCAAAGATGTTTCACAATTACAAAGAAAGTCCATCAGATTTGATTATGTCTAACTTTTAAGGGGGTAGTTCTAATATTTTTATAAATATCAAGGGGATTTTTGAAATATTTTTTGTTTATGAAATGGAAAATGTAGATGAAATTAAACCTCAAGGGGTGTTTTATAATTTTCAAAAATCTCTGTATTTTTTTTTGTGATTAACTTGAACCTCAGGGGTGTTTTTCTAATTATCCCTATATATAAAAACGAATTACATAATTACATGAGATATTTGAATGCGACCTATGAATATCAAAAAGAAATTTAGTGAAAAACTTGAACCCAAGAAGCCATAAATATTTTTTTATTGTCTTCCAAAAAGTCAATTTGTCAAGTATTATAGTTAATCTCTTGAAAAGGAAGCCGACCCAATCCTGGGGATTAATGGGCTGGGCCGTCTACCTGATGGAGTCTTAAAAAGGCACATGTAAATGCTCTAACGTAGTTAGAGCTGGCAAAATTCGGCTCACGGACCCGCTATAGAGTTGTATTGAGCTTCATTTTAAGAGGTTCAAAAGTATTAGACCTGTTTTGGCCTAATTCGAATGGCACAAAGCCCAAAAAGCCCGAACGGTCCAACGAAATCATGTGTGAATAGGATTGGACTGGGCTGCGCAAAATTTTGGTCGAATCTAATTCGTCACTTTGGCCCGACCTATTGTCAACTCTAAAAGAAGCATAAGTAGAATAAGAAAAGTAGAATAACAGAACGACAAAAGTAAAGAATATTACATGTAGTCCCTCTATCAATTATCTCAACAATTTGTCCCACGGTGATGCACGGACAAAAGAAACTCTTGAGACCTTCAGAAAAACATGAAATACTAAATTTTAATCAGAACAATTAAATAATCAATAATATAACAGAAAAAAAATGATTTATTAGTGAAGTTAATTACAAATAGAGCGATCTTCACAGCAATCAAAGAGCCCAGTAGACCACTGGCCCTCTGGCCATGAAGGCTTAACAATTTCATCTGCTGCTTTATTAGGATGCATTTTTATTCTTTTAGTGATGATTAGTACATTAATTCTTGCAAAATAAGTTCCTATATATACTGAAAATTTTCAATTTAAAATTATTAAATCTTATTGCTAGGAAATTGCAATCAAATATGAGGTTGCGTCTGTTCATGTATTTGTAGAGCAGTATGCTTTTGGATATAAATAAGATTGTTCCAGTTGACTAAAATGTTAATTGACATATTAAAAAGGAATAATAATTATAAAAAAGTACCCTTGATGTTTGATATAATTCCAAAAAATAATATCAAATAAATTTTTAAAATTATAAAAATTACCCCGGTGGTTTGGTTCAGTGTTAAAATTAAGAGGTAAACCGTAATATTTTTATAAATATAAGGGAGGATTTTGGAATTATTTTCTTATGAAGTGGGTAAATGTTAGATAAAATAAAATTTCAGGGGTATTTTTGTAATTTTAAAAGTTACCTGGGTTTTTTTGTAATGAGTTCGAGCATCAAGGGTACTTTTTGTAATTAACACTATTAAAAAGTGTTGTTGATCAAGTTACATAGCTTGTTCAAACCCAAGGGATTAATTAAACTATTTAGTCAGAGTCAATGACGATTAGCATAAATAAAAATTGCAATAATTGTGTGGATTTATGCAGTACTTATCCAATCTCTTTTATTTTTTCTTGAGAGCAATTTCTTAGTTATGGCTCTTTAACTTGTATAAAAACATTTCAAAAGTCGTGAGTCTCGTGACAATTAGTTTAGCAATAATTGAACAGTTTTCAATCACAATTCTTCAAAGATTTTGATATATTTTATAAAGGTCAAATAAATCAAATCTGATGGTCAAATAAATCAAATCTGATGATCATATATCACAACTTAATTTAATCAAAATCGACACAAACATAGTTAAAAAAAAGATCTATAAACAATTAGGGTGCATTCGGATCGGGAGATGACGGATTTGAAATCATTAGCTAAATATACACCCTTGTTGGCTTGTTTGGCTCATAACCCAAATCAATGGATTTCAAATCACTCTTTAAGTTTTAGTTTATTTTTAAAAAGATTTTAAATCTCTCCCAAAACATAGTTACTTAAAATTCATTCTTCTTTTTCTTCACACACACACACTGCACACACACTCTCCCTCACACACATTTACATAATAAAATTTATTTCATATTTTATTAGTGCATAAAAATATAATTATTTATAAAAAAAATAACATTACATCTTTTATTTTTATTTATTAAATATCAATTAAGAATATGATTAGAACTTTTACATTTTTTCAGCAAAATTTTACAATGGATTTGAAATTTCTATACAAATCCACGGTACCTATTCCACCGCACAAAATGTTATTATGGATTTATCAAAATTTATGAAATCTTCTATTGCAAAATGATGTTTCATCACCTATACTGCACGGATTTGACACGTGTATAAAAGTTATCATATGAACAAACCACGATTTAAGTTTGATTTATACTTTAAATTAATATATTTTAATTTTTATACATGTGTCAATCATCTCTGCGTGAAATAGTTGATGAAATATCATTTAGGTATAAAAAATGACATTACAGTGTAGAAGCCTGGGAATTGGAGATGTGAAAATGAGTAATTTCTAGAGTACAAACAACATAACAACACATATTAATTCATTAAATGTAGCATAACTTTTTGTATATAGAAAAGGACAAAAAAGATAAAAATAAAAAATATGCGTCTCTATCTTTAAGTTAGTACAATGCCATTGCCAAGTCCTGGTCAGAATAATGTCTTATTTTTAAAACAGGTGTTTCGTAAGATCAACATTGCTTGTTCGTCACGGGTCCATTCGATCTAACTTATTCATTAATGCCTTATATCATTTTGATTTACTAAAATTTTAATTATTATTTTATATCATATTATATACCACATAATAGAGTAATTATTTTTTATATGTTGAGTTTTAAAGGTAAATAAATAACAAAAACCAATTAAAAGTACATCAAACAAACCCCAAATTTTTCTCAAAAAAAAAAAAACCCAAATTTCAAATAACCAAGTATAATTAAATATCCAATTTAAACATTAAAAAAACAAAAGGAGATACCATTTTGATTGATTAATATAACAAGATTTTCAGTTAGTTAAAGCCGATGAATCAAGCTAATCATTAATTCCCTAAACTTTAAACCCTAAATCATGGCGTTATAGGGTTGTAAAAAAACGAATATGGACAGTTCCAATATGATTTCATACACGTTACACCATGATTTTAAATCCGAAAAGAGACTTTAGGAAATAACAGATCTATTCACTCCATCAATAATCGAGTTGTAATTGGTGTATCATAAAGGATTTGCCTTTAGAAAATGACAGATCTATTCACTCCATCAATAACCGAGTCAGATCTGGTGTATCATAAAGGATTTGTCTTTTTCTATTGATTTTTACGAGTTGGATCAAAAATAATACTTGAACGAGGCCAAGGATGAATCGAACAAGAATTTTTTATTGATTAGACCTTTTATTTTTTATGACGAAAATCAATATTTTTCTCGTAGGATCTGAAAAAAATGAGCCCGTATCTCCTGGGGGATTATATGGAAGATCCACAATAAAAAATAGTGGCTTTTGCTAGCAACGTATTGGAGGCGGTCAATCCAATAACTATATAAATACTTATCACAACAGAAAAACAATATATTTCTATTATTTCGGGAAGAAAAATCAAACATATATAATATAATAAAAGACGCACACAATATATTTCTATCCGCTATCATCTTATATAAAAAAATCAAACAATATATTTCTATCCGCTATCATCTTATATAAATAAAAACTATATTTTCAATTAAACATGATGAAGGTCCGAGGTCGAGGCAATATAAGAAACCACAACCCTCGTGCCTTCATCATGTTACTTGTCCATCATATCTTGCTCAAATGAGTGTTCCACAAAGCTTCATCACGAGGTTGCCCTGCAAAAATTGAACTAATTTATGTTAGTATTAATCAATTAACTAAAAAATATAATTAATTAATAAACAATAAATACACATTATTAAAAAAGGTATATTGAAACTTTATTTTTATAAATTAAAGTGAAATAATTTCTCTTTAATCAGATTTTGTATTAGGCCAAGTCACATATGAGCGTCCCAGACATCTATCTTTCATAATATGATTCAGAGAATTATAAGAGAAAATCCGAGTTTACAGAGATATCAAAGAATATTCTCTGCAGGACAAGTGGAAAGATTCCTTAGAAGTCTCGGCGTAAAAAATCAGGAGACATCACATGATCTATAATTGTCAATATTATAGATACTAAAAGGATATGATAATTGATAATCAATGAGAAATCCCTTTTTTTTTTATTGCACAAAATATAGAATTAATTACCTCAACATGAGAGCATAAAGAAGAAGAAGAATCAATTTTCTTCTATTCTTGACTTTCCCCATTTCAAAACAATGGTGGCAAAAATGTGCAAAAAGTATTATAAAAAATATTAAGCTTCGAGTGAGGAAAATAAAAGAAAGAAGCCTTCTATTTATAGAAGAAAGGCAACAAGTAGAAATATGTTGGTGATCATTTGGTTGTTGGAGTCACACTATTTAGCTCCCACCAAACTTTCCTAGTTAACAAAACTTTCAACTCCCAATGCAAGTATGTAACTACTTATACATGCACAGTATCTAATGTTACAAAAAGTAGGAGATTTTTGTATTTAGCTACTAGCTAAACAGTGGCGGACGTAAGACTCGAGACTTAGGGACCGAACCTATTCTAGAAGACAAATAAAAATATTTTTTTATCAATTGCCCCGTCACATTTTCTAGAGGGAAATTTGTTTGGTGTTTGTTTTGATGTTCAATTATGTAAATGGCTATACCTTTTGATACGGGTCAGATTTGCCATATTAAATAGGATCAATATAATTTGAGAGGTGTGCGGCCCAGAATGAATAATTAACCTAAGCCCATGTGTTAGCTAGAGTTTTAGCTTGGCTTGGTAAACACGCAACCCTAATTGCCAACCTATAAATAGCTCACAAAAAGGGTGCCTCAGGTTAGAATTCCAATACACACATTTGATATACTGTTCTATTTTACATATATTCTCTCTTGAGAACGATCATGACTTGAGCGTCGGAGAGGGTACGCCGGAAAAACCCTCCGACCCCCTTCTCACTGTTGTTTTGCAGGCATCAAGGCGGAACGAATATTGGAGATCGGGTTTTCTCAATGGGGTAAATTTCTCGCCCCAACACCTTTTTATTTATTTTTTACTTTTGGTGTTTGTTTTGATGTTTATTTTGTGATTCTTTTGCATTAAAAAAATGTGATCATTTTGTAATCAGAGTGACTTGGAGAATTTTCCTCTAAACAAATACGTGGAAATTGATTAAAAAAAAATTCTTTTTATTTTGAATTTGACATAAGGGTCGTTGCAATGGCAGCTCAAAACTCAACTCAAAATTAATTTAAGCCAACTTAATAGTTTAATCCCCATTGTGGGAGTAGCTTTTAATTGTAAAAGACAAAGTTGGGTTTGATATTTCAAACCCAACTCAATAAAAAATACTATACTTTAGCAAATGGAGATGTGAGTTGCACGCCTCAATTTTGTTGGACGGTAGCTTGCACGCGCGCGTGGCGCCTTGGGATCCGCATAAAATGAATGTCAGCTACAAAAGATTGAAGTTTTGTTTGTTTGAACAATTTGACCGTTTAATAAGTGAAAAATAAATATAAAAGTATTAAACAAAAAATAGATAAATAAAAAATTAATAACAATGTGTGAATTGATGGTGGGACCCTTATAAAGTTGATTTTTTGGATTTATGATTGTGGAGATAGGTTTATAGGTGTATTAAATTTTTTGCTTTTGATGTGGCAGTAATGTATCAGTATCAAGTTGCTTTTTGGGTTCAACCATTGCAACCACCCTAAGCACTGACACCCCTCCATGTGCCAATTTCCGGCAAAAAGTTTCAATTTGATACTGAAAGTCCGCATTTTAAAAGATAGAGTACTTTTGCCAAAATGAAATTGCATGGGACCAAATTACTACCACTCAAGAGTTATGCGACCAAAATTACAATTTTCCAATTTATGTATAGAAGAAAGCATGTGTTGCAAAAAAAATTCGGCACAACTTTCTGGAATAAAAAGAAGCTAATCAAATTAATAATGTGAATATGTGCTAGAGCAAATTAAGTTGTTGATTTAAAAAAAAAAAAAAAACTATTCGGTTGTTGAGATTAAAGAAAATAAAAATTTAGGTTGCTGAGATGAGGCAATATAGCGATTCTAAATTTTAATCTCACGCCTATAAAACACGGACCCTTTTGTAAAGATGATATACTTGTACTGGATACGATTTTTATCCGATACTCCATGATAAATATCTAGTATCTAATTGGGAGAAAAAAACGCGGCCTAAACATCCTAATTTGAAAGAAACAAAGTCACATTCATATGAATTACTATAAATCCACATATGAAAAAAAGATAGAATTTATTCTATTTTTGATATTGTCAGCATGTTTTTTGTCTGTCTATGTGAGTTATCACATTTCAGATTTGAGTATTTGTGAAATTTTAGTTTTATATAATTGAAACATTGTTTTTTCAATTGTACTTAATACGTCTATATTTTCAATAATATAAAAATATACAATTTTATATGTACATATATATAATATCCGTATCATATATATATTTCATACTCGTATCAGTGCTTTATAGCCTACGGCCTACCACATTGTTAGGTAATTGGCAAGAGAAATAACCTTATAGGACCAAACAAACTTTGAGCAAAGCCCAAGGTTTGGTCCTTGGCCATATTTCCATACCACTTATATTTTACCGCGACTAGTTGCGTGTCGGAGCCACATACAAGCCCAGGGGGGCCTGCCCCCACCAACTTTTCTCTTTCCCTCTTGCTACCTATATGTGTGTGTGAATAAATATTTTATACTTTAGTCCCTTGATTCCTCAAAATTTGTTGGAAAAAAATTATTGGGCCAGTTGGTCCATGATTTTAAGTGAGTTAACTTAGAGATCTTATGGACCTTATGTATTTTTTTATTATATTAAAAAATGTATTTCCCTCTTAATCTATTCATCAAAAGAAAGAAATGAAAATGGAAGATGAATTTCTTAATTATTGTTTGCTAGTGTATATTGAAAAAAGCAAATTGCAAAAACTTTTAGTATAGACTCAATTGTAGATGATTTTCATGGCATACACGAGAAACATTTTAAATTTTAATTGATTAAGGAATTAATGATGTATTATGTAATATTTACTAATATTCTGTACTTTTTCTGGTGCAAATGTAATATACTTAAATTTTGTTGTAAGATTCCTTATTATATATAGAATCTAGTGTATACACATGGGAATTTTCATTTCGAATAAATATTAACAAATAATAATCTCATTATTTTCTCTAATAATATGATTATTGTACTGAAATCTGCAAGGACAAAAGTGTAAAAAAATGAAAATTAATATTTTTTATTGCAACTTATTTACTATTTATTAATGATATCTAAACTTATTTTTTTACAGATTAACTTAACTATAGGTCTAATAAGTCCTTAAATTTCCAAAAACTGACGGGAAATATTATATGACTCAACACCCACAAAAGAACGTAAAGGAAAAACCGTGCAACATTTTTTCGAATTAGATCTCTAAAATGCAAATAACAGTTTTTCAGATTAAATATTACACGAAATGTAGCACAGTTCTAATTGGTGAAATAAGAATGACCTAAAAGTCTAATTACAAACTCATTCTTAAGCCTAAAGATTAGCCATACAGTTAAAAAACACTGCTGTTAAAACAAAGGACAAACAAAAATCAAAATACAACGAGAGTCAAAATGAATATAACATATTTTTTTGGAACAAATGCAGTTTATCTTAGACCACTAGAACGTAAACGGCATACAATAGAGACATTGGCAATGACATTTAAACAGAGAAGCATAAATAATCTAGCTTGACATCATCACATGATCGATTGACTGAAGAGCTTGATTGGCGAAAAAACGTACATCCACATCAGGATCCTCGGCAAGCTCTACCAAGCTGGGGCGTATCGTTTTTTCCACCACCTGTGGAGCACAAAAGAAATTTCGGGGAGTGAGATATAAAATAGGAATTAGGGTTAAATTACAAAAACTACCTCTAAAGTTTAGCATGATTACAAAAAAAAAAAAAAAATCAATTATTTTTTTAAATTACAAATACCTCCTTCAATATTGTATTTGTTTTACAAATATCCCCTCAATAAATGCAATTTGTAAGATAGAAACAAATGTCAAGGAGGTATTTCTAATTTTAAAAGATAATTTTTGTAATTAGACTGAACCTCAGGGTAGTTTTTGTAAATATATGAAGTGCGAAAGAGAGTTGAAGGATAAGGGAACTCACAGATTGGTCAACGATGGAGATCATGGATTGCAACACTTTTGCCACATTAAATTTAATGTTGGGCACTCTGCCAAATATCATATTAAGCTTATTAGTTGTGAAAACTACGTTATGCTACCATAGATGAACATGGAAAGACAACTACCTATCCTTTGATGCAGTAACAATCACAGGCAGTAATTTAGAACATGTGATCTCAGAACCCATGACGGGGGCTAGTAAAGAAATTGCACGAAGAACAGTCATCCGATACAAATAGTGTGGATTGTTTATCATATCCAAAACCTGTAAGGAAAATGAATCCAGATTTCAGTGTTCAAACATGTTAAAAACAAACAAGCCTCAAATAATGAATCGGGAGCAAGTAAAAAAACTGCATAACGAAAAGTCATGCGTAGTTTGATCACGTGGAAAACATGCACAGCACATGGCGCGAATCTTCGTTGATAAGAAACGTATAATGGAAGTATGTTACGTATGATGCGCCGATGCATAGATTCAAGCATCAACATGCAAATTTGCATTAAATTTCAATGTTCTAACAATGTTTGGCATGTCCTGAGATTTCTAACAATTCCAGTGTGGGCCACGTGCAGAAAGGTAAGCGGTAACTTAAAGTTAGGTCTACCACATAAACAAATGTCAGTCGAACTGTAGTAAGCAAGATATGCTATTCATATTTACAGAGGATTCTGATTTCTCATAATGTTCCATATTTGTGACATTTTCCCTTGACAACTAAGACAGCTCAAAATTACAGGGCCAATATTTTGATGATGACATAGAGTTTGACAATTTTTACCGAAGTTGTTAGATAAACCATATCAATTGACCTAATAGAATAGTGTTCTTTGTTGCATAAAGAACTGAACCTACATAAGTTTGGCATGACGGCTGCATTTAAACAAGACAGACTGACAGGTGCATAAAGAACCTAAAGTTATGACAATCTATTCAAATCTTATATATAAAACAACCAAAATTTACAGGGAAAGCCTCAACCTTTTAGCTATTTATATTCGTTTTGTTTCTTCATCCAAGTACAGGAAAAGCAATACCTTAAGAGTCCTTGTCTGGATCTGAAGGTTCGAAACAGATGTCATGCATTCATCAGTGTCTCAAAAACATTATTTTTATACTAAGGAGTGAGAACCTAAAGAAGCCACACCATCCACTGGAAGACACTTTTACCCCTTCGGCATTCCTAACTCTCTCTTCTCTCTCTATACAGACATTAGTTTTCTCATAATCTATCCTAAGGTGTCCCAAAATTTTTACACCAAATAAGTCATAACTTATAACCCAAAAAATTATTGTGGAAAAATTAATCAGTTGTATGACCAGAATGAACGGCTGGCATTTGCAAATCTAAGCACAATCAGAACGGCAGTATTTTCTGATACTCTTCAACAAACCTGGGGAACTATATGTTGCATTGCCCACTCTGGACCAAATTCTTCTGCCAAACGTTTCAAATTATTAGCTGCAGCATCTCGAATAGAGTAAACCTGCACAAAATCCCAACCATTAGATGTAAATGTTGGTTGCTATCCCCCCACCCCACATCTAAAAGGGCACAAAAAAAATAAGAAGAAAGAAAAGTTGTGAATCCGCACATAACAAGAAGCAAAAGATGGAAAATATGAAAGAATATATCTTCATTTATAGTTGAAAAGAATGCAAGGTTAAACCATGAAATCATTTATTTTCCGGAGCAGAAAAGAGAACAAACAAGGAACAGATGTTTCTTTAGCGTCGCATCATAGACATCAAATTGGATCTCGAAAGTTCAAACAGAATTTCCATGACATCATTGCTTTCACATATGCCCCAATTAAAATGAGAAAATAATATATGGTAAGACAATTCTCCATTACGAAATTGAAAAGTGCAGAGAAACTCAGACCTTGTCCTGTAGCCACTGCATGCAAAGGGCACCCAGCTTATCATCAAAAAATCCAACACCCAGCTGACTAGCCAATAAAGGTATATATTCTATGATGGCAAGCCGAACCCTCCAGTGCCTATCCTCTGCCAGCTCAACAATAGCCGGTAATAAAGATTGAGAGAGTAAATCAATTCCAATAACCTGCATGTGCAGAAAAAAGGAATAAGTATACATAGAAATTGAACAAAATACAATTGAATGGAACAGCACAGACCTGATTGACTTGATCTAGCTTGCTAATGATATTGAGACGAACATCAGGAAATTCATCTTTCAAAAGGGAAAGAAATATGGGAAGAAGTTGTTCAATTGTTGCATCCTGCATCAACCAGACACTCAAAGTGGTTAGCAAACAACCAAGTAAAATAAAACACGCAGGTGAATAGCACTCTCCTATCAGAGATAAATAATTCTTAGAGCAGTCTATTGCCTGGAAATATGACTCTTATGAAGCACAAAGAGATGTAATGTCTCATCAACATGTGCTAAGATGATGATTCCATCAGTATATTTAACCTTTGAAACAAATATAGTACTTAAAATACAATGACAAGCAAAAAATAATATATTCTTGTCTCCAAAACATGTTTGCATCAACACAGTATTCTATAAACTTAAAGTTGTAAAATGTTGTTACCTTCCCCAAAACAGGAGCCATTCCCATTATCACAGATGCCAAAGCAGACCTTACATGCTGAGAAGAATCAGATGACAATTCCTGCAAGTGGCCATCTCCATTATAAGGCAGTAAAGGAACGACATTATCGGAATAATACATTCATAGTTAACAGTAAATCCAGCTACATTTGTGCACTACGGTGGCTACCTTTACACAGGGAAGAATGTGCTGGATAGCAAGCTCGGGATTAAGAATCCGGCAGAATTTTGTGACTTTTCCAGCAGCTGCTATTCGCACTTCTGCTTCATTATCTCGAAGTAGGCGGACATAAGCAGGAACCAAATCCGTCCTTGAAACATCACATAATTCACAATGTAAAGTATTACTTCCACGAGATGGTAAAATAACAAAAGCATATACTTCCTTGTATGCCAATAAAAGTTTGATAACTGTCACAATAATAAGCTCAAATTATAACAGCTAAGCTGCCAATCTTGGGAAGATAGCATGTTCAATTGGACACCAACACCCTCTATCATGACCACAATCAAAGGGGTTTTTCTTCTTCTTTTGGACACCAACCAATACTACATATTATGCAGCAACATTGTCACATGACAAGGGAACGACAATTGATCTTTCACTTCACAATTATGAAAAACAATTAGGTGCATACCTTCAAACTCATGTGGAAATAGATAGGTGTGCATGTATGTGTACACTTATGCAAACATCAGAATATTAAGGCATGAACGAGCACATATAACGATTTGGTGCATCAGTAGCAACTAAAATCCCCACTATCTGGTATTTTTCATGTCAGCTAGTCCACAAAGTATCATATCTACATCCCAATTCCATGTCCCTGCTTCTTAGGGTTACACAAGACTGAAAAAAAGAAATGGAAAAGAAAAGAAATAGCACTTCTTAAGATAGCCACATACAGTCACTTAGTTAACAAATTAAACATTACCAGAACTCAAAGGCACAATAGTTTAATGCCATATGAGATGCAAAACAGTAAAAATAGACGCCAGATAGTAATAATACCGAGTAGGTTCAGGTCCCACAGCCTCACAAAGCTCATACAACTGATTGGCAACCATGTAGCGAACGCGCCATGACTTATCCTGATTGATACAATAATCATAATATAAGAAAAAAAATGAAAAGTTATAAAGAATGAAAAATCCAAGTGACATCCATATGCAGAAATGAAATAAGTCATACCAGGTAATGTTTCTCTGTGTATGGAAATAGGGTTCTTTTTCATGCATAAAAAAATTAAATTTATTCATATTCAATGTTTACTTGATCCAGTCTGTTACAAACTTACAATAAAGCATTTGATAAAAAGAAAGATGATCAGAAATTGTCCAATGTACCTCAAATTAAATTGAAGATAACATTTCATTCATTAAAAATAAACAATCCAACAAATACCAATTAAAAAGATCTGATGGAGCAACTACAATGGATCTAAAGAAAATGGAGCAATGATGTGATAGGAGGTCCAGCAATCATAACCAGAACAAGAAAGACAGTTTGAAGTGTACCTGCGAGAAGTTTACAATTACAGGGAGAATATGTGCAACACAATCTTGAGGCTCTAATAACTTTCCAAGAGCAGCACAGCCCTCAACAGCTAGCAAGCGAACAGAATCCTGATCTGAAAAGAGGGACTAAGGAAGTTTAACACATACTTTTCTTCACAACCAGACCAACTGTCCTGTACACTTCCCACCTCAAGTATTTGCATTATTAAGATGCAGCTATCAAAATTCTTCTTAACCATAAACGAAAAAATGGTGATTGTTTCAGTGGTCGACTGACAAAAAGAAGCCAGTATCTACAAATTATTAAATTCAGTATTTATCCTTCAACTATTCTGAATACTTCTCTGCTTCGATCACCTTCTATTTGAATTACTTCACACATTTTTCTTGAGCATGAATAATGCATTTTGCTCCATTTGATACATTCCAAAGGTTGCACATAAAATCAGTAGTTGGTTCACATTGTATCATTCATTGGATCATTAAGAAGAGGAAAAAGACATCCACATCCACTACAAAATTAAGCTACCAACTACCGATTAGTGGCAACATTAAGGCTGGCATGGAAAGGAAAAATGGCAATATAACATTTCGGTACATAGTTCCAAATTACTTCGAATAAAAGGCAACAGCTGTGAGAAAGAGATAATAAAAAGTACTAAATGTTACTTGTGTAGATGTAATGCTAAACGCGTGTATGCATATAACTCATGTCGCCCATTCTATCACATCAAGTTACATCCTTATCTCAATAAACTCCATCTAGGTCGTGATACCTATCATCTTCAAGACTAGAAGTTGGCCCAGTGGTTAGGTGTTCATGAAAGTAAGATACAAAACGAAAGCAGGAGAAAATGAATGAATGCATGGCCAAAAGGGATCCAGTGTTCAGAATATTCAATATTTAAACTTTCAAGGCCCAAAGCAATAATTAACTTGAAATCTGTTCCGTCAAACATGTTTGATTCATCGATCTAAAGACGATAAACATATGCCAAAAAATGATTACAAAATGAAAGGATTCACCTGAGAAATCATTTAACATTACAAAATGCCATAAAATTTCAAAGTACCATCTGAATCTGTGTAACTAAATCCCACAATTCATATTGCATCAATTTTGAAGTTCCATTAAGTATCTAGGTATACTTTCAATCATTTATATGATAATATCAACATAATTCATAAATAACTATCATAAGATGCCAAAACTCAAATTGTTATTTACCATCCTGGGTAAGATCCTCAAACATGGACATGATGTCAGTTTTGAGATGAGCAGCTTCCACAGTGGCAGCAAATTTCCCCAAACTTGCGGCGGCAGCCCTTCTTACCATAGGCATATCATCTTGACACAACTGGCTGTATATTGACCTTAATTCTGTCTTTAGCATATCTGGTGCACTTGGGTAAGCAATATGAAACAGTCCACAAGCTGAGACTCGAGCTGTAAACCACTCACCAGCTGCCAACCTCTGTAATTTAAAAAATAAACCAATATGCAACCAAACATGAGAACTAGAAATGGTAGAGGCGTCAATACCCAAAAGAAGTGTATATGCCAAACATATGCGAGGAAGAATAAAAAAATCTTCACATGCTAAATGTAAAACAAAAACCAGAATCCAAAGCCCAAATGAACTCCATTCTGCAATTCACGTGAAGTGATACCCAAAGGATCAACGAGACAGCCAAAGTAATTCCACCTCGTGTACTTTATTATACACATACACAATTTGGAAGCTACTCTAAAATGAAATAAAGGAAAAAGGATAAGTATCATGCTACCATGCATTCATAGCCTTTTGACTCAAAAATTATCAGTAGCACCAAAATAATGAAAGACGCAGCAGACAATATCTGACCTTCACAAGAGGAATAAACCAGTCAACCAAATCACTTTCCCTCATCTGTGATCCAATTCTGCACAAGGACTCTACAGCTTTGTCCCTAACACAGGTCTCCTCCACAGTACAAAGGGTTTCAAGAGGAGGGAGCAACACATGAGCATGCTCCACTCCTCCAACATATGGAATGAACACACCCAGTTCTTCAGCCATAGCAAGCAGCACCTCATCATCATCGTCATTGTTTTCACTCAAAAATGGGATCAATTCCTTTCGAGTCCTTTCCTCCCCAAGTGCACGTGCTATGGTGGATAGTCTTCGTATAGAGTTCAACCGTAGTTGAATGTCATCGTTCTTTAACTCGTCTATTAGTATTGCTATCGGATACAATGGCTCGTCCACCATCGACATTGCGCCACAAAAATAATTTTCCTAAAGGCAGAAGCTTCATCAAAACATTTCAGAAGAATTAGAAAAAAATTAAAAAAAAAAAAAAAAAAAAAAACTTATTTGATCTTTAGGGTAAAGGGTTATCATATATTATGCTAAGCATAAACCACGAAATTGAATGTTCATTACTAAAACAAAAATTAAGGAGACGAAGCTCAAAGATAAGCTCGAGGTCCACACTACAATCTGGGTAGGAAAATTCAAAATAGGTTAATTTAACCGTTCAAATATGATTTCTAAACCCCCTCACGTCAAATTATCATACGAAAATTTAATACTATATAGGAGCTTTTTCAACATTTTCCAAAAAAGTAGAAATTCAGGTTGGTATAAGGAAAGAACAGCTTCTAAGTTCGAAAAAATATGAATATCAGATTTCATTCCCAGTTCAAAAATGGGAAATGGAATAAAATTACCGTTCATAAAAAATCTCAGCTACGCCCACAAGTTATACTAGGAAAAGTTGTGAGTTTCTTATTTATAAAGTTAAAAGAAAGCAAGGTTACATCAAAATCAATCGGAAGAATCTAAGATCTGACAACAACATTAATTTAAATCCCCCAAAAAAAAAAAACTAAAAAACAAAGAAAGGATTTAACACGCGTATATTCCTACGATAAAGTGCGCATACACGAATGTGACAGTAAAGAGAGTTACCGGGAGCAATGAGTTCCCGGCGGCTTTCGTCAGATTCGAAGACAAGAGAGAGAGAGAGAGAGAGAGAGAGAGAGAGAGGAATGTATCTTCTGATGTGTTCTGGGGGCCGGTGTTTTTCATGCAACAGTCGAAGCGCTTTTTCGGTTTATGTTTTTACCAATAGTCGCTGGTGCTATATAGCGAGTTCAAGTCTAGCTGCGTTGGTGAAATCGTGTCAGTCGCAACAGTTGAAGCCATTTGGCTGTTTTTGCTCACACAAATTTTTTTTTTTTTTTTGAGTGGATTTGCTCACACAAAATTCACATAAAAGGAAAGAAAAGTCTTCTAAAATTCATTTATTACTATACTAAATTTATTGAACTTATTCAAATGAATTTATTGAACTTGATTTGGGTGAATAAATCATATGTACTTCAGTTCGGATTGCTTTGGCTCGAGCCTAGGTACTTTCAGTTCGGGACCTGTAAAAGAACGAACGTTAGACTAGCCGGGTGGACCCCCAACTAAAACCCTCCAATGCTTAAGTTAGGTACAGACGTAAGGTCAATAATAAGCTGAAGAGTGAGGTGAATAGCAATAAAAGAGATACATGTAGGTTGTAGCAATGATAAACTGGAGGTATTTATACTTTTGGTTTGACTAGGTCGTACATGCTAGCTCCACGTATCCTGATATCCAATGCCTAAACGTCACCATCACTGAATCTACGGTCAAGATTATGGGTCAACCCAGATCACCACTTCGGGTCGGTTTTGGATCCTTTTGATCAAATGTGGATCCTATATTGGAATATGATTCGACCTAGGTGTCACCTCGCATCGGGTCGCGTGCTCCTTAAAGTGTTGTCATGCCCACGCGGTGACTCTCTTGAATACCGAGATCGTCTCCTCTGTTCGCTCACGAGCTCCAGTTGGGAAAAAGAATGAGAGCAATATAGTCTTTTATATAGATATATATATCATAACTTATTTGGGTAATTTAATACTATAATAAATTTCAAGTTCTTAAACTTTTTTCTTAAATTTACATTGGCGAGTCACTATAATTGATTTGATGTTCTTCCACAAGTCCTCCACATCCAATCTTTTTCCTCCCTTCAAACGCAACAATAAAGTATATGTGACCAACTTTGCAACATGAATTAATCTTTTTAGTTAAGTATAACACTAACTACACCACAAAAGTTAGCTATTGGGTGGGTGTTTGATTGCAACTTTAAGAACTAATTCATAGTTGCTTGTGAATTCAATGTGATCGTATTATTGTCGTCCCCTTTACCAAGTCGGACTTTCGTGGACGACTCTCACGGACTCTTCTGACAGACTAAGTAGCCATTTTTTCCTTCGACGACTTCACTTCCCGACCTTATCAAGACGGGTAGTCCTTTATCCCTGGGCGACTCTCACTCCAAACTCTTCTAAGCACTAGGTAGCCCATTTTCCCTTGGACAACTCTCACTCCGAATTCTTCCTGGCACCAAGTAGCCATTTTCCCTTCAGACGACTTCACTCTGGACCTTATCAAGTACCTGGTAGCCCTTTTTCCCTCATACGGCTTCACTCTAGACTTTATCAAACACCTAGTAACCCTATCGTGTAGCGCACTGGCTCTCAACGAAAGCACCAATGATAGGCCTTCAAGGTCCAAAAAACTATAATTACACCACAAAAACTAGTTCATGAGTGAAAGTTTGACCCCAAATTTAAAAATCGAACGACAATTACTTGTGGAATAGTATCATTATTGCATTATCTTTCACCAAAAAAAAAAAAGAAAACAAAACAAAAATTAAAAAAAATAAAATAAAAGAGCTTAATAAGTTACAATGAGAAATCTTTAATGATTCAAAACTAAGGGCATGATTGGTATGTAGGAATGAACTAGGAATGGAATGGTCATTCCTAAAGTCATTCCAAAACTAATGATTGGTACTTATTAGGAATGGGAATGCTCATTCCTATTGGAATCCCTATACCCAATAATATGGGATTAACCATTCCTCCCTCCCCCATTGGTTTTAGCCATTCCCAATTTACAAGGAATAAAATTATTTTTATCATTGACAAAATTACCCTCCTAAACTAACTAAAAATATTTGATAAAACTAAACCTACACAAATGGCCATCCATCGCATAAAGCCCACCATCACAGAAAACCCTCCATATTTTCTGAAACCTTTTCCCACGAGTCCACGACTCCATAACAGGTACGAGTTCTTCTATTCATCTCACCAACATCTTTATCTGTTCAAATAATTTTAATGATTGTGTTGACTATTATGATTAGTTGGACTATTATGATTAGTTTTAGCTGGAATGTTTAACTTTGTTTCGATTTTCGAACATTTGATACAAATGACCTTGTTTATGAGTATTTGAATTATTGAAATGAGCAGTACTTTTCATTTTAATAATTTTGACATGCAAGTATTCTTTCAATGTAATGTAAAATGAACAAATAATAATTTGCATGAATTTGAAATCATCTAAAAACGACCCCCTATATACTTTTGAGAAGAAAAAAGATATTTAATAGATTAAATAAAAAAGTTATTAAACATAGTTGAAACTATTTTTTTCTCAAAAATATTATACTAAGGGTAATTTAGTCATTAAAAATATTTCATTGCATTCCCATCTTTTATTTTTAATTATCAATCATGATATTGGAATCAAGTCAGGAATGACATTTTCATTCCTTTCTCATTCCTTTTTTATACCAATCATAAGAAAAGGAATATGTGCATCATTCCATTCCCTTTATTATTCCATTCCTAAATTCATTCCATTTCTATCTAATTCCATTTCTTCATACCAATCAACCCGTAAGTGTAAACCAACTTGCTACTACAAATTCAGTGATCGGGTCCATTTTCTTGAGCCCATGGGCTACGGCCCATTATCTTTTCAGTTCTCCGATTATCTTTTACCTTAACCATGACAAACACTTGGTCCACTGCCCTCTTCACATATATTACCACTCTCTCTCTCTCTCTCTCTCTCTCTCTCAAAAACAGAAAATGTTATCCATGTCAGTTCAACCAAGTATCAAGGCCACATTGCCATGTCCTTTTTCCATTGTTTCCAAAAATATCTGTTTTTCACCATCCAATTTCTCAGTTTCTGTGAAGCCAAACGCTTCCGTTCGGTGTTCATTATCCAATAATCCTGACCTCAAAACCAAACCCATAATTAGGAGAATTCAAAGGTCCGTGCTGCAGCTGCCACGGAATTAGCTCCAGCAGAAACACCTGCCGAGACTTCAGATTCTGAACTGGTTGAAGAACCTCAGGTTCGGATCAATCATCGAGAAATTTTCTAATTTATGTTTTTTTTATAAATATTTTATCCTTTCTCTATCTGCATTTATTTACATGGAAAATATTTGTGACAATAAGTTAAAGATAAGAGCTTTAGGGAGTGTTTGCTTGAAATTTCAGGGGAATGTTGTGAGAAAATTGTTTAGAGAAATGATAATGAAGTTTGAGGGTGTGATTTGAATATAAGATGGAAATGGAGCAAAATAGTGATTAGATGTCTTTGGTGATTGGAAAAATAGATAGCATGAATAGTATATTTGTTATATGATTATGTAACGATGATAATTGATGTGATAATTTTTTGAGGAAATTATATGTTATCCCACAAACTATGTTTTTTTCTTTTTTTACTATGCTCACAACTACAATATTTTTCTACGGTGCCATCTTCACCCCATCCCGGTGGAATTCAGGGAAGTTCGTCATGTGTTGTAATTGTCTTTGTATCAAGTTTTATGCTCTCCAATGTTGGCACTTGACAGAATATTCCCGAATATTTCACCAACGATGGATTGGAGATGGCACAATAGAAAAAATTGTGTAGATGACGGATAAAGCAGAACAAAATTAAATTTAGTTGGTGAATACGAAAAATGTGCATAGTTTTGAGGGTAAAATACAACTAACTCTATTTTCTTTGGTTAAGTTAAGAGTGGAAGTGATCAATGATTGGAAAAGCTGAGAGTGATTGAATATTGTATTTTTTAAAAAAATTCTCGAACCGTTTTGCTCAAAAATAATTTTTGAGCGGAATTTTTGTAAAAAAGTTTCTCAACCAAGCACTCACTTAAGGGTATGTTTGTTTAGCTTCCCCAGTTCCCCTAGAAGCAGTTTCTTCCCAATTTATTCTCTCGATCACCAACCAAACATACATTACGTTTTTCAATGCATTTCTTTATTAATACACACAATTCCCGATACTGTGATACATCACATCAAAGCTTCTTAGCATTTGTTACTATAAAAATTACAACTAATTGTGTTTTTAAATTTTCCAGAAAGTGGAAGCAGATGTAAAATCAGTGGTTAAACCAAGGCTAGTGTTGAAGTTCATATGGATGGAAAAGAACATTGGGCTTGGGCTGGATCAAGTTATCCCGGGCCATGGCTCTGTGCCTTTGAGTCCCTACTTTTTCTGGCCCAGAAAAGATGCATGGGAAGAGCTCAAAACCACTCTAGAAAGCAAGCCCTGGATATCCCAGAAGAAAATGATCATACTTCTTAATCAAGCCACTGATATTATCAATCTCTGGCAACAGAGTGGTGGCAATTTGTCCTAAAACTGTTCTAGGATTAGCCATTTGTGACAGTTATTTTTTGTGATTATGTTGTTGTAGTATGATTTTACCTTTTTTTGAGTTTTGAGTTGAGTTTTCTTATTGTTATGATATCCCTCTTGTTCAATTTCTGCAACATGATCAAAACCTGCTGGAACTAGGGTCGATTCAGTTGGTGGCCCTCTCTTGGAAGAGCAAGTATCTTGTGAGACATAGCCCTCTCGGGATCTAAATCCATGAGACGACCTCCTAAGGGTTCCGTCTTGAGAACATGAACCATGAAAATAAATTTAAAAATAATAATGAACCATGAAGAAACAAAAATAAACCCTAAAAAAACATGAACCATGAAGAATAAACCCGAAAAAAACAAAAATAAACCAAAAAAAAAAAAAAAAATAAACAACAACAACAACAAACTAAGTTTTAATCCACTACGGGGGGATTTATACGGATCATATCGCGCCATCGTTTACGGTCATAAGCCATATTTTCGTTTATTTCTAGGTATAACATGTCATGTTTAATAGCTTCTTTCAAGTCTTTTAGGCCTACCTCTCTCTTTTGATTTGTGTGAGTGATTCTCTACCTTCTAAGCGTCGCACAGGTGCATCTAAAGGTCTCCTATAAACATGTCCAAACCATCTTAATCGTGTTTCTCTAATTTGTGTAAACCCTAAAAAAAACTAAAAATCCTAAAAACCCAAATCAATTAAAAATAAACCCAAGAAACAAAATTAACCCTAAAAAAAAAAACAAATATAAACCCTAAGAAAAATAAAACCGAAAAAAAAAAAAAAAACCTTTAAAACTTTTTGTCACAAAGGAGCTCTCTCACGGATCTAAACCGTGAGACCGTCTCGCGCAAGTTTTTGCCCTCTTGAAAAACACAGGTTAGTAAATTTGTTGAATGTTTTGCATAATGAAGTTGCGAGTTAAATTAAGATGTCACGACAACTCAAGATTATTTTGGTGAGCTTATAAGTTATTCAAAACATCTTATAACATATTTGAGAGTTTACAAGCTCTAAGACCATTTCCAAAGAATTTACACTATTTTGGTGCATAGATTTAATATTTTAGTGCAAAACCTATATTTTATCCAAATGGTTTGCGAGAAATTATGCACTAAAAATGAATACTCCATAATATTCCATGTTAGTACATATTTTCATACACTAAAACAATTAATTTAAAACCAAAAAAAAAATAATGCAACTACAATGTTGCAATCTTTTTTCAGCATAAAACCGTTATATCTTCAAATGACACAAGCTTTGGTGCAGTTTTGGAGCATTTTTTTGCTCCAAACTGAAGACACACACTCTATTGAATATGCTCTTAAAATTATTTGGTGTTTTTTTAATAAGATCTTAGAAGCTCCCACAATAAATTAAAAAAAGTGGGAAACCAAACTTATTTTTAAAATAAAATCTTATTTCACTGATCTCCTCTGATTTTGACCATTCTAACTACAAAATTACTGTGACTAACATTTTATAAGCCCTATCATATTATTTTATCATAATATTTCAACAACTTATTTTCAAAATAAGATCTTAACATCTTATAGAATGTAGGAACTAACAAGATGTTTGGAACAAACTCAATCAAATACTCTCTTAATATCACTTACAAAAACATATCAAGCTATGCACTCAAAAGTTCAATCTTACAAAACCATTACAACTTTTCGCAAACTTTACAATAAAAGGAAAAAAAAATCTGGGGCAAATTATTACAGAAAACTTGAAATTGTAATAGTACTCGTCACATAGTATAATGTTTTTGTCACCGTCCATGTGCCCATCTTGTCCTCACTGAAATTGGCCTCCTATTGATGTTCAAAGGCTCTGTATTTTGATTTCTCTTCTCTTCATCAAATTGTGAAGGATAATTTCCAGTTTCTAACCCATTCCACCTTTTTTTCTGCTCATATTCACCATCATCACTATCATCAAACACGACATCTCCACGCTTAATCTCTCCATCTCCGTCACCAGATACTCCGACGAATCCCTTCACATTGTCATCATACGAATCCG
This sequence comes from Rehmannia glutinosa, assembly GCA_016081115.2. NCBI lineage: Eukaryota > Viridiplantae > Streptophyta > Magnoliopsida > Lamiales > Orobanchaceae > Rehmannia > Rehmannia glutinosa. The sequence goes on from JABTTQ020001206.1 coordinate 73,827, forward strand.
AACTCGAACCAGAAACCGATCTCCTAAATTCCGTTCCCTTCTCAGCGCGCAAATCTCCGTCCTTCGTTTCAAAGTTAACGTTCTGAACCGGGTGGATTTTCTCAAATTTCGCCTCGGTTATGATTAGCTCGTCCTCTTGTGAGTCCTCATCACGAGTTTGAAGTTTGGCTTTCATTGACACTTTTCTGGGACGGCGATTGGGAGTAGAGGGATCGTCGGGATCTGTTGACTCGGAACGAGACAATTCAACCGCGGCTCTAGCGGCTCGGGCGGCATAAGCGGCCGATTCGAATGCTGCTTGGGCTGCATCAGCCACATCTTTGTATTTTCTCCCCACACCTCTTTCTATTACATCAGGATGAATTGGTTTGTTCTCTTCTTGATGAAGAACTCGTGACGGAGATAGTACACCTGGCATCGGATTCTCGTGCTGACCCAACTCCTTGTTTTCCTGAATCCACAAGCCATGATTTAGGGAGTGTTCGCAAAAACTTTTGCTTTTAACGGAAGTGATTTATTGAAGCAGAAGCGGAAAATTAGTGAGGATTAGAAGTTGGAAGTGTATGCAAGTAGATGCCAAAAGCTGAATAAGTTCAAAAAGAGTGTTTGACTGTTTGGTGAACAAGTTTAAAGAAACTGATTTAGGGAATGTCTGTAAAAACTTTTACTTTTAAAGCAAACAAATAAGTTGCACATAGATTCTATCAATTTTTGCAAAAGTTACTAAAAACTACATTTTTTTTCCAGCCAAAAGTTGTCAATTGGTTTTTCAAGTGTTTGCAAGACGCTCCTTAATGCTTATAATTGCATACAATGAATTGCATAAGAATCTTGCCAATAAAACTAAATTCTTTGATACGCGATTAATCTTGATTTTCTGTTGCATTAAGATGACTTATACATGCCACATGTTTATAATTAACTTCTAGTGTAAACTTAAAGAGTATAAACTCATGATGTGCATATGCTATATGCAATACAAGATGCAAGAAGATTTAAAAAGACACCTTGCCCAGTTTGTCGGATTTTTGGTCACTTCTTCATTTTGTTTTAGTCATGTTTTTTTATAGGCATTAGTCATTTTTGAGTTCAAATGTCCACTTTGCCATTTTCCATTTCCGGATACCGGTCCATGGCTCGGTACCGAGAAATGTACCATATCAGTTTTTTCAAAAATGACCAAGTACCTCGTCAGATAATCCAAGAAGCGTATGACCATCAGTTTTTAGTCAAAATGACTAAATAAAAAAACATGACTATTTTTCATTTTCACAAAATGTAAGTGGCCAATTTGGCCAATTACCACTAAATAAAGATATATTGAATAATTTGCATACCATTGGGGTGTCTGGTACACTATCCTCAACTGGAAGATCAATGTTGTTATCTGAAGCAATCTCCTTTAGCATCTTCATTTTATTCTCCAAACTCGGCATCCTAGTAGACAGCTTTTGTATAATCTAGATAAAAAAATTATTACCAAAGATGTCAAAAAAAAAAAAACATAGTTTTATTTCAGATACATTTAAGGGATAATTACAAAAACACCCTGAGGTTTGGGTTAATTACAATAAAACCCATACATGTTTCAAAATTACAAAAAAGCCCCTTCAGGTAATTTCATTTTGTCTTATATTTAAGGGGGTAACTATAATATTTTTGTAAATGTTTTGAAATATTTTTAAAATTAATGAGAAAATGTAAGATTAATCAAACCTTAACAGTTTTTTTTTGTAATTTTTAAAAAACCCAGGGGTTTTTTTGTAATTTGCCCAAACCTTAGGGGCGTTTTTGTAATTATCCCTACATTTAAATTTCGTGCACAAACCATAATTCTACCTTAGGATTTACACCACAGTTATTGCGTAATTCAACAGCTCGAGCTGCAAATTCTTTCCCGAACCTGGACGTAAAAATCGCGCGAATCTCTTGAAGTTCTGGAAATTCCCCACATCTCGTGGACGCATATATCAAAGTCGATACGGCTTCGTTTAATTCTTCGGGACAAATTCTACACGAAAGAACAAAGAAACAAATTTATCAGGGAAAAAAAAAGTACAAAAATATGATATATCAAAATAACTATGCCTCAAGAGATTAAGAGTTTGCTAAGAAAAAAAAAAAGGATAAAACTAACTTTTCATGTTGAAGAAGATTAACCCTCTCTAGCAATAGATGGCAATAGCCTTCCAATAAAACAAACACGTCCAACATGTTCTGCTCCTTGATCACTTGCTCGACCTGTATATCAATAAAAAAAGGGGATAATTACAAAAAACCCCTTAAGGTTTGGGCTAGTTACAAAAAAACCCAAAGGTTTATGATAATTACAAAAAAAACCTTGAAGTTTGATCATATCTTACATTTTCTCATTCATAAGTAAAAAACATATCAAAAACTCCCTAATATTTAAAAAAATACTACAGTTACCCCTTAAATTTAACACATAATCAAACCTGATGGGGTTTTCTTAATTTTGAAACATCTCTGGGTTTTTTTGTAATTAGTCCAAATCTCAGGGGTGTTTTTGTAATTATTCCTAAAAAAAAGTTATAATAGGGGCAAATTGACCATTACATTTTTCTGAAAATGCAAACTAGCTATGTTTTTCAAAAACATATTTTTTATTGACTGAAAAATAACAGTCATATACTCTTGTATTTTTGAAAAATCTATATTTCTTGGTAGTGAAAAATGATTCTCAAGAAATGATTATTAAACTCAAAAATAGCTAAAAAAATCACTAAAAAAAATTCCAGTTTACCGACATAAATAATTTTGTCACTAAAGGCACCAATTTTTAAATTCACCGACATAAATACTATAGGTATTTACCGACAATTTCAGATTTTGTTGGTAAATATTTACCTACTACTTAATACTCTGTATAATTTTCTACAGGTAAACTGATTTTTTCTTATAGCGAAAACATGACTAGAAAATGTTTTTGTTACGGACATATGACCAAAAATCCAACGGATTCAATCACAATAATCAAACAAACAATGAAAAAAAAAAAAAAAAAAAAAAGAAGAAGAAGAGGAAATTATGATAAATATTGAGATTATTACCCTGAGAAGAGCTCTATCATGGCTCGTATTGTTAAGGAACTCAACGACGTCGGACCGCGCAATGGAACACCGCGCCTGGCGCTGGTTTTTGAGCACGGCTAGCCGGGAAATTGCCAGCGCCACGGTGGCTTTGAATTTGCCAGTTTTAAATCCTCTTCCCAGCAAAGCATCCAGTTTTTTGCCCATGCCTATCTTATTTTCTCACAACTCTAAAACAAAAACTCACCAACTAGTAAATTAAACTAGTAAGAGCAAAAATTAGAGTTGGCTAAAAAAGGGTACAAACAAACAAGCCTTGTTCGTTTGCACCTTTTGTTGGTGACGAAGGAAGAAGACTTATTGTGTGTGAATTAGTGATTTATTACAAGTGTGTTTTATAATATATTGTACTAATTATTATAAAGCGTGTGGGGAAGTTTCTTCTTGATGAAGGATTTTTTTTTCCATTTCGGTTTAAGGAAGAATGGGAAATGGGATTTTAAGGTGGTACGCGGTCTGTTTGTCTTACTACGTCGAAAATACTGAGGAACGGAACTCAAGCGGTCCTATTACACGCGTTTACTGCTTTCCCATGCTGCGTACTTATCTACACTTCATGTAATTAAACAACTCAAATTAAATAATTGTTAATATATAACATTACAATTTATATTACTCTCTCCGTCCCAAATATATAGTCCAATTTATTTTTTTACACAGATTAAGAACTGTATTAGAAACTATAAATATGCTAAGTATTTACTTGATTTACCTTTCTTTAATGAATATTGTAACTTATAAAATGCATATTAAATAGGATTATAATAGTAAAAGAATGAAAAAATACTAGTAAATATAGAAAGTTGACTATATATATTGTGACATTCAAAAACGGAATAGTGGACTATATATTTGGGATGGAGGGAGTAAAAATCAGGCTGTAATTTTCCACTTTCCAACTATTTCGTAAAAAATGAGTTTATGTTTGTTTAGGATATTTTCAGTTTCCATTTTCTATGAAAATATTATTTTGAAAACACAAAAAAATAATTTTTCAACACAATCACAGAAATCTATATACAAATACATTATATTTACGCAAATCTATGTTAATAATACATGATTTAGAAAACTATAACCAAGCATATTTTAATTTACAAGCCTAGCCATAACACTATAACAGAAACTCAGACAAACAACCAAATATATTCTCAATTCTCAATCGAAAATCGATAAAATTTGAAAATTCATTTTTCAACATTGGAAACTCCGAAAATTGGAATTGCAAACACATCCATACAATTGGAAAATTTTGATTTTTTTTGGATCTCGACTCAGTCAAATCGACAGTATCCTATGTCAGGGTCAGCATATAAAATACCTCGCTAAACAAACTACTATTAAAGTGAATCATTTTTGTTTTCACATTCAAAAATCAAAAGCTCATAAAAACAATAATATGTTCATAGTTATTAACTTGCTAACGACTAGAAGCCCCAACGGAAAAAATATGGACGTAAAGTTCATGATTTGATTATTTTAACATGCAATGCTCGTTAGGTATTTAATATTACATTTGAACATGTCTGTTTAGTTGTTTTAACGCAATTCTCATGTGTTTTTACTGTTTATTAATAAATTATTTGTCATAATTAGTCTATTTCTTACAAAATGGTTAATAGTAGATAACATAATTCCCCATTCCCATTTACCTGAAAATTGATGCATGGTTGAAAACAAATATAGGATTTAATTTAGGCACACATCGACTTGGCACTAAAAACTAGAAAGCTCTAATTTTCACCAAAATCAAATTCTACAAAGTCTGAATACTCATACTTGTGGGCAATCACAATCAAACTTGGTGGAAATTTAACTCTAATTGTATCAATCATATTGATTGCCGTATTAGCAAGAAATAGAGAGAGGCCCGCATAAAGTTGAGTTTGGTGACCAGCTTACATCAAAATCTTCAATATGCAAATATATAAATAAATGGAATATGTTATTATAAAGGAATAATTTCAAAAACACCCCTGAGGTTCGGGCTAATTACAAAAAACCAAAAGTTTTTTGAAAATTGCAAAATATGCCTTGAGATTTGATGTTTCTTACATGATTTTTTTTTTTTTTTAATTTTGAAAACACCCCTAACATGTAAAACAATATTACAATTACCCACCTAAATTTAAAACAAAATCAAACATGAGGCTTTTTTTTATAATTTTGAAACATCTCTAGGGTTTTTTTTTTTTTTGGTAATTAGCCCAAACCTCTGGAATGTTTTTATAATTATCCCTATCATAAATGTAAATGATACAAAAGTACCAACAACTTGAACTTGCTGCACATGATTTAGCATTACCATTTACCACCATACTGAGACAATAAAATTGCAGCAGCAAACACGAAATCAAAATTCTTTCAAGTATATGGCTATTTGATTAAAGTTTAAAATTAATTACAATACTTCAGAGAGTCAAAAAGGAAGATATCCAAGAAAGAAAATATCGACATTTTCTTTGTTGCCGGTCAAATTGAATAGACAAAATAATGGACTTGCCATAAAACTTGTTTTGAGTGATCAGTCGGGAGAAGGTTACAAGAAACTTCAGGCACGGATTCAATTTTTCACAAGTAATCTCAAGAGTGGAAAGGACGAAGCATAGCTAAATTCTAGAAGGCATTGAAGCATTCTACCGAGCTAGGAAGGGCAATGGAGCGGCACGTGTCGGGAACTTTCGGACCTAGGGCTGAAAAACAAACCAAACTACTCGATACTCAAATCGAGATCGATTGTTAAAAACTCGTTTGAGCTCGGTTCGTTAACATAATGAACCGAACTTGAACACATTTTCTCGTTTGATAAGATGTAAAGCTCGGCTCTAACTCGACTCGATTAGTAAAAAAAGAAGAGAATATGTATACAAATATCAAGCTACTCAAGCTCGATTCGTATTCGGCTCAACCAAAGTTTGTTCGAGCTCAACTCGATTAATAATCAAACCAAGCTCAAACACAATTTTGAAACTCGATTAAAATTCAAACAAGCTTGAACAATACTATAATTGGCTCGACTCGACTCGTTTACGCCCCTATCCAGACCCACCCCATCCACCCAATGGAGCGGACAGGTCGATCTGTGTAGCTAAAAGTTATTAATATTATATTTTTATGTTGTGCTTTATATTATTCTTATCTTTTATCCTGTATTATTAAGGCATATTATTTATAAAAATTGTCATTGATAATGTATATGTGTTATAATATTAGTTACATAAACACTAGATTATCATATATAACATATATGTAAAACATATATTAAATATATTAAGTACATTTAAAAAAATAAAATTACTAGGTAAGGCAAGGCAGAGCAGGTTAATATATTTAAAAAAATAAAATTACTAGGTAAGGCAAGGCAGAGCAGGTACCCACAGACAAAGTGATACCTAGACCCCGGAGAGGGCAGCCCAAACAAGGTGGGCCAGGGCGGATCGTGAACGTGGCTGGTCAAGTTGACATCCCTACATCAAGGGTATGTGCGTTGTGTTGGCGAGACTCAAAAGGCTTCACACAAATGACGATTAAATGGTTAATCATCATTGACGAAACAAAATTTTAGGAGTTTTCTTACCAATTTCATCACAAGAAAACCAAACTATGCCATAAGTGAATTTTTTTCTTAGCAGAATTAACCTCTAAATTCGGAAAAAAAAAGGCTTAATAATATAACAGGGTTTATGGGCTTATTCCAGAAAAATGCTCACAGTTCCTTGGTTTTTTTTTTTCTTTTTTTCTGAAGAACAGTTCCTTGGTTTTTAGGCATACCAACAAACAGTATCTTACATAAAACACAGACAATGAAAATCACAGAACTCAAAACACAAGAAATTGTTTATGTTTCTGTTGTGTCAACTTCCAGAAAACTTCAATCTCAACGATTTTACTTCTTTTAAATATCCACGCATCTTAGATAGGTACACCATAAATTAGTCAAAACGCAAGAAAACAAATCATTGACCAACAAGACCACAATAAGCACATAAACCACTATATGTCCATTCAATTCAAAATTTCCAATACCTACAAATTAAATAAATCAATTTCAACCATCTAAATGACTTGGAAACTCCAGGTCTGCACGAAAAAGAAAAGTAAAAATTCAAAACCACCTCCACCACAAAAAGCCATCAACAATATACCACAACAAACCATCTGGTCAAAGGATACTATAAACCGCCATGCATTTGTTATTTTTCTTACAAAAAATGAGAAAACTGTGGCATCAACTGAATTTTAATATGATTAATAGCATACGAGCCCAAGTGTCTCTCTGTCATATACATGTACAAATTTAACAGTGAGTGTTCTTATATATTAAGAAAAAGGTAAAGAGAGAGCACAGAAGCGTAGGTAGGAAAAGGGAGCAAGAACCTGACATCCCAAATCCTTGCTAACATTCAGATATTGGCAGCGAGGAATTGCGGTCTGTTTTGACAAAGCATTATTTCGACACGATGTATAGGACACCCAAGCTGGCATCTTATTTATATAAAAGAGAGAACTGTAAAACCAAATTTCCCAAAACGACTGAAAAAATAGCCCGCCACATGAGCAACAACAAGCCTCTCCATTTTAATACCTTGACTACCACAAAATGAGACGACGCCTCAAAACCACCTTGAACCAACTCTCGGAAAGATGGCACTGAAACTTGAGTCATAGTGGCCAGGCTTCCAATATTTATGTTACTTTTCAGGTATACAAACAATAGAAACATTTACAATTGTCACACACTTACCTTACTTAGCACCATGGCCCTTCAAAGGTACATATATTAATCAAAAATATCAAAAAAGTTGCCGCTTAAGGAACAAAAGCTGTGTCACACTAAGAAAATAGATTCCAAGAAACTCTAATAATTGCTCATACGTTGATAACAAATGGAAGGATGGTCATGCAAAGACAAAAATATGAAAAAGATGTTCTCTTCTCTCCTGACTTACACAATATATCCCTAGAACGGTCTACTTCAGCTAAAGATATTCAGAATAACGGCGAAAAGGAAAAGCAATTTATTTAAATCGTGTAGGGGGTGTGAGAATAGGATTGCTTTATTTAAAACAAAAAAAAATAAAAAATGCCAAATTGAGAGTCGTCATCATTCTTTCCTCTTGACTGTAATAGCAATGGCAGATCATGGACAAAGAGAAATCGTTGCCTCATCGCTACTCGGAAACAAAAGAAGGCTGCCATCTACACTAAGACTATATTTCTCATTTACATAATCACAGCAATCAACAATATTTTGAAGATGGGTCTAGGGTATGCTCCAAGGAGACCTACACTAATAAAGTCATAAAAGAAAAATATCTCTATAATTAATTATAAGACATGTCTCACTTCAGTCTCTCTATTGCTTTCCCTATCAATTCATGCCAGAAAAACTACAATATCTGCACCAAAGTAACTGTCTTTCTATCTCTTCTTAATTCATCACTAATTCAGGTAAATCCACCTAATAAATTAAAAAAAAATGTTTGCCAATCTTTCAAGCATTGCATCTTACACAATTTTCATTATGAGAAATATATCAAAGAAAATGAAGGAAATACATAAATAAATGTATGTCACTACAGCAAAAACATGCTATGGTACTACAATGTGAGTTCTCCTTGTCAAAGTACATATATTTTTATACCGGAATAAATGTATGTCTTTCCAACCAGTAAATTATACACTTCATAAACAAATAAGTTCATCAATAATGAATATCATAAAATATAATTACAAATTTACAATCAGATGTTCAGATTTTGCGTGTTAACAGATTTCATTATTGCAGTTGACTTGTATTTAGTAATCAGGTACTCAACTTTTCGGTAAGAAGTTGAAAAAATTCCGACACTGATCAATTTGTTACCTTGTATTATTAAAGAGAGCCACTCGTTTGCAAAATAGAGGTACCTAGTTCAAACAATTTCAGACATACTCGTTCACTGCATGCTCTAAAGCAAATTCTACGTTCCCTCTTCGTTCTCAAATAAATAGAAAACATGAAAGGTGGCCACAAGATAAGAGTTCTTTACTAGAAAGAAAACTCAATAAGTGAAAGAGGAAAGCATTGTTTACAAAAGCAAGAACACCATCCAGAAGAAACCACGACACTGATATCATATGTAATCAATGGTGGTCCAAAACTCTGATTAAAAACAAGTACTTGAAAAAGACAGACATTACTACCAACCTCATGGAAGTAGAACTACTACGGAATGGGATAAGTGGTGAGAATTTCTATGTGCTTTATCAATTCCTCCCAAAATGAAAACTATCTATGACATGCCTCCCACAATCTGAAGCATAGCGAAGCAATCTTAAAAAACACCATTTCCCTACAACAGGTGGCTGTGCGCTATGTCAATTTGATAACGATACTACAACACTCACTTTTTTTCTGCCCTGCAATCAGACACCTTTGTAAGCACTCAGGCTATTGGGAGCTTCTTAAGCAGGTCAAGGTGGACTTTGTTGAAGCTGGAATCTGGTTGAAGGAAAATATGGGAAAAACACGTTTTGAATATTTTGCATGTTGTCTGCACTATCTGGAAAGAGACGCAATTGTTCTTGCATGATGGTGAAGAAAAGGAAATTGCTACCAACTTGAACTGGGTAGTGGAATTCTCGAAAGCTTTTCACAAGGCACATAAGGTAGACACCAAAACTGTGAATCCAGATGGTAGTACAAGTAATGAGAAACATTGGCGGCAGCCTGGGATTGGATCATATCGACTCGACACAGATGTAAGCTTCCACGAATGGGAGAATAGATATGCGATTGGAGGATTAATTGGGAACGATCATGGACAAGTACAATGGGCATTTGGGAAGAAACTCGCACACCTATCTTCTGTAGTTGAAGGGAATTACAGGCTACATAGGAAGGCTTAACTATTGTTAAACATCGTGCATTGTTGCCTTGTAAGGTAATGACAGACTCCTTAATGGCGGTGCAAGAAGTCACTAGTGATGAGGAAGATCTGAATTAATTGGGGTTTATTATTTCTGGAATTAGATTTTTGTTGGCTAGTTTGAATGTGACAAAAAAAATTCATATGCGTAGATCAGCAAAAACTAACTATTTTTGCTTCTTTTACCCCCTCGTCATTTTGTTGGGCGAAGCGGGTTTTCCCCAGTTGGGTTGAAGAAATTGTATCGGCTGACGTTTCATTATTGAAATAAAAGCTATGCAGTTTCTCTTTCAAAAAAAGGAAAAAAAAGAGAGATGGGCATTAATGTCATCAGCCCAGTTTCAGCTAAGAACATATAATGTCAAAATATAAGGTAAAATACGAAGTACTTACCAGGGTTGTAAAAGTGAGCTGACTCAACCCTATAAAACATTAAAAAATGCAGGTCATTAATAGTGAATTCTTATTACAAAAGATTAATAGTCAAAATCAAATTGGGTCACTCACTAAATACTTGTACACTTGAAAGCAGCAACGAAGATCTCCGGGCATGTAATCCTCCAGAACAACCAAACCATGGGTCAGATATATGTAGCTTTAATAGATAACACAACTAAAGATCTAAGAAACATAAAATGCAACTATATATCAGCGACCCAACAAAAAACTGGCACATGATGATCTGCATAAATCATAAAGGAAGATTCGAGGGGGGAAAGGGCCTTCTGATGTTGGACTACATGAGACAACCCACACAATACATTAAGGGGGAAAAATTGGAGTGGGGGGTGGGTGGGGTGTCTATGCAATACCACATACAGTCTAACATGAGTGTGCTGACAAATAAGGAACATTAAGTTCTTCACAACACGAAACCTAAATTTTCTTAATAATGACACATCATCATACTCAAATCTAGATGAGCGTAAAGAGTCTGAAATGGAGTGTGATGATAAAAAAGGAACACTGAAAAGAAATACACAACCATCACACCCCATTCTAGAAATAACTATCTAATTGAAGTGCTGCAACTAATGGGACCAAGATATAATCCACATATTCTTGAACGTTACCACATGTAAACTCCTAAGAACAAACCACGGTACCTTCTCTAGAGTGCCTTTAATCATCTAAACCACTGAATGGTTTCCTCAAAGCACACGTAGAGTTCCTGAATGAAAGATTACATTAGACTCACCAGTACCAAAAAGGTTTAAAGTGGATTAGAGAGAGAAACAAACAAAGAAATAAATCAGTGTCATCATTAGCATGAAATACCAGAATTACGATGGAAATATCCACTGATTAAACAGATCACCTAGAATGAAAAGATAACTAAAGGTGGGGAAAGAGGAGAAAAAAATTGTCCCAACTTTTCTTATGAAATTCACGATCAATATAACTATTTATTGTATATTTATGAAGACATCAATTCCTGATGTCTCTTCTGATATAAATATTGCCTCTAATTAAGCTGCCAGGCACGTAGCATACTAAATGAACAAGGTATCGGAAAATATTTTAAATTATTTTAAGGCTTTCTTAACTGTCACCATTAACAATTAGTACAAACAAAAGGAAAAACGCCATTGGCGATTTATCTTACAATAGAAACAGAAAACAACCCATGGAAAGAACTCCCAGTTAGATGCCTCCCCAAGATCATCTCTAAGAACTTCAACCATGCCCAACCAACTGTCTCCTGAGTTCTCGCTCCAGAGCAGAGAATACAAAGACAGATAAATGCCCAATCATTAGAAAATTGAGTAATTGAGGTCACATCAAAATGTACAAGTATCTAATGCAACAGCAGTTCTGAAGTCAAGATCAGCATCATAGTTCACTTGCCCGTGATGAAAGGATGGCTTAATGCTTGTGATACATTCAGCCTCTTGTCTGGATCCAGCACAAAAATTTTCTCCATAAGATCTTTAAAATTAGCTACCATTTTCGGATCCTCACCAGGAGATCCCAAAATTAATGAACCAAAATCTTTTGGCTTGATATTAACTAACAATCGTCTTATTGCCTGCAAAAACAGATTAAAAACTCAACAGAAGTGCAGGATTCCACTGTTTCCTTTATAAAACTGGAGTTTCCATTTTAACAAGTAGACAAAAAGCACTAAATAATCAGGATACCTACCTTCTTTGTGACAGGGTCCTCCTCTGTTGCAAGGAAATTCAGATCGTGGTCAAAGTGATGATCAACAAACCCTCCCTGTGTCAATGCAGCAAGTAAAGACTCATAACCAGCAAATATCCATACAGCACCACTAAAGAGATCAAAAATTAAAGTGGGAAAGGTCTGAGGGAACATAAACTGGGAAAGAAAAGCTAGTTAAACTGAGATCTGACCTTTCGGAGCATCTTTTTTGGGAATGGACCTTTCAGTTCCATGTGAAAGCGAAGCATGTCATTATTGGTAGAACCAGGAAAGAGCACCTTCCCCGTGTATAGCTCAAATAAGCAGCAACCAATTGACCACATATCCATGGGGTGGTCGTAAGGCAGGCCTAGAACTACAAAAAACTACGTCATTTAAAAGATTTGCCATCATTGGACAAGAGACATGCAATTAAACCTACCAAAAATGAATCACTTACTTATTTCTGGGGCCCGATAAAAACGGCTCACAAGGTAAGGCGTGATTTCATTTTTACCAGCAAACATGGCATTGCCAAAGTCACAAAGTTTCAATATGTTTTTTGCTTCATTCACCTGAGGAAATGCACAAAAGTGAAGGGGAAAAAGAATCATATTTGGGGAACAAAAAAATTATGTGAAAACAGATTTAGCAAAATGTTGAGTTCATACCAGCATGTTATCTGGCTTGATATCACAATGAAGAATACCACAGTTCTTCAGATGTTTTAGTGCTATGAAGAGTTGCTTTGCATATGCCCTCACAGCAGTAAGCTTCAGACCAATATTACGACCAAATTTCTTAAGAACTTCTCGTAAATTCATATGAAGAGATTCAAAAACTAAACAGAGATGATTCCGGTACTTGAAGGTAGAAAGAAAACAAACACAATGACGCTTGTTCTCAGGGTCTGCACCAGATAACTTCTTCAGTATGACCAACTCTTCCATACCCGCCTTGTACCTACATAATGAAAAAAGACAGAATAAATTAAGCAAACCTGGACAAAATAATCACAGTTAAATAATATCAATTTAAGATAAGATCAGCACAGCCAAAATACTCACATTGTTTCATTACTGCGTATGATTTTAATTGCTACTTCTTCAGGATCACCAGATTTAGCCTTGAGATCCTTTGCACGAACAACAATAGAAAAGACACCTTTCCCCTGAGCAGCAACTATTTCATACCGGCCATCAAGTACTTCTCCGAGGCGGTAACCTGAAAGTCAGAAACATGAGAAGGGGACAAGGTGAGCAACAAAAAATTGGCAATTCAAATTAAAGAGGATAAAAGTATCTCTGCACTGATGAAAATTCTGGACAAAACAGGGGAGGTTTAGACTAGCATCAGATGTTCCCGAGCACCAAAAACCAAGTTATACAAAACCATCTTCTAACTGAAATGCACCTTAGTCAGCGGCAGGTTAAGATGTGTTGAAACCTTAAAGATTGAGAACAACATATGCATGCACAAACACATACATCACTAGGTTTTGCAAAAAGTAAATGTCCAGATCAACTGGAGCTAAGAATATCCAAGAGGAAGGTAGAGATTGATGGTCATACACACCATAGTAACCTTCAGCATCATCCCAATTGTCATGAAGCCCACTCGTTTCAATGGCTACACCATCTCCTTTACCCTGTGGAAGAATTTCATTCACGGAAAAAGATTTAATGGGTAGATAAATCTTCATCAAAGACAACTACATAGCATCAATAAAACATACGTTAACAGAAAACTTCACCAACCAGGTGATTCATATTGAACAATAAGTCGGAAACTTAAAGCTTAATTTTACAAAACAACTGATAACATTTCTGATGCAGTCAAAAATTTGAAAATAGGAGTCCAGGTCAAAGATGACGTGTCTACATGAGAGTTGCGACTAACCATTTTACGAACACCAGCAGGTGATGCTCCAAATATATCATCACAAAACATATCCACTGATCTCTCACTCTGCACGGTTTATAAAAAATCACAATTAAGATCTTCAAGCCAATGAGAATATAAAGTCAATGTAGGAGAAATAAAAATGAAATAATAACCAACAAAGATACAAGAAAGTGCCATGGAACAACATCGTCTTAGCAAAAAAGAACCACCAAGTGAAATTTATCATTTCTAAGTTAAAAATTTGTAGATATTACAAACATGGGCGATTGCAGTCAACTCACCTTAGGGGTACCCTCTCCTAGTCCGCCAGTCCCAGTTGGCCTCTCAAGCACAGAGAGACCACTTTGCAAAGGTGATTTCCCAACAGAAAAGGATGAATCAGCATCATCAATATCTATGGCTTCCACTCGAATGTCAATATTTTCTGCAATAACTTCTGCAGGTTCCACTTGTTCAGAAGGCTGTCCAGCTTGATGCTCAACTGGTACACCAGAAGCAAGAATTACTTTGTATTAGCCAATCATAATATCAACAGAAGACAAGAAGTATAGATTAAAAAAAACTACCTAGAGAAATGCTGAAGATTATGCTTCATCACAGAGAGAAATTTCAACGTTACCAATTTAAAAGAGTGAGAAAACACTTGTTCACATTTTGATGATCAAGCGATAAAATCAAAATGCATAGAGTAGATAATCGGCAAAGCACTTTATTGCATAATTCACATTCAAAGATTACGCTTGAAGATCTTAAAAATTGTCATGGGAGTAAATCCATTCACAAATCCGAGTTATCATGAACTAACAAGAACTTTCAGGATGGGTCATAGCATGCAGTAAGCAATTCTGACAAATTTAATTTGAAGATGAAGCGTAATCGAAGTCACTGTATGGTGCTTGATAAAGGGCATTTCAAGCCAACCAAACAGCTCAAGCTTCAAGTTCCTAACTTTTCCGGTTTTAGAATTCAAAAGAAATAAAAATATCAGTAAATGATCAAAAACAGCAGATAAAAAATAAATAAATGATCAAAATACAGCAGAGACAACTAAATATTACCCATAACTTCTCGTGTTTCATTTTGTTGTTCTGTGCGTTGGTTTTTGTATTTTTCGAGGATAGCTTGCTTGCGTCTCCTGCTTTCCTCCTTAATTCTCTCAAGATCATCTTCTTCCTGTTCCTCAAGTTGCATAACAATCCTTTCTTGATAGTCCTCCTGTCTGTCTTCCTCTCTGATACCAATACCAACAATATAAAATGAATGGATACATTGGATAGAGAAGATGAAGAAGAATACTCAAACTAAACTAATTCGTTTTAGGAGAAATATACCTCTTAAGAACCTCTCTATTGTCCATCTCATCTGGATTATTTTTAGAGCTTACATTTCTGAAATCACTTCTCCTTGATCTCTCTCTAAAGAGATCATCAGATTTTCTTCTATGCCTAGACCCATTATCCCAATTTCTGTATCCATCCTTGTCATTGTCATATATTTGGTGTGTCCTTAACCTATTGCTCTCATTATCCCTATCCTTATCTCTGTTTCTAGCCCTGCCGCCATCTCTGATTGCTTCTCTAATTCTATCCCTACTGCTATTCCTCTCCTCTCTTACTCTATCTCGATCCCTCTCCCTCTCTCTCTCTTTGTCCCTGTCTCTAGACCTGTCCTTCACCATCTCCCTCTCCCCCCAATCTCTATCTTGAATTCTGGCCGTTCTACTCTCAGTGTCCCGCTTCTTCTCCTTCTCCTCTCTTTCTTTCTCTCTTTTTCTATCCCAATCCCTGTCCCTGCTACCCTCCCTATATATGTCAAGAGCCTCCCTGCTGTAATACCGTTCCATTCTCTCTGTATATCTGCTAGAATTATGCTCCTTTTCTTTTTCCCTTACATCATATCTGCTGCTATTTCCGTAGTTTCTGTCATGAGCAATCATCCTTTCATCATCCAATTCACTTCTCTGTTTTCTGCCCTTATGGTATGGGTCGTCCATCATCCTTGGAGTACCCATAATAGTAGTTTCATGTAAGATACTTCGGGAACGAGACCTTGCCCTAGACCATTCGGGTGATTTCAATAAATTGCTATGAGAATCCTCTTTCAGATACTTGTCATGAGAGCAGGGATGAGCAACAGCTCTGTGCCTTTTCTCAGAAGACAAAGAATTCCTTTCGCTTCTCCGCTCAACTTCAGCATCAGAGTCCCTTTTCCTCTTACCCTCTCCATCAAGAAATCCATCATCATCTTTGTGATATTTGCGTGCATAATCCCCCTCTGCAAGACCCTCAGAAGTAGATGCTTTCTCCCAATCCATCTCACCACTTTCTTTTCCATCCCCACTGTCCTTCCCTAGATTCCTCAAATTCTTACCAACTCCTTCCGCATACTCTTCTATACCTCCCTGCAGAGGAATAAAACAAGAGTAAGACATTAGTCATTGAAATCATCAATGTTTTCTTTACAACTTAAACAACCCATGCAAAGAGTTTTGAACATATAACCAAGTCTGAAAAATCAAATTGAAAGACGTCAGTTCAATCCTCTGGAAAGCGGACATGCCAAGGCAACTTTTCCTGGGAACAGACAACAAAGATAATAATAGAGTACGAAGCTCTCTTATTTGAGGCGTCCTATTAGTGCAACTAGGACATCTGTAAGAGACCTTATCATTTTACCAGCAGCTCAAAATGCTGTACACTAATTGCAACAATTACCCAAGAATAATACAGGAGTACATGATGCCCAATTGGTTGCCTAGAAGCCTTATTTCGGACAATGGAGTGTTTACTTAAAAATATGTTCCATTTAAGGATGAAAAAGAAATCAAGATTTAGAACTATCTTACTTTTACTGTTCCAGCATAAGTAAACCTGTTCAAATTGTTTCAAACCCTTCTCGGTGGAAAACCAAAGGAATCTCTATAAACACTACATGGGTAATGACTAATGATAACTCTTCAATGTACCTAGCCCAAGGAGGTGTGTGCATGAAACAAGCCTGATGACCGTTTCAATGTGTTCATAGTACAAAGTGTGCAATTATTAACATAATTCAAACAATTTTTCAGCATCACTCTTCCTTCCAGCAGATAACAGACACAGAAAAGTCAATAATACATTCTTCATAAAATAATCTAAAACAAGACAGGCGAATCTGAACACACCATGTTAGAATTATCACATCCATCCGTGTCAATTTCACCCGACTCAACATCAGACTCCAGATTCTTCTTCACCTTCTCAAAATCACAAGTTCTATAATCAACTAGACCATCATCCTCCAGAATCTCCCCTTCCTCCATATCATAATCCACTCCCGCGATTCTCAAACTACTCGGCACCATAACTTCACCCGCGGCACCACCTCCGGTATCTCCATAATTCTCCAAATTTCTTTCCTCGACCTCAACTTCTTCAACTTTTTTACCATCCAATTCTTCCTGAGATTTGGTTCTTGTTTCCTTCTCATCTTGCTTGCTCCGGTGACGATGGTGGCGGCGACGGTGTTGGTGGTCGCGGTGTTTGCGGCGTTTCGAAAGCTCCTCGGCATCATCGGCGCGGGAGGAGCGGTGCTGACGCGTGGGTTCGCTAGAGTCGCCAGCCATTGAATTGGAGAAAACAAATAAAGATCGTAATTCAAAAATAGGTTTGTAATTGGGGTTTAGGATTAGGGTTCTGGGGAAAGAACAGTTTCTTTTACTTGGAATTTCTTGATATCGGCAATCGGGTTTTCGCCGCAGATTCGTCCGTCGACAAAATTACGATTGCGAAATATGAATGCGCGTTATTGTGAGGGGTGTGATTTTAAGATTAAAATTGCATCTGAAAAACCTCCATAATTTTTGTAGATTACCTTATGAGCCCTTGTTTTATGAACTATATCAGAACCTCCCCTATGTTAATGTTTTCTAATTTCAGCCCCCAAAAGATACCAATAGAGTCAAGTGGATTCAAATTTATTTGAGCTTCAAAAATTGTGTTTGATAGTAGTTTGATTATTAGTCGCGAATCATACTTGAACATGTTTTAGTTGAGCCGATATAAATTGTGCTTGATAGTTTTATAATTTCACACATGTTATATTATTTTTACTAACCGAGCCGAACTTGATATCTTATCAACCGAAAAATTGTAAAGATCAATATGATATTGAGTATTAATTAATTTTGTTGAATCTCAGCGGTATAGGTATATAGGCCATCTAACAATAAATTTTAAATTCTAATAACCCAAAATAACTTGATTGCAACATAGAAAACTCATATTGTCAATTTTTTTTAGGTATAAAAGGCTCAATTCTAATGAGATTGACAAGTGTTTTTTACGATCAAATCTTATTCCCCAAAATATTATTTCTCAATGCGGTATTATATAACATAATGCCTTCATACTGCATAATCCATAACTTGCAATAGAAGAACTAAGGAAGCAGAATGCATTTTAGGGATAATTACATAAAAAAAAATCCTGAGATTTGGGCTAATTATAATAAAACAAATAGATTTTTGAAAATTACAAAAAAAAACCTTAATGTTTGATTCTACTTACATCTTCCCCTTCATAAGTAAAAAACATATTTCGAAAAATTACCCCGATATTTGGAGAAATACTATAGTTAACCCCTTAAATTTAAGACAAAATCAAATCTGAGGGAGCTTTTTATAATTTTGAAACATCTCTGGATTTTTTTTTGTAAATAGCCCAAACCTTGGGGGTGTTTCTGTAATTATCCCTGCATTTTATCATAATCTATATATATATATATATAATAGCATAAGTCCGGAATTTTTTTTCCCGCTCTTTTTGCTTATTATATTAGGAAAGAATTATAAACATTATAAATGGTAATTATTATAAATTATAAATAGTAATTATTATAAATTGTTATATTAGGAACATATTATAAGAAGACCATTGTAATATAAAAATCATTGTATTATAAGACGTGTATTATAAATGGTACTTTTTTTCACTGTAATTATATGAACTAAAGCTAAACGCCAGTTCTTCTGTTCTTCTACATATTCATTACTTTTATTTGTTTCAATACATATCTTCATCACTTTTATTGTTTTTCTACATAACTTCATCATTTTTTTCATATTGTTAATCCTAAATTCGAAGCCTAAACAACAAATATGGCTCCATCCTCACGTTCCCCTCTATTTCAGTTTTCATCAATAAGTGTCGCGCCAACACCGACAACATTGAACTCGAATACTGCAATAAAGAAGAGTTTTTATATACAATATATTGTATA
This sequence comes from Rehmannia glutinosa, assembly GCA_016081115.2. Lineage (NCBI taxonomy): Eukaryota > Viridiplantae > Streptophyta > Magnoliopsida > Lamiales > Orobanchaceae > Rehmannia > Rehmannia glutinosa. The sequence continues at coordinate 93,157 of JABTTQ020001206.1, forward strand.
TTTGTACGGATAAAATTTGGTGAGTTTTTTTTTTATATAGTTTTGTTTATTTTTTTTAGTTGTTTTTTGTATGATTTGTTTGTTTTTGTTTTATACCTTATGCTAACATATTTTTTGTTATATTCGTCGTATTTTACGTAATGATTGAGATATTTTTATAGATGTTTCGATATTGTTTTTATTCCTTATATTGTATTATTTTTATATACACTATATTTTTTTTATTTTCTGTTATTTCTGTTACATTCTATATATTGTAGATTTTAAGTTGTTTTTATTCCGTTTTCATTTTTAAGTGTTATTTTTGATAGAAACTTCGATATTGTTTGTTTTTTGAGTAATTATTGCATTGTTACATTCTCTGTTACCAATATTTTAATATGTCCCCCATTTTCTCGGCAAAGCAAAAACAGAAAAAATAAATAAATTAAACTTCTACCTCCTTATTGTAATGGCTTCTGATATTGTCCAATTAGAAATTCATTACAAATTATAATTATATTAAATTTTTTTTGTCAGTGTCTTCCATGCAAATTCGGCAGTCAATTCTATATCTATATATATAATAGCAGAAGTTCGGAGAAAATTTTTCCCGCTCATTTTTACTTCTTAAATTTGGAAATATTTTACTGTAAAATCCTAACCGTAGATCTTGCAATCTATATTAAATAATAATATAATCTTGAACATTAATACTTATATATATTATAATATATATAGATATATAGTATACATATAGTCAAAGATTAGATACACAAATTACCATAACAATTATTTATAGAAATTATTGTTTATTTAAAGTTAATATTTTGTTCAAAGATTGTTGTTCATAAATTAGGAAAAGATTATGAATTGTATTCCGCCTTATTATTATATAAAAACTGTCAAATTTTAGATACACGGCTTACCAAAATAATTAATTATAGTCAATGTTTTATTCAAATGTATTTTAAATGACTTATTATTTATGTTAACTTAAGTATATTTTATATATACAAAATCCTCTCATATTTTACTATGTCAATTGCTTTAGAAAGATATTTCAACAATGTTGATCCTAAAATCGAAGCATAACCAATAAATATGGTTTCATCTTCACATTTTCCCTATTACCGAGTCTTTCTCAAATGTCCCGCCAACATCGGCAGGATTAAGCTTCGATTATGCAGTAAACAAGAGTTTTTTTAAAATCTATCTTGTGGAATTGCATGGACGTTTTTTGGTTAGTCTAATAAATAAATTTTGCTTCTTTTTGTTTATTCCTTATATTTTGTTGTATTTGTTTTTTAAGTTATATTTTGTGTTTTATGTTTTATTCATTTTGAATTATTCTCATTTTGAAATTCAATATTTAAATTTAGATGGAGATGATAACTGATAATATCTTCTCAAACAACAAAATTATGTAGCCTCTCTATAGTGTATCATAGCATCAATTGTTTGATAGACACGATAAACAAACTATTCTTCTAAAATAGATTATTCAATTTGATTTTACAACTAAACCATTTAGCTTATGGATTAAATCATTCTCTTTGATTAACAATTAGCTAATTAGTATTTAATATAAATTCGAATACCAAACCAAAGTAATAATGATGGTGAATTAGTATTTAGTTTTTCCCACTAACAACATATTGACCATACAATAACATTTTAGTATATTATACAATTTAGGATGACTTAATTGAAAGTGGAAATAAAATACAAGATACAATTATGATATAGACAAATTTGTATCAATCAATCAGAAAATTCTCCTAACCAATACATCCAAAACTAGCAGTGTTTTGTTTTGGTAAGTCAATGACTATATATTTTTTTTTTTTTTTGTAAAGAATATAATTTATTGGATAATTAATTTTTTCCACCCATTTCAACTTGCAAAACTTATCAATTATTTTACTGCAAAATCCTAACAGTAGATTTTGCAATGAATATTAAATAAAAATCTAGAACATTAATATTGATATTAATATATATCCAATATCCTAAAAAATACATTAAATAAATTAAATCCCACACAGTCTACGACTCAACAAACCGCCCCTGATTTCTTGTCATTTCACTCCATATCATCAATCAATTTAGCCAAATTAAACGAAAAAATTTCTTGAAAGGAAATATATATATTTCTAAATTTAAAACTATTGATTAATAATCAATAAATGAAAATTTTTAAAATTAAATTTCAGAAAACCAAATATTGTTTTAGCAATATCAAATGTTAATTTAATTATAAGTGACAATATTTCTTTGATTTTAAAAATTAGAAAAATTGATTTATTTTGTTAAATTCATTGTGTCAATGTATCAATCATGTATCAAATGCTAATTTAGTTATAATTGTATCTATCAAATATCAAATGTCAATTTAATTATAACTAACAATATTTCTTTGATTTGAGCCAATTCGTCTTAAAGAAATAACTTACATTCTATTATTTTATTATAACATATATAGCTATTTTTATATCAAAAAATGCAATAAAAGTTTGGCGTACACATTCTGAAATCAAAACCTCGCTAAGTGGCTATCTAAACAAATCATTATCTTTTAAGTAAAAAAAGAGCACAATGGTTATTTTTTTATCTTTTCACAATCTACTACTTTGTTTTAGTGATATATAGTTTTATGATTTACGAATTTTTTTAAATGTGCAAATTTTGTCTTTTTAAAGGACAAAAGTATAGGAAAAAAAATTTAATGCTCGGATTTGTTTGTATTCTATAATTTCTTGGCACCAGTTCTATTTGTGTTTATCATTCCACATCTTACAGCAAAGGGAAAAATAAAATAAAAAAAAGAATTTTCTGTGAAAATCTAACCCATAGAATCTTGATATGTTATTCAAATTCATTATTATAAATATAGATAAAACTACTTAATAAAGGTTAATATATCCACCATTTTGTTTTTGTTTGACTCTACTAAAGATAACAATTGAAAAGGGAAATAATGTGTGGTCAGATAACTGAAAATTCGTTTAGGAAAAAATAGACAACAATTTACCAATTATATAAGGACAACAATTTGTTCAACGAGATAATTTTTTCAAATTGTATAAACACTCAAAATAGCCAACTATATATTACCTTTAAGGAAAAAAAATCTTATTCAAATATTTACCAAAACAAAATTTGTCCGCGCATCGCATTTTTAAATAAACTTCCATTATAAACTTTTTTGGAGTTTTGAAAATTTTCCATCGTACTATATAATTTCTTTTGATTGATGAGTGATTACAACAATTCATTGTTGATCAAAATGAGAAAATTCAAAAGGTCTATTACTATTCGAAATACATGATGGAGAACGAACATAGATGTCAATGATACGATTACTATTCTTTATTTCAGTTATATCATATTTATATTCATGATGTTTGTAGTATATTATTATATTATTGCTGTCAAATTTGTGGTAGTATAACTACATTTATATCTAATGAAATAATAGTTTGCTATAAATTTTTATTCATGATATTTTCGGCCATATTATTTTGAATAATATCTCAACTTAAATTTTATCAATTTATAGAAATCTTTATTCATTCTTCATTAAAAATGTATAGTCAATAGCATAAAATATATCTATTATATAAACAATATATTCACAACGCATTTCAGCCTTTTCTCTTTCTCATTTGTCATTATAAGAAAGAAATACAATCGTTCCATTAACACCTTATTATCTTAAATTATCCATGCGTTAATTGTATGATATGAAACCGATCTAATTTAATTTCTTTCCTACTAAGTTATACCATAGAAGAAAAATTAGCGAGTTTTTTGTATAGATTGGGAAAACGTTAAGATCATCCTTATGTATATTTGTATTATATTTCGAATAAATTTATAAATGGATTACTGATTATTGAAATTTTGATTTAATTGGAATAAAAACACTTGAATGATTAATTTTCTCACAATTAATTAAAGTATTGAAATCGCAATAACAACAACAACAACAATAATAATAACATCATGCATTTAATTTATTACTATCTTTGTCTTTACATCATTTGTAATGTGTTGTTACTTTGTTTGTGTGCAGAAAATTTTGAATTATCAGGATCCGCATCTATAGATCACCTCTCAGAAAAGTTAGTCACACTTTTCAGAGAAGGCTCAAGAGCTACACATGGGTTCTGATAAAAGGGGATTGCTAATTCCGATAAACCTATAAAAGTGAAAATTTTGATTTGAGCATTGCAACCTATCTATTTTCAAGAACCACTTTCGGTTATATATCGATATTTATTCACTATATTGATTGGCTTTAGACTCTTTAAGTCGTCCATAACATGTTTGAGAAAAATATTGGAAATATTTGTTAAATGTTGTTTTCTATAAACAACGTCAACTGAGAAAATGTCAAGGTATCAAGTGTAGACAAATTGCTCCGATTAATGTTATTATATTGAATTTTTAAATTGTGCTATATTTAATTGACCTTTTAAATTTATTCATTTGATGTTTTTCCGAATTAAATTTGAAATTTAAGTCTATAATTGAAAATATATTTTATACGCCAGATTTTGTTTTTATTTACTTTATATTAATATTTTATTATTAAAATAAAATAATAAATACCAGCTCATATTAATACATAGTTTCAGTATAAACCAATGATTATAAAATAATAGTACACGTGCAATTCACGTGCGGGATTACTAGTATATCTAATAGCAGGAGTCAAGGATAAAAATTTTCCCGCCCATTTTCACTTGATAAATTCGGAAATTATTTCGCTGCAAAATTATAACCGTAGATCTTGACAAATATTGAAGATTAATATTGAAATTATATAGATAGATATAGATATCCTAAAATATACTCAAATAAATCATATCAACACAATCTGTCATTTAACAAACATTTTCTGATTTGTTGCTAATTAACTTTCCACATCATCAATAAATTTAGCCTAATTATAGGAAAATTTAGTCTTGAAATATAATCTAACTTGTTTTTCTTAAGTTAAAAAATGTTGATTTAATAATCAAAAGGAAATATTTAAAATTAAAATTTGAAGATGGATATTATTTCGCGACATACGATTTTGTAACAAAAAGTAGAATACTTATATTATATTCTTTTGAAAAAAAATCTAGATATGTTAGCCAAATTAATTATCATAAATATGGATGAAATACTTCATGTTGATTAATGTTCATAAATTAGAAAATAAATTATGATTTTCATGCAATTTTTTCTTATTTTTCTAAATCTTAATTTATATCATATAATTGATCTTTTCTTTAAACAATTCCGTTAATTATTCTTAACTATATCAATTTTTTCTATATTTTCTATAAAATCCATAATTATTATCAATTCAATTTAGAAACATGATTAGTTCCGTAATTATATCATCGAAATTAATTCCTTATTATTATTAATTTAATCTATTTATTCTATATAGTCAATTCGGTTAATTATTGTCAGTTATATCAAATCATAAGATTTATTGTTAATTATACCAAAACATAGATTTTTACAATTGATTTGTCCAAAATAAATCGATTTATTTGTTTGCAGATTTACCTAATCAAAGCACAATCAGTTTTGGATAATAAAAAAAACATGCCCGCTTTATGAGAATTTTTGGATTGATTTGTCCAAAAATTTGTATCTTATTATCGATTTATTGCTAATTCACTTTCCACATCATCAATCTATTTAGCAAAATTATAGGAAAAATTAGTCTTGAAATAAAATTATTTTATTTATCTAAATTTATAAAATGTTACTTTAATAATCAAAAGAAAATATTTAAAAATAAAATTTGGAAGTCGAATATTATTTCAATATACGATTTTGTAACAAATTTAGAAGATTTATATTATATACTTTTGAAAAACAATCTTGATATGTTAGCCAATTTCATTATCATAAATATGAATGAAATACTTTAATATTCATAAATTAGGAAAAAAATTATAAATTCATATGCAATCTTTGACAACAGCTGATTCAGTCTAACTATTATGCTGCTATAATGGATATTATATTATGAAAAAGAACAATATATTTTTTCCATCTATTATACCAAAAGATGCCAAAGATTAAATACATGGATTACCAAAACAATTATTTGTGGCCCGTGTAGCTCATCTATATCTATATATATAATATGAAAAATCTGAAATTTTTCGCTCATTTACACTTGCTGAATTTTTAAATAATTTTATAATGAAATCCTAATTGTATATCTTGCAATCTATTTAAATGAAAATCTTGAACATTAATATATCTAATATCTTGAAAACATATATAAAATACTCAAATCCACACAATCCATCACTCAACAAATCGTCTCTGATTTCTTACCAAACCACTTTTCATATCATCAATCAATTTAGCGAATTACTTTTGTACAAATCAATCCGAAAATTATCCTAACGTGGACATATATATTTTTAGTTATCCAAAACTGATTGTTCTTTTGATTTTGGTAAATATACAAACAAACTAATTGATTGATTTTAGACAAATCAATCCAATTTTAGACTGAATTGACAATAATTATGAAATTATTATTATTTTTTTTTTGTGTAAACACCATGTAGGTCCCAAGGGGTGTGAGTGTAAGGTTTAGAAGGGGGGGTTGAATAAACCTTACCAAATTTTCGATTTAGTCCTTTTAAAAGTTCAGAGTTGATACTACACGATTTGTGTCTAGGTGATGACCAATTTAGTTAATCAGTAGAGTTAGTCACTCACGGACTGGATCGAGTTGTTTGATGAATAACTCAAATTGTTAAGACCGAATTAGCTCAACTGTGGTTTGTTTTATTGGAAGACTTAACACCCTTAAGTTTGGTTAAGTAGAGATTTAAAGCTTGATTTAGTACTTAGAAATTATCTAATGGATAGCAAATATGTCAACAGAATTAAACAAATATGATGCGAGGAATTAAAGTCTTTGAAATGTAAATGACACGATAAATTTTTATAGAGGTTCGAAGATGGGGTAATTCTTCTACACCTCTCTTCTCCAACTCGGAGGAATCCACTGGGTATTGATCAAGAAAAGTGGTAACAGTCCGAGATATGTCTTGATCACACAGTGACTTGATCCTTCGGGACTCGATCCGGAGATGCCTTGGTCACTCAATTTGGCTTCTCGACGACTCGAACTTCTTCACAGGCAATTGTCTTGCTCTACTGACCCACTTGCTCAAGCTCTTTGGATTTGATCACGAAGCCCTCCAAAAGCTCAAGACTTGGTTCGACCTTGAACCTTCCTACAATCCTTCGTGGAATGTAGACCCCTTTATTCTTGATAATTTCCTCTTCAACTGATTGAAGTTATCTTTCATTCGCGGTGAGTGTTGGATTGATGTTCTTCGTAATGTAGGCTTGAGGATTGATCGTTTAATAACTTGAGAATATTTTAGGTTACAAAATATTTCTTTTTCTTGCTTGTATTCAATTCTCGGATGGTCAAGGTAACCTTCGTAACGTTTTCTCGAGTTATTCCTCGGCCTTTTTATAGTGAGCTTTGAAAATTTGCCCGTTGAAGAGATAGCTTATTTTTGAAAGTCACTTGTGGTAATTGACTTGTCTTGTTGCGATCCTTGGAATTGCCATTTCCTCGTATGAATTGTTCTTGACTTTTTAGAGTTCGACACGGTGTAGTGCTTCCCATTGGTTTATTCCTTTTGCACGCTTATGGGATCGAGCACTTCGAGAAAGGTAGCATGGAGATATTACTTGTTTAAGTAATTCTCTTGATTTTACGTGCAACGGATCTTTTTGATTATCTCGACTTGATTTGCATTTCCTTGCTTTCCAGGTGACTTAGAGTCATCTTCCAATCATTGGATGACTCTTCATCACTTCAACTTGAGACTTGGCTTATCTTGAGTTGATTTGGTGATACTCCTCTGTTTGCATCTTACCGCTCCTTCGATCGAGTTCTCGTCTTCTCTTTCTTTGCCATACTCATTTGTCTTGCAGAGTAGTCTTCCTTCTAGTCTCCAGGTTGTCTTCTTGCATGTTTGGGCATAATCGACTTAACTCAACTTGACAAGCCCTATTTATTACAATGCAGTTTTTTACAAAAATGGGGTGCCAACTTCCTATTCTAAGTTTAACATAGCATTCATCAAAATCTAAACAATAAATTTCCCAACACACCCAATGCGGGTGGGGGATTAAGGAGGATCCTCAACCTTTTCATTATGAAATTAATTATATAAAAATTAGAAAATTAATATAATTAAGGAAACTAATTGCAGAAATATTAGTGTATGATATAAATTAGGATGACTCAATAGAAAAAAAAAAAGAAAACATCGAGAATAAGATACAAAAATTTGGACAAATTAATCCGAAAATTCTCTTAACGTGTGCATATTTTTGAGCTATCCAAAACTGATAGTAATTTGATTTAATATATCCACACCAAAATTAATTGATTGTTTTGGACAAATCCAATCCAAAAATTGTATATTTGGGTAACCAAAAATAATTATATATTTTTGTATAATTAAGAATAATTAAGGAAATAATTTATATGATATAATTGCTAAACTAATTATATTTTTAAATTGAACTCACAATAATTATGAAATTAGTTAAAGAAAAATTAGAAAAAAAATGACATAGTTAAGAAAATAATGGAACTAATTATAGAAAATATTAGTATATGATAGATCAATCTGAAAATTATCCTAATGTTGGCATATTTTTAACTTATCCAAAATTGATTGTGTTTTGATTTGGTAAATCCACAAGTATATTATGATTGATATTGGTCAAATATATCAAAAAAAATTATGGTTTGGTAATAATAAATAATATTTAGTGAAACTGATTATATAGAAAAAAATAGATCAAATTAAACAATAATTAAATAACTAATTATTATGATATAATTACATAACTAATCATATTTCTAAAATTAATCGATATTAATTATAAAATTAATTATATAAAATTAGAAAAAAATAATATAGTAGTTAAGAATAATTAATGAAACTAATTATAGAAAATAATAATATACATGATATAAATTAGAACGACTCAATTGAAAAAGGAAATAAGATACAGATTTTTGGACAAATACATCTAAAATCTCTCATAACGTGGACATATTTTTTAGATGTCTAAATTGATTGTGCTTTGATTTGGTAAATCTGCAAATAAATTAATTAATTTTTTGAGACAAATCAATCTTAAAATCTTATGCTTTGATATAATTAACACAAATTGATGGAACAAATTATAAAAAAAATTAATATATGATAAAAGCTAAAAAAATTAGACTGAATTGACAATAACTATGAAATGAATTCGGATGATATAATTAGTGTAACTATTCTTACAATTGATAATAATTACAATTTATTATATAAAAATTGAAAAATTAGTATAGTCAACAATACTTGATGGAAGTAATTATTGAAAAAAATATTATATATGATATAAATTAGGATCACTCAATTAAAAATAAATAAAGAAACTAAAAGAAAGAGAGAATAAGATACAATTTTTTGGACAAATCTCCTAAACAATGCATGCATTAGAGACTTGGAGTTATCTAAATTTGATAGTGTTTTGCTTTGGAAAGTCAATGACAAGATTTTTAGTAACGAAAATATTTTATTGTGTAATTGTTTTTCGTTCATAATTGTAATAATTTAGGGCTGGAAATATTGAAAATTCTAAAATTAATATTACAATTGTACTATATAATCAATAAAGTGACAATAATTAATTCTATAAATACAATGAATATTTATTATTGTTTTTAACCAATCCTATAGATATAACCAATTATTGGTTGAAACAATTTGAAAATCGAGCTTTGGTAAAACAATTGACAACACCTAATTATATTTTTCGTAGATGGTATCTACTCATGTTTTAATCAAATTTGATGGTATAATATAGGATTGATTATATAATTCAAAGTAAATACATTTGATGGTATCTATTTATATAATTTTTTTTATTTATTGAAATAATATGATGGTAATATATAATTGGGTGTTAAAGCTATCAATTTATTCAACAATTTGAAACATATTTTAATGAATCATATCATAAAATATCTACTAATCGATTTGTATTGATATCAGTTTTCAACTTAATATTTGCTAATTAATAATTATACTATCAACCAATCCTACTGTCACAAATTGCTATACAATAAATTCTATATAATCATTTAATTGTAAATATCTAATTATATTGATAAAACTAATCGAATTGACTTGAATAAAATATGTTTTTAATCAATACTATAGATACTGTTAAATAACTTGCTCAACTTATTTGCAGGATCAAACTATCAACACTTAATGTGGTTGATTATGTAAACGAATATATGACTCTATCGAAAGGTAAGATATATTTGAGCTCCGAAAGTGTGCCCAAATAAGATTCAAATGTTGATCTATTGTACGATGTGCATACACTGAAATAATAGAATACAATAAAGTGTTCTAGAGTGTTGAATCATAAGTTAAAGTTGAAAGTTAAAACTCCATTGATGCTGTTGAGAAACATAAATCATTCATTTGGTTTGTGCAACGACACTTACTAGGGGTTAGTAACTTAGTACAAAGCTTGGTGATTATGTTTTTTAGGCAACGATTCGTTTAGGAAGAAATAAAGGCGAACATGTATTAATTTATCGAATGATAGTGACTCCATCTAATTCGAGGTTGCCTTTCCAGTTATAACAACGACAAATATTTCATTTGATTGTTTCATATGTAATGACAATCAATAAAAGTCAAGGACAATTTCTAGAGTGACTAATCAGATATTTCATTTGAGTTTCATATGTAACTTCTTTTTGAAAAAGTCAGTATTCAACAATGGTCAGTTATACATTATTATATCTAGAGTGACTAATCGTAAGGGTTTAGAAATCCTGATTTGTGATGATGGAAATAAACATAGCAACATAACCATGAATGATGTATACACGGAAATGTTTCGTAAATTGAAAATTACATTCCTTCATTAATATTTTTATGGAAACTTGATAGATTTATTAATACATTTTCATTAAGAAAATATTTGATTAACAATGTGAAATATTTATTTTTTTAACAATACAAGTTTAATATGAAATATATGTTTCACATTATAAATAAAATTGTTTATAGACAGATAGAATGTGTGAGTAGAGAGGGATATATTCAATAGTAATATAGAGATAACCATATATTGAGATAAATATAAACAAGTTGACATTTAAGATATATTTTAAAATAGAATTTTGATAGAATTTTTTTATTTACCTTATATGCACATTATTCTTAAAAATAAAGAAATACCACCTCATGTTAGTAGATATATTTATTATAAAATTAACAATAATATTAAAATTAAAATAAACAAATACACTTTCAAAAGAATATATACGTGCAACGCACGGGGTGGATTACTAGTTAGGGCTTAAAAACGAACCAAACTTGATTCTCGATTCAAGATCAATCGTTAAAAGTTTGTCTAAGCTAGATTCTTTAACATAACGAACCAAACTTGAACACAATTTTTCGTTCGATAACATATAAAGTTCGGCTCGAGTTTGATTCGATTAGTAAAAAAAAGAACAAAACATGTGTAAAATTATCAAGTTACTCGAGTTCGATCTATGTTCGACTCGACTAAAGCTTGTTCGAGTTCGATTAGATATTATGTACAGTGATGTAAACTAACAAACGATTGCAGGCACATGTTTTCTTAATTATAAAACATGGAGATGGTTTTTTTCTTAATTATAAAACTCTAATCATGTTTTGCTAAAACAGGGGCCAATTCTTCTTTGACATTACTGAACTCTTGAATTTCCAGAACTTCGACTCTTCGTTTCATTTTTTGCATTATCTTAATTGCAATATCAGCTGGAATATATCTCCCACAAATGCTCACCTTGTTGTGTTGATTCTCTATCAAGTGTGATGGCGTAGCTAAGAATAAAACGGGGGTGGGTTGATATACGAAATTGAGGTGGGCCAGATAAAAAATTTACTTAGAAAAAAAAAATATTTAAAGGGGGTGGCGGGTTGCCCCCCCTCCCCAGCTACGCCCAGTGTCTCTATTTCTTCAACCAAAGTAATTAACACAAAAGTTGATAAATTATTTGTTACTATTAATTGGAAACAAATAAATGGTAGCGATTAGTTTAACTAATTGACGCAGCCTTTTACCTTTCATTTTAAGAAGCACCTCAATTTTCTGCAACAAGAATTGCAGTCAAGATTAAACATCATCACCATGCAATCAGTGGCGGATCCAGAAATTCGAAAATGGGGGTATGATAAATTTTAGGCTAATCGTAGTTAGATTCTATAACTTTTTTTTTGGGAACAAAGTATTTGTAGAGGAAGAAAATGTGGGAAATTGTGTAAAAAAATATGTAAGATATTTTTATTTTTTTGGATTTTAATGGTTAAAAATACCATTTTATATAAAAATTGGGGGTACAAAATATTATTAATATTATTTTTTAAACTAATTTTTTATTTTTTTTTTCCAAATTGGGGGTACAGTTGTACCCCCACACTTACAAGTGGCTCCGCCACTGCATGCAAATAAACCTGTTTTTTCATTACCAAAATTCGGATTAGAAAAACGCAGAAAGTCAGGGTAAATTGCAATTTTGGTCCGGTAAGTTTGCAAAAAAGTATTCTAGTTTTCAAAAAAGCATTCGATTTCAATTTTTTGGTAGCCGAAAGTTGGAAAATTTGCTAGAAAATCCACATGTCTATATTTCTGGCCAAACCCTCTTGTGTTGAAACAAATTTCGTTTATGTGGATATGCTAAAAGGGAGTTGGCTGTTAATTGAGACAAAACTTTATGAAGGAGAAATTTATTTGGAGGATGTCCATATTAGCGAAAATTAGTTTCAACATCAATGTATTTGGCCGGAAATATGGACACGAGAATATTTTCTGCAAATTTCCAATTTCTGGCTATCAAGAGACTGAAATCGATAGTTTTTTTTTTTTTTTTTATGCTATAGGACTTTTTTGCAAATCAGGATTTCTATGGGGCTATTATTTACATAACAAAAAGTGCTACAAAATGTCAAAAACTATATCTGTTCTGACATGAATTTGGGGATTGAAGCAGATCACATATAAATACTTGGTTGTCTCGAAAAGTAGTTGGGTGTAGGCTAAAATGGGACTTTATGTTAAAATGTCTTTCAATGTTGTGAGGAATAATAGATTGAAAACTTATTGTTTTGACAAGGAATCTGGTTTTATGCATTGTTGAGAGCCAAATTGGCATGTCTTGATTTGGTCACTTTTTAAACATTTTGGGCCCTTTTAACAACAAAATTGCAAAGGAGTATTTTGTGTATTGTTTAGAATGCAAACATCCTTTCCTTGCTCACAAAGGCTAATGGATTTTGCACAAACCTTTCAACAAATTATTGAATGTTTGAGTTTTTGAGATATTTGAGGACTCGCACAATGCAAGTTCTATCACATACTAAGTATATGGGTACATGGAAACTCTTGTACAACTTGAGAGGTGGAAAATCAAGCCCGACTCAAGGTTTGGGTAGGATTGAGCCAGTGGCGGATACATGATTTTTGAAATGGAGGTACGATAGGTTTTAAAAAAAATGTGCATATAAATATTGTTAATTATTTAAAGTCATAGTACAAAATACTTTTTAAAATTTTGTAAAAGTTGATCATGTAACTGTACATGAAAAATTAATACACATATATAAAATAATAAAAAAATAATTAGAATAATTAAGAAAATAGGATACAACAAAACACAATTTTGGTAACATTATTGATATTAGATTTTTGTTTTTTGATATTTTTAGTTTTGTAGGTTTTGACTTTTGCCATGGTTTATTTATTCAAGTTGCTAAGTCAATCTTTTAATTTTTAAAATTTTATTGTGGGGATTTGTATTGTTTTATTTGAATTTTCTAATTCTATTTTTACTTTTGTAAAAATAGGGGTACAAATTTATTATGAATTTTTTCTTTACTAAAAAATATAGTTGAATTTTTTAGTTTGGGGGTACAATTTTAGACGTAAATCCGCCGCTGGATTGAGCCGTGTTTTTAGGCCCAAAAAGTTTGGGCCTATATGGCCCAGCCCGAATGGCCTGATGGGCCGGGCTAACCCGATTTTTTGGCCCGGTACAATTATTTTATGCATAATATATATATGGGTTGGACTGGGTCAACCATTTTTGTGGCCCGATCCGACCAATTTTTTGCAAAAGCCTGGTGGCTCGGGCCGGACTGGCCCGACCTATTGCCAACTCTAACAACTTCTATCCTATTTGCAGCTTATGTGCTGTTTTTCTAATGAAATTATGTTTCTTGGTTATTGGAGTTGGACCAGTTGGTATTGAGTTGGTCGTAGAGCAATCTTGGGTTTTTATTTTTGAAGTTTAAATATATGTATGTTAATTAGGTCATGTGTTATTTTGAAAAGTTGAGTTATGTAATTGTAAAATACTTCACGACTAAGTGCAACTAAACCAATGTTCAAGGGAGTTTATGTGATTTTGAATTTTTTTTGGGTTTTTTGATAATTACCTCTAACCTCATAGTTTTTGTTGTAATTATTTTTAAATTAAATAAATGAACTCATAATATATTATTAATCAAATATTTGCATTTTATGGAACAATGTTGGATGAGACTATTTCAATAATGGTTCGTCTTCTATATCTACGATGAAATATGAGATGAAACTCTCGAACTGAAGATCTCATTTGACCAATGAGACCCTAGCAATCCACCACCAAGTAGCACAAAAAAAGGGCAATTTGTTTAAATATAGTGAAAATGATTTGGAATTGTGTAAATATGGTGAAAATGTAGAGAGTCGTGTTTTTACTTAGTGGTGCGAATGATGTGTGCGCCTGAAATACTTTTAGCGCGGAGTATGTGTGCGCCTGAGTAATTTATTTTTTCTTAATTTCATGGCTAGCGCTGGTGGTATGAGCGCCAACCTTATTAAATAAAAAAAAAAAGAATTTCAATGGCTGGTGCTGGTGATACATGCGCCAGCCTTATTAAAAATACATGGCCTATTCTCAATTGTGCTTACTATTTGGAAATTGTATATTCAATTTCCCAAGTCCAATTTATGAAATTTAGATCCTCCCCACCAAATTAATTAACTAGTAGTCGGTAGGGCAATGTTGACTATAAGTTTATTACATTGCCTGTTATTTTGTCCTTGTCCCAAACATATTCAATTATTCATGGTGCGTACCTCTTTCCTTCATTATCATAATAGTATTTTGCTATTAATGTTCTCACCTTTTACTTCACCAACGCTACAATTTTTTTTTTTTTGAGTGAACCAACGCTACAATTAATAGTAGTTTTGGAGCTACATATTTATTTACTTAAGCTTCTCCTTCTTACCAAGACTTTTTAAGATAAACAATCTTAGGCTAATAAAATGATACCCAAGTAGTGTTGCATAACTCTCGTAGAAGGTTAAGTGTACACTTCTAAAAAGTCTCCTACTTGGAGTGCAAATTTTCTCTCACTAAGAGAGAACCCTAGTTTTGGCTGTTTAATGTCTTTTGGTTTTGTTAGCCGCAATACGAGGTCTTCATTCTCTTAGTCTTATCCAACACGACAGAGATGATTAAGCCTCTGACATCGAGTTAAGTATCATGTGGTAATCCTTGTTTTCCTGTCTCTTTCATTCAATAAGGTAGATTCTTTGTCTTTGTATTTTGACTTTCCTTTTCGTCCATTTTCCCTTTTTTTCTCTTCTTTTGCTGTTTGTTTCTTTGCTTAGTTTTTTCTGCATACCATATTGTTTTCTGTCCACCACTACTTCTCTGCTGGGTTTTGGTGTCTTCCATTATTTCAGGTGACTAGATCTGGACGTTGAGGGTGTAACGGCAAAACGAGCACCATCCATAGATTGTATACACGATGGATAATGAGATCTTGGAGAGGTTGAAGTCCTTTTCTCTTTCAAAGGAAGAAACAGAGGATATATCATTAGAACCCAATGATATTGAGAAAAGTAAAGCAGAGTGCGAGAAGAGCTTACTGGGGAAAATTTTTGGAACTAAAAAATGTAATTTTGCTGGGCTCAAAAATACCACCTCAAGTATTTGGCAAACTAAAGAACCTTTTTCAATCCGAGAGGTTGGCTACAATTTCTTCCAATTCGTTTTTTCATCACAAGAGGATAAAACCAGAGTAAAAAATGGAAAAACTTGGAGTTTTGACAACCAATACTTGGTATTGAGAGAGTGGTCGGAGCACTTAACGGAAAACTCGGATGCCTTCAAGAGTGTGGAAATGTGGATTCAGTTATGGAACGTACCCTCCCATTGGCTTAGCACTGAAACAGGTAGAAAAATTGGAGGCAAATTTGCAAGATTAATTGATGTATTAATACCAGAAATGGGGAGTAGCAAAGGTCGACATATTAAAATCCTAGCGGAGGTCAATTTAGAAAAACCACTGATGAGAGGTACTAACCTTAAGCTGGGGGATGAAACACAATGGATTGATTTTAGATATGAAAATCTTCAGGGCTTCTGCTTCTATTGTGGAATGGTTGGCCATACAGAGAGGGGGTGTCAGAAGAGAAAAAATGATTTGGCGAATAACAATCTGCTAGAGGACCAGTTTGGAGAATGGCTGCGAGCTTTGGACATAGGGACTGGACGAATAGTTAATAAAAACTCAAGACCATTGTCTCCGACGAAAACGGAAACAACACGTGAAGGAGGGAATTTATTTGAGAAGAGTAATAATCCAATGGCGACAGTGAGCGATAGGAGCAGTGGGTCGGATATCGACGAAATGAAGGCGAGCAATGAATACATTAAGGATGACTCACAAGCTAAGCAAGATAAGACAGCAGGACCTATGGCATTCCAAGAAGTTATAGGTGGAAACAAGGACAGAAACCATACAAAAAGGCATCAGAGTGAGAATGTGTATGGTACTAATATGCAGGACCATATTAATTCTACAGGAGATGGTATGGTGATTGAGAATCTGGAAGTGGTGAAATGTAAGGATTCCAATAAAGAAAACCGCCCCCTTTAAAGGAAATCAAAATCCCAGACAAAAGTAATATACAGGGAGGAATAACTACCAACAAGCAGGGGAAAAGATATACGAGAAAAAATAATGAGAATCCCAATGGGCATAAACCAATGGAGATCTTTGAGGATACATGCACAGGCAAGATTGGGGCCAAACGACAGTTCCAATTAGTGGATGAGGACAGTGATGAGCAGGATGAAATACGCAAAAAAGCGAAAGGAATCATGATCAAAACTGATGATACAAATTGTACTGAAAAGGTGGAGGTGGCCAGCCTTGAATGGGCCCAAAGTTATCAATGAATGTATGTGTGTGGAATTGTAGAGGGCTGGGAGGGCCCTGTACAATTTCCCAACTCAAGGAGGCTATTCGACTCCACCTTCCGGATTTTATTTTTCTTTGTGAAACAAAAAAGAAAAAAACTTTTGTAAATACGGTTTGCAAAAAATTAAAGCTTGATGATCGCTAGTTTTGTGTTGATTCAGTAGGAAAAAGTGGAGGGTTGCTGGTCATGTGGTCTAAAAAGATTAATATCAAAAACATCATCAGCTCTCAATTTTGCATAGAAGTTATGTATACCTGGGATGAATCCTCTGAAATACATTGGGCAATTTTCGTATATGCAAGTACAGATAATATGGTGAGAAAAGAACAATGGAGATTTCTTCAAGAGGAAAAAATGAAATGGGGGTCGTTGTGGATTCTAGGGGGGGATTTTAATGATATCACCAGTGCCGATGATAAAAAGGGTGGTCGAAATAGGAGTGCATCCAGCTGCGAAGACTTTAATAATTTCATCAATGAGATGGGGATGGGAGAATTCCAGTTCTTCGGACACCCGTATACTTGGGCCAACAATAGAGATGGAGAAGGTTTCGTGGAAGAAAGAATTGATCGGATTTTCGGATCCCCTAGCTGGCTACTAAAATATCATAATGCAAAAGTACATCATGTGGAAAAGCAAGCGTCCGATCATAGTCTGCTATTTCTGGAAAATTCTCCATCTAAAAATAAATTTCGACACAGATTCATTTTTGATAAGAGATGGATTATCGGGATGGTTGTGATGATGTAGTGTCAGGCGCCTGGAAGAAGGAAATTGTGGGAACCCCTCAATATCAATTCCAAAAGAAACTGATGAACTGTAGAATGGAACTCCTTAACTGGAACAAAGAGAAAAAATCGAACGCAGCCACAATCATAGATAAATGCAAGAGACGGCTGAATGATCTTAAAACTCAACGTGGTGGAGCGAACGGAGCTGAAAGGAGCAATCTAAAACGTGTGATGGATAAGGCCTACAAGGAAGAAGAAAGATTTTGGAGCCAAAAAGCGAGAGTGCAATGGTTGCAAGAAGGGGACATAAATACTAGATTCTTTCATGCAAATACTGTTCAACGAAGGAAAATAAATTGCATCGAGAATTTGGTCAAAGAGGACGGTACTATTTGTAATTCCCCAGAGGAGATTGAAGCTGAAGTTAGTAATTTTTATAACAATCTCCTACATACTTCGAATCCTAATCAGGAGGATACAATCTTGGATGGGATCCGTAGTGTCATTACACCCTCAATGAATCAGATGCTCACTAGTCAAGTGGACGACGCTGAAATCAAACAGGCTCTTTTCCAACTCCATCCTAATAAAGCTCCAGGTATGGATGGTTTTAGCCCTCTTTTCTTCCAACAATTTTGGAATATAATTTTTGATCAACTTTGCTATGCTGTCAAAGATTTTTTCCAAAATAATAAAATGCTCAAAAATGTGAATCATACCCTTGTTACTCTTATCCCGAAAATTAAAAACCCCACTTCTATTGCTCATTTTCGTCCTATAAGTTTGTGCAACGTCATTTATAAGGTAATCTCCAAAATCATTGTCAATAGAATGAAACCTCTCCTCCACCATTGCATTAGCGAAAATCAGTCAGCTTTTATTCCGGGGCGTCAAATTATTGACAATGTGGTCATTACGCATGAATGTTTACATTTTTTAAAGGGTATTAGAAAAGGTAGAAAAGCCTATATGGCACTTAAACTCGATATGTCAAAGGCTTATGATCGCGTGGAGTGGAGATTTCTAGCTTCTGTTCTTATTAAGTGGGGTTCGATCTGAAATTTGTCACCTGGATCTCTGCGTGTATGTGTACTGCTTCCTACTCTTTCAACATCAATGGGCAAGTGACGGGGTATGTAAAACCGACCCGTGGAATTAGACAAGGAGACCCGTTGTCCCCTTATCTTTTTATCCTTCTCTCGGAAATGCTCTCGAATCTCATTAGACAAGCACAACTTTGTAATCTTTTTAATGGCATCAAAATCAGTAAAAATGGACCGATCCTTACCCATCTCTTTTTCGCGGATGACTCGATTATCTTTTGTGAAGCCTCTAGTTTCCAAGCTCTTAGCATTGCAACTATTCTTGAAAGATTTTGTAATGCATCTGGACAACAAGTCAATCTGGACAAATCCTCAGTTTTGTTTAGCAAAAATTGCACACCTCATCTTAAATCTGAAATTTGTGCTATCCTTAATGGTATTTCTGAACAATCCCAGTCTAGATATCTAGGACTACCAATGATTATTGGTAGAACTAAAAGAGAGGTTTTCAATTTTGTTGTAGATAGCGTTAAGAAAAGAGTCAATTGTTGGAGTAATATTTTCTTGTCTAACCCGGGTAAGGAAATTCTCTTGAAAGCTGTCATTAATGCTATGCCTAATTATGTCATGTCTTGTTTTCGACTTCCAGTGCATATTTGCAAAGAAATTTGTAGGATTGCTTCTAATTTTTGGTGGGGTCATTCTGAAAATGGAGGTAAAAAAGTGTCTTGGGTTGCTTGGGATAAGATGATTCTTCCTAAAAAGAAAGGGGGGCTAGGATTTCAAGATCTCAAACTGTTTAATGAAGCCTTATTAACCAAGCAATTGTGGAGGATTATCACACAACCTAACCTACTCATGTGTAGAGTTCTTAAAGCTAGATATTTTCCAAAAAGGGGGTTGTTGTCTTGTGATCCTAAAAATAGTGATTCATGGCTATGGAAGAATTGGATTACTTCAAAAAAAGCTTTGATGCTGGGATTAAGGTATAAAGTGGGGACGGGCGGAGTATTTATATCCGGGATTCGCCTTGGTTACCTAAAACTCCAACTTTCAAACTCGATAGAATGAATCACACCGAGACACATTGAATCGGGTCGAGATTTGATGAACGAGCCGGCACGAGTGGAACACACGGACTTATCGACAATGCTTCAATACTACGGATCTTTGAATATATTTTGCGATTCCTATAAGCGATGGTGGGAAGGATCGATGGGTGTGGCATTGGGAGAAGAAAGGTAACTTTCTTTAATTCTACCTATAAGCATTTAATCCAATCGAAACAATGGAATGGTGATGAACCCGAAACTAGCGAGGTTCGGGTAAGATTGAAAAAGTTGGAATAAATGTTGGAAGATTAACATAAAGAATAAGCTTAAACATTTCTTGTGGAGAGTCATTACCTCTAGCTTACCTAAACTAAAGCATCGATTCAAAGAGGTATGAAGTTGGATCCAATTTGCGAGTATGTGGTAATAATCAGAAACCATTGAACATGTTTTTTCCAATGTGAACGAGCACAAACGGTTTGGAAGTCATCTTACGTCAATGGTTTAATACATGCAATCCAACCTTCACAATTAGGAAATGGTGGCATAACTTGTGTACTATCGAGGATAATTCATGATCGAGGATAGGATTGATTAAGTGTTTATCTTTTGTGGTGGTTATGGAAAACAAGAAACATTTGGATTTTTCAAAACACCAAATGGGATGAAATCGATATAGTTAACCGAGCAACACAGGAATGGCGTGAGTTTGTGGATATTGCAGATCAAAAAAAGGCAGGAAAACGCCTGACTTCTCCACACAATGACAGAATAAATGATACCTCTGGTTCGCCTAATGCTGTAGGACATTTTTTAATAGTGATCAGTGCAGCAAAAGTAAGAAATCAGAGAACAGGGTGGGGGGCTGGCTTTGTAATGAAAGTAGTAACCTGGTTCGAGTATGGGCAACTTCTAGGGATAATGTTCAAGATCCAGTTGAAGCCACCCTCTTTGGGAATCGGGCATCTATTGTAATCGCATCTAAATCCGGAGCAAAGTCTTTGACCATACAGATAGAGGATAAGGAAGTGATTGAAAAACCGAACACTAAAACTTCCTTTGACATGGTACAAAACGACTTTGAAGATATTCATGTTATGCTTTTTATTTGATGATGTTGTTTTTGTGAATCGGGACCATAAGTCTTATACGTGGTAATAGATTAGTGTCTATGGTCTTGGAAAGTGATTGTGATTTGGATTGGGTCGACCGGTTCCCAAGTTGGATCCGATGTTACCAACATTGTTCTTTCTTGATTGGCTATTCGTATTTGTAACCTTATTTGAAGTTCATCAATAAAATTACTATCGTTTGAAAAAAAAAAAACTCTCGTAGAAGGTTAACATGTGTCCTTATATGTACCTAGCTAAAATTACCATTCTACCCTTGCGAGTTAGCTAAATGACGAATGTGCCCCAAGATCCGCTTGTTTTCTATTTGGGTCCCGATCTAAACTGATGGTAACCCGACACGAATTTAAGCGCAGTGCAGTACAACCTTAACGAGTTCGGGTCGGACACGGCTAACACGGAAAATAACTAGGTCAGGTTGACCCGAGGGTCGACACGATTGACCTATGTAACCAATTTAATTTTATAGTGATATATTATTTTAATATTTTGTGATGTTTTAGTTGGTTATATGATGATGAAAAAAATTATTAAATGTATTGTTTAATAAATTTTAATATTTAATGTATTTTTTATTTGTAATTTCATGTTTTTCTTCATTTTTTTATTTTTTTTCGTGTCAACTTTAAATTATATAGGTTTTTCGTGTCGTGTCGGGTTACCCGTATCATAAACGGGTCGTGTGCGTATCGTGTATCTTGACACGAATAATTAAAACGGATCGGGTCCAGATTCGAGTCAGACATGTGATATCTGTGTCAGACCCACGAACACGAAACACGACACGATTGACACCCTAGTTCCTAACAACCTTACAACCCGCTTCTAATTTTATCATTGAAGGACCTTAGCTGAGGATTCACCCGACTAGCCTAAAATATTACCTATTTGCAATTATCCTATCATTAAATTGTAAAAGGTTGAATAAAGATGTTTTCCACTCATGCCAAAGTTGGATAACCTTTTGATACATGATGAGTAGCTCTATCAAACTATATATATGTATATTGAAAATTAATTAATTAATGGTAAAGATGTGTTAATGTGTTTGATTGTTTGGTGCATGCACCAAGCTATAAAAAGAGTAATTTGTTTAATAAGGCTGGCGCTCATACCACCAGCGCCAGCCATGAAATTTAAAAAAAAATTATTTCTCTGGCGCATATACACTCCGCGCCAATAGTATTTCAGTCACGACTCCTTACATTTTCACCATATTTACACAATTTCAACATTTTCACTATATTTAAACAAATTACCCAAAAAAAAAAAAGAGCACCAAGTGTAGACACGTGTTACCCAGTGAGGAAGGGGTACGTGGTCTTATACCTAAGGAAAGTGGGAAAAGACAAGATGCTTGACAAAAATGATGGACCCACATTCACTTTATTTCACATTATTTTTGATGTCCCATGTGCTATAATGTCAATCAAGTGGGTCCTACGTGATCCTTGGGCATCACATTTACTGATTTACCTGTGCCAATTGGGCAAGAATGTTGGTGAATGGGCCTCCTCTCATAAAAGAGAGGTAGATTGATAAAATTAACGTAAGAGTTTGACTCAACTAACTAATATGTAAAAAAAGTCCAAGAAAATAGTTTGGTTTCATTTTCACTATTTTGTGAAATTATTAAGGAAAAATGTATTTCTTTAGTGTTACACTGTTACTAACTAGAGAAAGTGTGGCGATGTAAAATGTAACTAAATATTATAAATATTTTGTCAATTTTTTTTATTTTAGTTAATTGAGGTATAGTAAACATATTGCTATTTAAATATAGTAATGAATGTTGGTAGTTTAGGAAACCAAAAATCTTATTCCCCCAACATGCAAGTGACACACAAACTTGTGATCGATCATCTCGAGACAAGAAACTTGGTGGGATTAAAATAAAATTGGTACACACTGTCCAAAAAAGAAGGGAGAAGTCCTATTACTAAAAAAAAAATGACGAACACCATCCCGAGTTTTATTGCTCTTTGTGGTTTTTGTGGAGGATGTGAATTGAGAAATATCGCCGATAAAACTTTAGCATCGATGCCATTTCGAGAAATCCTGCTCTCATGTTACCGAGGGGAGTTATGCCAATGGGGCACGAGAAATCCTAGTACTCAACTCTATATTAGATCGTAAAGAGTGAAATGTAACATATGATAATACTATTTCTGTAACCTCTTGGAATAAGTAAAAGAAAAAGATAATTTGATGAAAGCGCCTTCAAGAAGATGGACAAAACCACATTTTTTGTAAGACATTCTATATATTTGCATCTTTTAACTATGTTACACCAGATATCTACAAGCACATATGAATAAAATGCAAAAGAAGTGCATTATTGCATAAATACACAATAAACCTCTTTTTTCTTTTTTTCCTAATCTTAGCACCAAAGGGGAAAACAAAATAACTAAATCGATACTACCTACCTAAATTCCAAACAAAATTATGCAATATTGACTAAAAACCACCACCAAACAGAGAGAAAGGATATGGCGGTGGCGAACTAGCACTCTCCCCAGTAACAAACCCTTCAAAATAATTCGTATCAAATCCATCACCATTTTTATACCCAGCCACACCATCCATCGGCGGCGCAACCGCCATAGAACCACCACACTCTCCACCAGAGCTAACAAACGACGAACTACATATATTAGCAAAGTTAGGCACACCTGTATTTCGCCCATCATGACTCCACCACTCCGGAGACGAAATCTCGACCGTCGGTGAAGATTGACAATAACGATCAACCTTCAAATTCCCATCCGACGACGAAATCGGCGTAGGCTCATGATCCTCTTCACTCTTGATTGACGAACTCGAATCAGTAGATACCACGAGCTTTCTCCTCTTATCACTGTACGTCAATTTTCTCAACTTCTCTTTCTCGAGCATCATTCGTGGCAAAATCTCGGGATCTTCGACGACTTTGCATAGAAAGGTCATCATTTGTTGTGGTCTTCTCTCGGTTGCTTCTAGTCTCTGGTTCATGTTTTCGAGCTCCTGTTCTAAACTCTTTTGTTCTTGCTTTAATTTTGCGATCTCCATCATCATCAGCTCCTCGTCTTCGTCGTCTTCGTGTTTGGGATTTGAGGTAGTGTAGGTTTTGGTGGTGTGCTTTTTTCTAACGATGTTGCAGAGTAATTGTGTTTGTCCCCGTAGGAACCATTCGTTGGCGAATTCCCATCTGTCTGGATCGACTTTTCTGAAACCCTGAAGCAAACAAAATAGTGATAAAATGATATGTCAATTCTTTCCTGAAACCAATAATACAGGCAAAATTGCAATATTGGTCTTGTAACTATGGAAAGGTAGCAAAAAAGGTACTGTAAAAATTACGTTTCGCAAAAAAGTCATGTAATTGTAGAAGAAAACTCTCAATTTTGGTTCAATAAAATGCAAAATTTGCAAAATAGTCATGTAACTATATGAAAATCTCAATTTTGGTACTAATTACAGCGAATTTCAATCATGTAATTGGCACATGTTTCTAATTTCAGCTGAAATTAGGACCAAATTTGATATTTTTATATAGTTATGAGACTATTTTGCAAACAGCGAATTTTGTAGGACAAAATTGAGATGTATTTATAGTTATAGGACTTATTTATAAAATTTAATTTTTATAGGACCATTTTGCTACCGACATATAGTTATAATACTAATTTTGAATTTACCAATAATACATGAAAAGATAGAGATACACAGCTGAGGAGAAAAGTTAAAACATTCCAGGGACTGAGGTTGTTAACTGACAAGATAAGATTGATTTAGGTCCAGGATAAAGCTAGGGATGATCAGAAGCCTGATTACTAAAAGTTGGCAAAATTGCAAACTTGGTCTTGCTACCGTAGGACTGTAGCAAAAAATTCATGTAAAAATCATGTTTTACAAAAAAAGACATGTAACTATACAAAATTCTCGATTTTGGACCGTATAAATTGCACGGTTTGCAAAATAGTCCTGTAACTATATGAAAATCTCAATCTTAGTACAAATTTTACCAGATTTCAATCACGTTAACGACACATGTAGTTCATAATTTCTAGGGGAATTAAGATCAAATTTGAGAATTTCATATAGTTACACAACTATTTTGCAAACAGTACATTTTGCAAGACCAAAATTAAGATATTTATATAGTTACAGACTTATTTACAAAACGTGATTTTACAAGACATTTTTGCCACCGCCTATAGCTACAGTACTTGTTTTGCAATTTCACCCTGATAGTCTTACTCTAAGGATTGGATTGATGATTACTTTTAAATCCATAATAACAAAAGATTTGTTTGAACTTGATTGGGTAATGTTGACTATGGTGAAAATTAACTAGTACGCAATTGAGTTACTTTTTCAATTACTGATTATGTGAATTTGATTTATTTTTTTTTGGAATAAAACACCCTCTGGAATTGGAGTTATTTAAATTCTTGATTCCAAATCTTTCCTTATTTTGGAGAAACATTCTATTAAGTATTATGATATGAAAATAGTTACAGTGTTGATATTCAAAATTACAGTTTTGGAATACATATAATTAAAGTTTTGATATTCAAAATTTAAAGTTTCAACTATGTGCCCCCCAAATTGAAGCAATTTTCTACTTGATGGGCCAAAAAGCAAAGAAAAAATAGAAGAGAGAGAAACAAAAGAATTATAATAGTATAAGATAAAAGCATTAACTGCCAGTGCAAAAAGCTCTGCAAAATTTTCCAAAACTGGCAGAGATTCTAAACATATAATAGCCCCATGGATAATTGCACTTCACCCCTTAAAAAAAACATTTTGTAGTAAATCCTAGCAAAAAAGTTAAAAAGTACTTCACCTCCTAAAATTACTTTCATCAAGGCAATTTGGCCTCTTAGCCAACTTTTCGGTAGAATTGGCAGCAATTCAGAAAATTTATTTCACTCTTGAGGTTATTTTCATTCTTGTACTTTTTGTCCCTTAGTTGACTTTCCAACAAATTTTATAGCTCTTTATCCACTAAAATTATTTTTAGAACACTCAACCCCAAAATATTATGTTTTTAATTTTAGTGCAGCTTCTTAATCCGCGTTAGTGAAGATTTGAACCAAGGACCATTAGGTGCAACCGCAACGAAGGCGGTTGTGACAACCCTTGGTGGTTTACTGCTTTATTGGTTTCAATAGCTAAAAAAAGTAGAAAAATATGGCTTCAACAAAATAGCTAAAATGGAAGTTTTACGCGAAATAATTAGAAGTTTTTAATTTCCTCTATGGAACATGATTCTTGACAATTTTTTAGTACCGTAAATAGTAACGAAATGAAATTTATTACCACAAAAAAAGGGAATATTCGAGTGATAAAATCCCACTATAAAATTAATTTTGTGCCAAGTGTTTCAGAAAAATCAATTTTAGAGGGCAAATAGTTATGAAACTCGCCAGAAATCTGATGCGGCGCCAAAAATGCTCAATCAAATGTAAATTTTAAAGGATAAAGTGCTCTGTATACTGTCAGAAGGTCTACAAATCAACAATTCGCAGTAAATTCCTTTTCAAAATCAACAATTCCACCAAAAATCACATCAATATCACACAATAACTCAATCAAAATAAGATGCAGATTGCAAAAACTCACATAAGTATTGAGCTGCCGCACGAAACTGGAGAAATTGTGGTGCTTGAAGTACGCCGGCAAAATCCTCTGCGCAAATTCAAGCGGCTCCAAAACGATGAAACTGTTATTCGCCCTTCCCCACGCGATGAGCCGATTCGTCGCCTGATCATTCACCATTTGGTACGTTTTCATCACAAACGGCGCAATTATGTTGCTGTTACTGTTACTGTTACTAACCTCCATCCCACGCATAATTAATTTCTCTCAACCCCTAGGCCCTCAAAAACAGCTCCAAAAGGCTAAAAGGCCACAGAGAGAGAGAAATTAGCTATGCCATAAGAAATTTTCTGCATTCAATTGTGATGGTGAGAGGACACCATCATATAAGTGTGTGGGCGGGTGGGGAATGGGGCCCGGTGTGGGGGTCCGGGTCGGGTCATGAACAGAGAACCATGCCCATGTGGAGCATATACAGTAATACAGATTGATATTTTTGAGGGGGGTCACGAGATGGGCCCCACCTAAATCACTTTTTATTTTATTTTCGTGAATTGTGTGATACGTGGTGGAATCTAATTTGGGGGATTGGATATTTTTGGGCGCTTGGATGCACGCGCTGGGCAGGGGAGTGGAGGGGTCGTAGGTGGTCCTTCGGTGCGACGTGTCAAGTGTCGGATGGAAGACGCCAAAAGCGTTACGCTGGATGGTACAGCTGGGCGAATCGTGTGTTAGACATTGAAATTTATTTGCACTTTTGATCCTACATTTTTTGACCTTTGTGTATTATGAGTCTTACAATTTTGTTAATGTCAATTTTGGCCATGTTCAAATACTTGCGCGTGACATCCAATTTGACTACTTTTTGAGTGAGGTCTTAGATCATTATCAATGGACAATGGCGGAGTAAGTACCACGAAAGCACAGTGAGTCGGACAGCGGTGAACGTAGGGTTTTAACTTTTGGGGCGGAAAATGGATTGAATTTATAAATTAAAACAATAAAAAAAATACTTATATATTAACCATAATTAATGAGTTTTTATATTGTAAAAGACAATTATTTGAAGTTTTTATCAAAAAAATTTTGGTGGGGGAGGGGGGCAAAGTCATCTATTTTAACTAAAAAAATTCTTTTCGAAAATTTAGGGGAGAAAAATGAAATTTTAAAAAATTTGGGGGCGGGGGATAGCCCCCCTTGTCCCCCTAGCTCCGCCACTGGAGTTGGATGAAAATTTCAAAAAAAAAAATTATTTAACATTGCTGGCCAGAGACAATTAAACCTGAACCGAACCCCAGTATGCCCCTCTATCTTCGCTAGTGATAATTATCATATAGATAAATGATTATTTTGTCGACTTGATTATACTTTCTTATCCACTACTAAATGATACTATCTTTTAGGATATACTTGTACCATTGTTCAAATAGTAATTCATATGACAATCGTTGGAATGAAGTTACACATTTTCATATTTTTTCCAATTGCATTAGGTTTATACTCCTATTTATCATTACAATTATTTTTGTTACACTAGTATTCACCAATTGATACTTTAAAAACTAATTAAATAGCATTATAATATAAAGGCTTAGACATTTAGTTCTATTTGCAATAGAGCTGTAGTTTTGGGTGAAAACCATATGAAAGAGGATTAATTTGACAATAATTCATTGTTGTGGGGGTAAGGCATGCAATTATCTTTTTGCTTTGACCCATTGGCCTTGGAAAAGCCCTTGTGGACCAGATATCCTAGATGGCATTAGCCAATGGGCATTTTGATAAGTTGTTGAAAGATGAACCACCCAATGACCTCTTTCTCACATGGACTAGGTTTCCTCACTTGATAAATTACAATTGCAAAAAATAGTGTCAATGAAATATGAAGGAAAGGTCCAAATGTGAGTCATCAAAGGTTTGCTAGTGATTGGTGCTATTGAAACAACAAAAAAGATTTAATTTCAAACATTTAAAATGAATGTTGTCACATATTGAAATAAATTAGTTTTACATGAAAAATAAATAGTTTTCATAAGATATAGGCATGCAATTCATTTTGCTAAGTTTATACCTTTTACAAATAGAGAAGGGAAAATTATAAAACTTACCCCTGAGCTTTTGGTTGATTAAAAAAAATTTATTGAGGTTTGATTTTGTCTTACACTTAACTCTCTTCATAAACAAAAAACATTTCAAACAATCCTCTTACTTACATTTGTAAAAATATAATAGAATTACCTCCGTACATTTTAACACATAATCAAACATCAAGGAATTTTTTGTAATTTTCAAACATCTCTGAATTTCTTTATAATAAACTCAAACATCAAGGTAGTTTTTGTAATTACCCCAGTAGAGAAAATATAACGTTATTTCATTGTTGCTTTGGAATCTTCTATTTGAAATGATATCAAAGTCACTTTATACACTTGACATATATTAGTAGAGTTGTCAATGGGTCAGGCCAGCTCATCGGGCCAAGTGAAAGGGCGGTCAGCCGAGCTAGGCTGACCCGAAATTTCATCCAATTGCATTTTTTATGGCTCAGCCTAGCACAACTAGTGTATTTTTAGTCAGATTGTTCAAGCTTGTCGGACTTTAGATCATTTGGATCGGGCAAAAGTAGGTCTGATCCATTTTTGACTACTAATAATGAAGTCCAACCCAATCCTATATGCAGATTGGCCGAGTTGGACAATTTCGTCAGCTCTATATATTAGTAATAACGAGACAAAATAAAAGACCATTTAAAATAGAAATTTTGGCTTTGAGAATAAAAGGGTAAAAACCTTGTTACAAAATTTACATTATAAACAAGTGAACTTCGTGTGGCTCTTTTTAACTTTTAGCTCCCATATTGGTAATTAATTTCCACAAGTAGAATAAAGTGGATGGATTGTGGAGGTTAGGGCCACTTAGGGGGTTCTAATTCTAAATAACTCACAGTTATACCTGTTGACTAATTTGTACAATTTATTCTTCAGTCACAGTGCCCCAAAAAAGAAAAGATGAATCACTAGATTGACAATGACCCACAACTATATTTATTTCCTCTAAACTTAGAAAAAAGCAAACAGTTATTAATTTAATAAACAAGGGCCATAGCCAAACAGTGGCAGATTTGGATTTGGTAGCTAAGAATCAGATTTTTTTTTTTTTTTTGAAGGTGAAGACATATTTTATTATGAAACAGAGTTTTGGGATACATCCATACTACAAATTGACAACAAAACAGGGGGCAGTTCTCTGACCCAGGAAAAATCTTGATCTATAGATTGCACAAAATGAGCTAAAGCATGGGCGAGTTTGTTTGCGTTTCTTCCTATGTGTTGGAAAGATCGGCATCCAATTCTTCTAGCATTCTCAAGAATGTCATCAATGATCAAGTCTCCATAGATATCTGGTATCCCTTTTCCTCCCAATCCATCAATTAAAACCTTGCAGTCACTTTCAATGTGGACTCCATGAATCCCGGCGTTGCGGCAGGAATTAAGAGCAAAATTTAAGGCGAGGCCTTCTGCGTATGTGCTGCTTCCATTCGACCTGATACGTGTAGCCCCTGCGAAAAATGGATCCCCAGCCGAGTCCCTGACCACAAAACCGAATCCCAGGTATCCTTCTTCGTATATAGCCGCATCACAGTTGAGTTTGAGTTCGCCGTGAGCTGGTCGTGTCCATCCCAACGCTGGTTTACAAGGCGTCTCCCTCTTCCATTGATTCGTCATGGATTCTCTATACTCCGTTTGCAACTGTTTTGTTTTAAGGAGAATCCTATTATCATCAAATTTGCCTTCCTCCATATAGAACATATTTCTTTCAGTCCATATATGCCAACAGAGGGATGCTAAAAATTCCACGTACTCCATGGGGTATTTATCCATTTTGCACTCAATAAAATGTTTAACAGAGGCAAATGAAAACTGAGATAGGTTAATTCTCAAAGGACAGACATACCATATGTGTCGAATTCGTGTGCATTCAAGAAAGAGATGGGTTAATGTTTCAGGACTATCTCCACAAAGAGAACAAATTGGGTCTATCCTCATTCCGCGCTTACATAGATTTGCTTTTGTCGGAAGTGAGTCCGTACACGCTCGCCATAGGAATTGCTTGATTCTCGGGATTACCCGTAGTTGCCATAGTTTTTTCCACAAAGGATTTTCCGTGCTTGACGAGGCCCTCGAGGTTAGTGCGTCGGACCACTTCTCCGCTGCCAAGTAATATGCGGACCTCACCGTGAATTTCCCGGATTTCTCTCGGCTCCAAACTCTTCTATCCGATGGGAGTCGGGGACTGATAAACATACTAAGAATATAATTGGCATCCTCCGTATTGAATATTTGTCTCACAAGTTCATGATTCCAATTTTTCTCATTCATGTTAATCAAATCACTTACTGTTGTGCAGTTGTGTAAGGGTTCAAACAGTGCTGCTGGCTGGCGGATACAATTGGCCCGAATCCATTTATCCTTTCTAATGTCGATATTCTCTCCATTGCCCAAACGCCATGCCATTCCATCAATTATAATGGGTCTTGCTTTCACTAAACTGCGCCAAAGAAAGCTAGGTTGGTACCCGAGTTGTGCGCCAAGAATTTCGCCATGTGGATAATATTTTGCTCGAAGAATTTGCGCCGCCAGTGAGTTAGGATTTTCCAAAAGTCTCCAGACTTGTTTGGCCAGCATGGCTAGGTTGAAAAAATGTAGATCTCGAAATCCAATACCCCCTCGAAGCTTAGAAGTCGATAATTTGTCCCAAGCGATCCAGTGTATTTTTTCATCCCCTTCCTTACTACCCCACCAAAATTGTGCCGTCATTTTTTCAATATCCCGGCATAATGAGATTGGTAGAAGGAAACAACTCATCGTGTAAGAAGGAATAGCTTGAATGATGGATTTTATCAGAATTTCTTTCCCGGCCAGAGATAGAGTGCGATCTTTCCATCCTTTCATCTTGGTTAAGACTTTGTCTCTGATACAACTGAACACTATCTTTTTTGATTTTCCTATCAATGTGGGCAGCCCCAAGTATTTCTCATGCCTTTCTACTTGTTGCACGCCCAAAATTCTACTAACCTCCTGGAATAAAGCCGGGTCGACATTGCCGCTGGCTGAGACTTCAGACTTGTCTAAATTAATTTTTTGCCCCGATACTTCTTCGAATTGTTGGATAATCTGGATCACGGTTTCCGCCTCATCGATTGTTGCCCCGAAGAAAAGGATACTATCATCGGCGAAGAATAAATGTGAAACTTCTGGCGCTCGCGTATTTATTCTCACCCCATGCCATAAGTTTCTTTCAGCTGCCCGCTGGATTAGAGCTGAAAAAACTTCTGCACATAAAAGAAAAAGATAAGGCGACAAAGGATCCCCTTGACGGAGACCTCTCCCGGGTAAGAATTTATCCGTCGGCGTCCCATTCAAGAGGATCGAATAAGAGACAGTGGTTACACATCTAAGAATCAAGTTCACCCAACTTGCTGGGAATCCCATTTTTTCCATGACCATTTGCAAAAAATCCCATTCAATTCTATCATATGCTTTACTTAAGTCAAGTTTCAGAGCAAAATGTCCCCTGCGGCCCGATTTCTTATTTTTCATGGAATGAAAAATTTCGAACGCAGCCATAGCATTATCTGTAATTAGTCTACCCGGTATAAAAGCGCTTTGATTTTTGGAAATTATGTTCGAGAGAATCAGTTTGAGACGGTTAGCAATGGTTTTTGTAATCACTCGAAAAATCACATTACAAAGGCTAATCGGGCGATACTCTTTCACAGTCTCGGGGGAATTATTTTTCGGGATTAAAACAATGAAAGTATGGTTCAGGCTCGTAGGGTCCGACTGATTGTTCAAAATTTCTAAGGCTTGTGAGAGAAAATCATTTTTAACAATAGGCCAGAATTTTTGATAAAACAAAGGGCACATACCATCCGGTCCTGGGGCCTTTAGTGGATGCATTTGTTGTAGCGCTCGATAGACCTCGTCCTTTGTAAATGGTTCGGTAAGTATATCCCTCATTTCATCCGTGATTCTGGGTTCAATGGCCTCTAAGACGTTATCTGTGTTCCGTGGGCCGACTGACCGAAAGAGCTCGACATAGTACTTTGTGATCTCCCTTGCAATCTCCTTTTCCTCCTGTATCCAGTTGTTCTCGCTGTTCCTGAGTCGCTCAATGGAATTTCTTTTCTTTCTTAGGGATGCTTTTTGATGGAAAAAAGATGTGTTACGATCTCCATCTTTTAACCACAAAACCCGTGAACGTTGTAGCCATCGTATTTCCTCTAATTTCTGGATTTCCATCAGTTTCGCTTCGAGTTCATGGCCTTGCTGAATGACTTCCGCTGTCTGGGTGCCCTTTTGTAGACTTTGAATTCTTTCCTCCAAAAGTCTCTTTTGTTCGCCAACCTCTCCAAATTCCTTACTTGCCCATGTAGTGAGGTGTCCTGCACATGCTTGCACTTTGTCCATAAAAGAAGAGTCATTTGTGGTGTCCGTCCAAGCTTTTTTAATTATGTCCTCGCATCTAGCATGTTCTAACCACATTTTCTCGAATCGAAAAATCCGTTTACGCCGTCGTCTATTCTGATCAAAAACTCTTTCCACTTTATCATACTCTATCAGAAGAGGAGCATGGTCGGATTTTATGCGAGGCAGGTGTGTATTTTGGTGGTACGGAAATATGACGCGCCAAGTATCAGAGGCTAGTGCACGGTCTAAACGTTCTTGTATATTGTATTCCGCGCTTCGTCCATTGGTCCAAGTAAATTTATATCCCCGAAATCCCAAGTCGCTTAAGCCGCACGTATCGATTGCCCTGCGGAAGTTTTCCATGGTACTTAGTGGTTTGAGGTTTCCCCCTTTCTTCTCATGGGCCCATAAAATTTCATTGAAATCCCCCACACAAAGAATGGGCGTAGAGTTGTGCGGAGAGATACTGCGTAACAAATCCCATGTCTTGTGTTTCTCACTTTGTTCAGGCCATCCATACACGCCCGTAAAAATCCATGGAGCAAGGTGTTGTTGTTTTACTAGAAAAGATGTGTGGTTGTAAGAAAATGATATGAGTTCAAGTTCAACTGTGTCTTTCCAAAGTACACAAAGCCCTCCTTTTTTGTTGGCATAAGATCCACGACAATCTACAGGGAAGCAGCCGCGAAATCTCAATGCTCTCATATTCAATTCATACATTCGCTTGCATAGAATCTTTGTCTCCATAAGAAAAACGATATCCGGGTTGTGTACTTTGAGGAGCTTCTTGAGTTCTCGAACTGTCGCTTGGTTCCCAAGCCCGCGACAGTTCCAACTTAAGGTTCTCATCGTGCTTGGCGGGGCTGGAAACCAGCCTCCGCCATTGTAGCATTAGGAATAATAGGAACCGGGATTTCACTCCTCATTTTCTTTGAGTCATCTCCATCTTCGTCTAGTAGTGTTCTCGGGAGTTTGCGTTTGTTTGTGGTTTGAGGTGGGTCTACTGGGTGGTTTGTTATTTGGTTTGTGTTTTGTTTGCGGGATAATTTCACTTTGCGGAGGGGATGGGCCGGGGGGAGGTTTTGCGTTGTAGTGGTGGGGGTAGGTGATGTGGGGCGTTGGTAATTTGTGGGGATATGGAGGAGGTTAGCTGGGAAATGGTTTGATTGGTCTGTGGTTGGTGTTTGCTGTGGGTGTGCATGGTTATTAACAAGAGTGGTAGTATGAAGGGTGGGTTGGCTTGTGTGTTTGGGCACGTGGGTGATAGTTGAGTTTATGTTTTGGTTTTGGTTCTGGTATAGGGGTATGTGTTGTAGTATGGGTTTCCATGTTGGAGGTACTACATTTGGTATATTCATGATGGTATTATCCGATGTGTGGTGTGGGACAGGTTGGTCCGCTTCTGCCTTTTCCTCCGACGCTACAGTCTCATGGTTGGGGTCCTCTATGATGTTCTTCTTGGTGTTTATTGCCACTTCTGGAAATTGCTGGACAATATCATTCAGTACTGTTTCTGTTACCCGACCATGCTCAGTATTTCGTTGTCCTCTATCTTCACTTCTGCGACGCTGCTCATTGAGGAAATCCTTAAACAATTTTCGTTTCGCTACCAGTTCAGCCGTGTCTGTCTCTTCCTTTGTTGTTACTGTGGCATGTTTCATCGGTGAGGCTCGCATCCAGTCCCCAAATGGTAGTTGTTCATCTGTGAGATTTATCAGCAACTCTCTATCTTCCACCACTTCGCATTCACGTTTGGTGTGGCCAAGGTATCCACA
Organism: Rehmannia glutinosa; assembly: GCA_016081115.2. Lineage (NCBI taxonomy): Eukaryota > Viridiplantae > Streptophyta > Magnoliopsida > Lamiales > Orobanchaceae > Rehmannia > Rehmannia glutinosa. The sequence continues at coordinate 128,317 of JABTTQ020001206.1, forward strand.
AACATAGCAAAAGGATGGAATACGTTCATACTTGATAGGAACTGTTATCGGGTCATTACTCCCGAAAGTGACTTTTGTGTCTTGTCTCAATGGTTTGTCCAAATCCACCAAGATGCGTATTCGCACACTTCGGCTGAATCCCTCGAGAGATGACGCGTCTATATCCAGGACGGTCCCAAGGCGATTACCAATTATTTTCAGTATTTTCTCATGTCGTCCTGCCAATGGGAGGTCGTAGAGCCGGATCCACATAGGTGTTTTTTTGAGGTTTATGGCGGATGGCTGCTCGTTTTCTCCCAGTCTCTTCAACACAAGAATATTTTTATCAAAAGTCCATGGTTCCATAGCAAGGACCTTGTCGATGTCCCTCCAATCTTTGAACTGGAACGAAAATAGATTGGTTTCTATCTCCCTCGCTGTCATTCCTTTCAGAGGTTTCCAGATTTTTCGCATCGTTTCAAGTAGCCCAAACGCGTTGAAAGATTTTTTCGTCCAAAGCTTCCCGATGAGGCACAGAGAAGTTTTTGGTGTTTCCGCGCCCAAGTTTACCTGTATCTGTATCGGTTCTTCGTGGTTATCAGCGAAGTTCAGCTCTTTCGGGTCGATCGCCATGGTTCACAAATAAGTCCTGCAAAAGCCAAAGAAACAGAAAAAACAGGATAAAAACAGAGTATGGATTTAAATAACTAAACCAGGGGCAAAAGTCGAAGTCTTCGAGTCCAAAACAACAAATAGCAGTACAAAAGGCCCTTAGGACCAGGGCGCTGATAGATCTATGGGTTATGGCAAGATTTGGGAATATTTTGTGTGTCAGAAGGGAATTTTTGGGAAGAACAGACAGGGGTGGCACATCCCAGCGTGAGATACGGCGACATCCATTCAGGAAGACCAAGGAACCCTAATCCATGGGTACAATTTGGTAATCTCTTTCTGTGCTAAGAATCAGATTTTGCTTGCTCCTTTTTTCACCCTTTGGCCCCTGACAATTGTTGGCGCCAATTATTGAAGCGTGGAGGTTACCAGGTAATGACACGTGTAAACCCAAGTCACTTAAAAAATTGATGGGTGCTTGGAGTATAGGAAGCATAGTTTTGGATTCCAAATGTGTGCTTTGTCTCCTTGCTAAGAATGCTCTATAAATGAATATTTTTTATTTTTAGATATTTTATTTTATATTTTAGTTTATCGAGTAAATTTTATGTGTATAAGATGATATCATTTGTGTACGTCTGATATTTTATGTGGCGATATGAAATATTATAAGGAAATTTGGATTCTAATGAGGGTGATTGCACCAAATAGAGGATGTATTTTTCCTTTTTTCTTTTTTGTTAATGGGTAATAGTTCTATCTTTGGAGTGGATGGGTTTTCAAGTCCCTATTTCACTTGTTTTAAAAACATGAGGAATTAATCCCTCAAAAATAAATTAAAAATTAAGCTATTAACTTTTGAATTTATAAAACTATCTTTTTGTTTTCGAATTTTCGCGATACATAAATAAAAACCGTAAACTTTTTCAATAGTTGAAGATTTGAAGTGATTTTCGATCATATTTGTTGAAAGTTGTTAGTAATTTAAAGGAATCAGATATAGATTTAGAATAATTTTTACAGAAAAATAAAATAAATACGATTATAAACTAGTAAACTACATCAAAACAATTGTTGAGGGCACACTTTATTTTTTTAACCTAATTAATACGCTATTTTTTTTAGAAATAAATAAATGAATATAATCTAATCAATTAAAACGACAAGTTGCTTTGAAACTGTTAAAATATCAAATGGTGGTCAAAATCATGCATAAGCATAACATGTAGTATACTAATTTATATTCTCAAAAAAAAAAAGTATACTAATTTCAAGAAGATTAATCTACTTTTAATCACAAGTGGGGTTCCATTAGTTTCCCAAATGAGAAAGCCCCCACCCCACCCCACCCCACCAATAATGTCACAATTCAATACTTTGCATAACCAATTGGCAATCAAAAAGTGGAAAGAGCATGCGCACAATCAATAGTATTTTGTTTTTAAAGGCAAAATTCCCATCCAATTGAGTGTAACAAATCTTGAAAATACTTGTCACACTGATGTCATCATTGCCTAAATGTTGTTTTCATTCAAAAGAAAAAATTTCTAACTTTCGTTGTGTTAGGGGGAGCAGTGATGCAACCATAGAGAACATAACAAGTGTCACTTGTCTAACAACTCAATTATTATGGAAATGTTTTATTCCTTGATTAGGTCATTAGGTGTATCAAATGAGGAAAAACAACTAGAGTAATGTTATTATTATTATTATTATTATTATTATTATTATTATTATTATTATTATTATTATTTGACAACAATAGTAATGTTAATTAATAATTTGATGAGATGCTACATAGCCAAAAAATTGTGTAAGACGGTCGTACAGTGAGATGAGTGATACTTTTAATGTAAAAAGTAGTACTTTCAGTGTAAAAAATGATATATTGTCTAAATGTATCACTTTTTTACACTAAAAGTGCAATCCGTCGCACCGTAAGACCGTCTTACAAGAAACATGCTCTGCTACTTATTATTGTATAAACTTTAAATGGGATTTTTTGACTTAGACATTATCATATATACTTTTAATTTACTATAATTTTATTTGGATAATACCAAAATAGAGAATATGAACTCTTTCATCATTTTTACCATAAAAACTCTACTTATAGAAAATTTACATATAAAACTACTTAAACCCAAAAGTCTGAACGTATGGTAATAGAAAATTAATGAACTATTCACAATAATAGTCCAAGAAAATAAGCAAGATTATGTTATTGTTAACATACAATCATTCGTGATATATGCTGCTTGAAAGTATACATCACTCCTATGCAAGGTAAGTCCAAATGTCCACATAGTCAACTTCTGGAGCCAAGGTAACTCCATGTGTATAAAATTAGCCTGCAACAAAAACAAACAAGGTAACATACAATCATTCGTGATGAAGCTTGAAAGTATATATCACTCTTATGCAAGTAAGTCCAAATGTCCAAATAGTCAACTCCGGGAGTCAAGGTAACTCCATGTATATAGAATTAGCCTGCAACACGAACAAACAAGGTAAAGCGGGCCATGAGGTTGTGTCAGAGAAGCTCATCTGATGCTTAAATCCTCAAATTTCGTGAGAATAATCCGAACACAAGCGAATTTAATACGTAAATTGTAATTAATTTGCAAATGAATATGAAAGAGACTATTTATACTCGAGATAATAGGCTAGACTAATGGACTTGGTGTAATGAGCTAAGTCTCATAATCTTTTTCACGATAAATTGGCCCATATAATGATATTGAAGGGCACATAATTAAACAATAGTAAATAAATAAATTGTAAATTGGAAAAGTAATATCGATTTTCCCCCCATCAATTTTTGTAACAATTTATGCACAATAAGATATATAAATATAACCCAATATTATCCGTTTGCACGGGATAAAGCAAAAACTGGCTAGAGATCCATCTGGTAGAATCTAATTACTCCGTGCAAATTCTGCAATCCAAGAACAGTAGAATATCCATGTGTGTAATCTTAAGAGATGTTGACATTTAATTTGTTTTTGTCCTTTTTTCCATCTCAACTTAATTTGCTTAGCAATTAAGGATTAGATTTTTGGGATTGATTGGTTGAAATATGAATATGTAGGTGGTGACTTTAATGATTAAAGTCCAAAGTTTGATGAACAACACAAAAAACAACCAATCAGTGAATTATATAATAAAAAATAATAATAAGTGCATGTGTAGTTTATTGATAAGGCTCAATTAAAGTACTAAACCCTGATTTTAGAATTACAGAGCTGTAAATTTTCAAATCTTACTATTTTTCTTTTTTTGAAAGTGAAATTAAATTAATGATTTAAAGGTGTTGGAAATCGTCCAACAACGATTGACATAGTGGGATTACCATCCTTTAGAAAATGTAAAGCCCGATAACAAACTCTTGTGTAAATAATTTTCATCAATATATAGGTTGGGGATGTCACATTAATCCTTCATCCCACTATTCGGGATGTTTTATGTAAAAAAAGACAGAATGGGACGGGATATGGTCCCAATTATAAAATTCAAAAGACATATTCTTGATGAAAGAAGTAAAAAAATGAGCAACACTATTATTGTGGCGTCGAGTATTCAAAATTCAAATCTTACTATTTAATTTCAAGTATTTTGAGAGGGTGGCTATTTGTTTCCAGAAATGGTACGAACAAATTTCAATTGCATATTTTTATAATTTTTTCACCTTTTTTGATTCCCATTTCTTCTATATATATAATACATAAGAAAATGGAATTAGAAGGATACGTTTTGGGAGTGGAAATCAGCAATTCTTGATTAATTACTAATTTGATTTATTAATATATATTTATATTGTTTGTCCTAGTATCCCCTTCTCATTTATAACATAAAGAATAAAAACATACAATTTTCAAAAACTCTTAACGTTTAAAACTTTTAAGTTAGTAACCACTAGCTTGTAGCTCAAGTGGTATTGCTTACTCTTTATAATGGTGTTGATTAGGGTTCAAATCATGTATCTTTCAATATCTTTAAAATTTATCCTCTCTAATCCAACCACTACTCCCAACTTATTAAAAATAACAGATTATTAAGTTAGTATAATGTTATTTATCAAATTACGGCTAATTTTAACTTATAATGGTATAATTTATCATTAACATGGAAAATAAATAAAATGAACTTTTTTAACTTAGATGTGCTCTAGGAAATAATCATTAAGTTACCATCCAAAAAGCAAAATTGTATAATGCAAATGTGCTTATTTGATATGAAAAGCACTTTTTGAGAACAAGTGGCAAATTGCCGAGAAGTAAATTATTCAACCAACCAAGTATTTTTGAATTTTGATGTTGAGATATATGCCTATACATTGTGAGTTGTTATGATTGTGCCATGGCCTTTAAGACACCAACAGAAAACTATGTGACAGTTGATGAATCCATTTTACAATTCTTCTTAGCAGTATGAATTTGTTATGTTTGTACAATGGGAGCTGACAGTATTGTCTTTATTTATGCAAGTAGGACCGTTTATTCCAAATAACATTTTATGCCTTTTGATAACTTTTGAAAATCAAAGTTTCTATTTTAAATAGTGGTTCTTAACCATTTTAATATCATTATTGCATGTCAAGTGTTTGACATGAATTGATATTAATGAAATAGAAACTTGAAGAGGAAGGCTCAATTAATAAAGAACAACAACAACAATAACAATCTAGTAACACCCAACAACACATATTTTCTTAGGCTTAAGTGTCGTTCCTACACCGAAAAACACTGATAATATTTATTCACTAGTCTATAATACTCATTTCAACTCGTTACAACGGTACACAATTCATTCTCTGCATTATAGTCTTATGCAATTTAATTACTCTATGTCTATCTGAATATGACTTGCGTATCAGAGGGTTTTCGTCGAGATAATCCATTCGTTGTTATGTTGTAGCCTTGTAGGCAATTACCCCAATCAATAGCTAACACCCAATTTAGATTCGATGATAAAGTGATACCACATCAAAACTTATACTAAATAAATGATCAAAATTAATCTTTTCGAAGTGTCATTTTTGCACACCAATTCGGTGATATCACCATCTGGACTTTTCTATTTAACCCAATGTATGATGGGCTACAGTGATAACCTAGATATCGGGCTCAAATTGGTGAAAGCAACTCATTTGTGCCCATATTTGAATGACCATTTGACTGGGCCAAACCTATAGTTGTGGAAACAATATAATATTCATTTCAGCCCAAATCCTGCTTCAACTGTAGTCAGTAAAGTGTAAACCACGCTTACAGTTTCCTACTTTCCTAGCAAAAAATTAAAGCATTCATTGAATAATTATTTACAATTTATAATTTGAGAATTATTTATAATAGTTTGAGAAAAATCAACACAATCTTGTCTGGATATTAAAATTTTGAAGCTAAATTGATAATGGGAGTGTTTGCAAAAACTTCTGCTTTTAGAAGAAGTGATTTATTATAAAGCAGTTAAGTAGTTGAGAATCAAAGTTGATCTTGTTTGAAAATGGAATTAAAAGTTGAGAATGAGAAGTTGAAAGTGTTTGGTGAAAAAGTAGTAAAAGTACTTATTTATTTGTAAAATTCAACTAGAAGGACGAGAATCTAAAGCACCCTCGCCGCTGCTTTTAGATTAAACGATTAAATGAAGCGGAATTAGAAGCGAGAAATTGGTATATGCAAACACTAAAAACTGCTTTTTTAAGCAAAAAACTGAAAAACACTTTTTTTTAGTGTTTGCAAACACTCCCAATATATGTGGATACAAGCGATCTAATTATTTCATAATTATAATATCTATGCAAGTATTGACTGAAATTTTATTATCATTTGAACATATATATGTATTAAAAAGTAGAAACCTAGTTACTGTAATGTCAATAAATCGTTAGGAAAAATTTAGGAATTTTATTAAAATTGTTATTTATGAAGAGATGTAATGTGAATTCCAACATATTATAAAAATACCCCTGAGGTTTAGCCTAATTATAAAAGATAACCCAATTATCTTTCAAAATTACAAATACCTCTTAAAGTGCTAAAAACACCATTTGAGGTTTGTATTTACCAAACTAATACCACCTCTTGAACATGAGCATCAATTTGTGACACAACACAATAACCCGACACGAATTTAACAGGTACATGTACAATCATTAACATGTTCGAGTGACAATCGGGTTGGACACGATTAACACGAAAAATGAATAGGCCAGGTCAGGTCGACGCACGTGTCGACACGATTAACCTAAGTAACCCATTTAACTTTATATTATAGTGACATATTGTTTTAATATTTTGTGATGTTTTAGTTGGTTATATGATGATGGAAAAAATATTAAATGCATTTTTTAATAATTCTTTTAATATTTAATACAATTTTTATTTGTATTTTTAGCCTTTTCTCCATTTTTCTTATTTTTTTTCGTGTCAACTTTAAATTATATAAGTTTTTCGTGTCATGTCGGGTTACATGTGTCATAAACTGTCTGTGTTCGTGTCGTGTATCTTGACACGAATAATTAAATTGGTCAATTTCGTGTTCATGTCAGACCTGTAATACCTGTATCAAAACACAACCCGCGATTACGAAACACGACACGATTGACACACTTACTCTCGAGCCTTGATTGAGGGGTGTAATTGTAAAATAGAAAGAAATATCAGGAATAATTGCAATTTTGAATGATAACTAGAATTTTTGTAATTAACCGATATATAACTATGCATATATGTATACTCTTCGCAAAGTTTAGCTCAACGGCACTGGCAGACGGACTGCTCGAAGCTTAACTAGAAACCAACTCTCCCTCGTCTTCTCCGCCCCCCTTCACCCCCATATTACACACACACACACACACACACACACACACACACACACACACACACTCAACGCGCAGCGCCAATACACCCCCTCATTTCTCCGTCGCTACCTTCACCTCCGCCGCAATGGCCTCGCTCCTCCACTCCAAAACCCCCTCCATCTCTTTCTCTTCCTCCCTCTCCTCCACCGCCCCGCTCCTCCGCCCCTCCGCATTCTTCCTCAAACCGCGATCCGTCTCTCGCCTCCCCATCGTCCGGCGAAGATCCAGAGATCTTCATGCCCGCCCTCGGCACTGAGGTGTCAAGTGGTGGGCTGGCCCGGCCCAGCTCGGGCCCGGCCCACTTCGCCGGGCTGGCCCAGGACCGGCCCATGAATAGTAATGGTGTCCCCGGGCGGTCTAGTAGTATAAGCGGGCCCCAATTGGGCCCAAATATATGAACCAGCCCGGCCGGCCCAGGCCCACCGAGCCGGGGTTCAGTTGACCCAGCCGGATGGGTTTTTTTTTTTATTTTTATTTTTTTAAATAGATTCAAAAGATTTAAAATTATGTTGAGGTAGTAGAGGTTTGAACACCAAACCTCCAAGTCACAATCATTTGCCAAACCATTACGCCAACTTAATTTTTATTAGTATATCCTGGAATGTATGTTTACTTAATATTGGAAAAATACTATAACATAATAAATATTCTCTGCAAAATGCGTACCACATTAAGTGTAAAATATTTAATAAATGTATTGTAAGGGATTGGAACTCTTGGCCTCTTGGTAGGAGATGTAAAAACCTACCACTTGGCAGCAACTCAATTTTGATATAAATATTAGATTCATTTATACTTAACATAAGAACACACACAAAAAAAAAAAAAAAAAATAAACAGGCCAGGCCCGTTGGCCCAGCTCGTGAAGCCCGGCCCCCGGGACCGGCCCACTAGAGGCGGGCTAGTGGGCCGAGCTGGGCCTACACTTTTATATTTTTATTCAGCCCGGCCCGGCCCGCCTGAGTGGTGAGCTGGGCTAAACCGGCCCGCTTGGAAGGCGGGTCTAGGTGGGCCTGGGCCGGGCTAGCCCAGCCCGGCCCGTTTGACATGTCTACCTCAGCTCCACCATGACCGAGGGTAAGATCGTCAGCTGGGTCAAATCCGAGGGCGACGTCTTATCCAAAGGCGAGGCAGTTGTCGTAGTCGAATCCGATAAAGCCGATATGGACGTCGAGACATTCTACGACGGGATATTAGCCGCCATCGTTGTTAACGAAGGCGAATCGGCTCCAGTTGGGGCGCCGATTGGGCTTTTAGCTGAAACGGAGGATGAAATTGCGGAAGCTAAGGCTAAAGCCGCGGCGCAGTCATCCTCGGCCCCCGCCACGTCAGCACCAAAAATCGAGGAGGCCGCTCCTGTGGCCGCCAAAGTGGAAGCTCCGGTTCCGGCAGTTGCTGCTGGTCCAGCTACGCCGGGGAAGGTGGTGGCAACGCCGCATGCGAAGAAACTTGCGAAGCAGCATAAAGTGGACATTAATAAATTGGCTGGGACAGGTCCATTTGGGAGGATAACGCCAGAGGATGTGGAGAAGGCGGCTGGGATTGCTCCTGCACCTAAGGCTAATGTGGCGGCTCCTGTGGCTCAAGCTGTAGCTGCTCCTGCTGCGTCTCCACCGAAAGCTGCGGCCAGTTTTCCTGATATTCCAGGATCACATGTTGTGCCGTTCACTACAATGCAGGCTGCGGTGTCGAAGAATATGCTGGAGAGTCTGAGCGTGCCGACTTTCAGAGTTGGTTACCCGATTGCTACCGATGCACTTGACGCCCTCTATGAGAAGGTACATTTGTTTTAAGATTGTTAATATGTTGGAGATGATGCCTGGTTACGACAATTAGGTACTGTTACTGTTAGGATATTGGAGTTTAGTTTTGATAAGAAATGAGCTGATACCCCAATCAAATTGCGGGGGTATTATTTAATTGCAATGAAGATTTTACCTAATATTGACAATTAAGATGTCTTAGCCTGGCAAGAGGATGGTAGCTCGTGATTTTCAGGGGTTATTATTCTCTCTTCGAACATGAATTTTGACTTATTGATGTCTCGTTCGATTAGATTTAAATCTGTATCTTCTAGTGTAAATGGTGAGAGGTTGAGTTTAGGTGAGAAACTGTGGTTTTAACCATGTGCTTGTCGTTTCCAATGCAAACTGTGTGTGAGCTTGAAATCAAAATTTAGCTTACCTTGCCAACATTTCCAAGACCTCTTGAACTTTGGAGGTTTATCTAGACGGTTGTTGGCAATGTTGAACTTAAGCAGCAATTTTCTAATGTGATAATTTGTTAATGTATAATGGTTTTCCTCTAATGTAGATTTGTTGAAAAGATTAGAATAAATTCACTTAGTTAGCAATGATAGTCTGTCATATGGCATTACTGTACCAATATGGTAAAGCGACATGATTTCAATTTGATTTCTTATTATCTTATATTGTGGATAGATGTTATTTGGCTTTTGATCTTTCATCATATTTCCTACATAAGCAATGCCAACAATTTAACATTCATACTAATTTTTTATAGTGTCGCATGAATTATATCTTATTTGGCAGTTCTATGTTATAAGTAGAAATAACAGTCATTTTCCAAACATTAAATACTAGAAAATTCCATAAATGATAGGTGAAGCCGAAGGGTGTAACCATGACAGCATTGTTAGCAAAAGCAGCAGCGATGGCATTGGTTCAGCATCCAGTGGTGAATTCCACTTGTAAGGATGGGAAAAGCTTTACTTACAATAGTAGTATAAATATTGCTGTGGCTGTGGCTATTAATGGTGGATTGATCACCCCTGTTCTTCAGGATGCTGATAAGGTACAAGTCCAAGCGTGAAGTAAATATTTTGTTCGTCTTGCATTTGTTGGTGTTAGCATAGTAAGGGTAGGTTTAAGATGACAGTGGCTGATTTGTTCTTGGTTATAGTTGGATCTCTATCTGTTGTCTCAAAAATGGAAGGAGCTAGTCGAGAAGGCTAGGGCTAAGCAACTTCAGCCCCAGGAGTACAATTCCGGTAATTAACAGTGAGAGTTGTATCAATTTTCCTGGAATATATAGAATGAATTTTTTTTCCTTTTTATTTATTTTTTTGTAAGACTCAAGTTTGTAAGACAACGATTTTTTTTTTCCCTGACATTAGGGACCTTCACTTTATCTAATCTGGGCATGTTTGGAGTGGATAGGTTTGATGCTATCCTTCCACCAGGCCAGGTGAGGAACGAGATCCTATATTTTGTTACATAATTATTTCCCAAAAATATTATATACTTTACCAATGTAATCTGGATGATGATCAGGGGGCCATTATGGCTGTTGGAGCCTCAAAGCCCACTGTTATAGCTGGCAAAGATGGATTTTTCAGCGTCAAAAACAAGATGCTGGTAAGTTAAATCACCTAGTTAACATACTACTGATTTTTAAGAGCTGATTATATTATGTTGCGGTTGATAAAATATTTAGAGCTTGATATCAGCCCCTTGAATTGTCTGGTGTCATTAATTTTTCTCAACAGTGCATTTTTATATAGCAACTTCCTCTGAGTTAAAATATATCCATATTTTTTATTTTGTTATATTTCTTTTTGAATTTAAAAATACTACGAACTGTTGCTACTGAAAACCGAGATGGCTTTCCCAACTTCTTGTGATAACCGATAGATTTGTAAGTCCACAACACAAAATCCTAGTGATCTTTAATCATATTCTTCTACATTGTGGGTACCTCGGTTAAGCATCAGTGCGCCAGGTCTGGTCTTGTATGGATATGTGTAAAACAGATGCTTCTAGTGCACCTATATTTTCTGCTTATCCTGACAATAGATATCTGGTGAGTTGAGCATGTGATTCGTGACATGATTACTCCTAGAAATAGTTGTGAGGATGCTAAAGCCCGTTGTTTGCTGGTGCAACGTTAGCTTCTGCATTATCTGAGATTTCTATTCATACAGGGTATGTTTTAGATATCCTTTTGAACTTACCCCAGAGAGAGAGATTTGAATGTATACGGCTACTCCTGAAAAATAAAATCTTTATCTTTTGTTAAGACTAAATGACAACTTCTCTGATGGATGAATTTCATGTTTATGCATACAATGCACGTACCGTACATGTACAAAATTAGGTGCTACCAAATAAATGTTAACGTTTAGAAAATCGACTGTAAGAACACCAACAGGATTGAAGATCGATTGTTCTCTTGTTCAACTAAGAGGCACTTCAATCTCTAATTGAAATGTAAGGAGCATGTCTGCATCTTGTGGAGCCCGAGACAATTCACTAAATAAGAACATGTGAGAAAAAGCTCTTTAAGAAAGAACTGTAAGAGTCTTTTATGTGTGATTATCCTCTTTTCTATTGGTGGCTGAGCAAGGGCGAAGGGAGGGGTGCCCCCCCCCCCCCCAATTTTTCTTTAAAAAAAATAAAAATTTAATTTTAATTTATATGATTTTTCTTATCCGGCCCACCTCATTTTCGTGTATCGGCCCAATCCAAATTTATTCTTGGCTCCGCCGTTGCGGCTGAGCATATAAGGGCTTAACAAAGGAACATTTCTCAGCATACTTGAAAAAGAAGTTCGTAGATTCTGCTTGAAGTACATAACTATACAGCAGAGCAAAAAGCCATTTTGTTCAGTTTGTTAAAAATATTATAGTAATGAAGAGAGATGATATTTGTTAATATTGAGTAAGCTTAATGACTTCAAAAAACGTGTTTTCAGGTGAATGTGACAGCTGATCACCGAATAATTTATGGCGCTGACTTGGCTGCGTTCCTCCAAACCTTCTCAAAGATCATTGAGAATCCAGAAAGCTTGACGATGTAAATGAAGATTTAGGCTGGTAAAAAGTGCAAAAGACATCCATGTTGAACACAGGATGTGGCCAAGAAAAGCTCGTCTCTGGTACTCGTAGGATTTCTTGCAGTGTTTTGTTGTATTCAATTCTTTCCTTTTCCTGACGAGATTATACAATTGAACACAGGCAATTTTTGACACAGGCTTTCAAAACTTCTAAAAATTTTAGGATGCGCTTTGCTATGGTCTGTTTTGACGAGGATAATAATCAATTTTTTCTGGATTTCCTATTTGAATAATTAGCATGTATTCGTATTACATTTGTTTGTGTATCCAAGCTCCGGAATGATCTGCTTGCTGTGGACGCCAGTGACTCAATCGTACTTTCCCCCCTTTTGGCTGAGTGATGCACTATACAAGCGTCTAGTACATGCTACTCATTGAGAAATACACCATGTGTAGTTTTTACCGTAGATTTGCACACAATACAAGCCAATCTCTCCCATATTTTGCCACAAACATTACAAGGAAAGCTTGATTTAGGTTTCAAAAGTATTTTTTCAGTTTTACATCATTCAGAATTTCTCACATCTATAATTTTAAAAAATCAGTACATAATTATTACATCTAATTGTAATTCAAGATGTATGGATCTCACACACCGAGCTGTCAAAATGCCGGGCCGGGCCAAGAGCAAAAATTGTGCTGAGCCGGGCCAAATAGTAACCTGGCCGCTAAAATTGGAGCCGGGCCTGGTTTTTCGGGTCTAATGGGCTGGGCCAAATAGACCCTGTCTTTTTGGGCCTAAAAGACATAGCTCAGTTCAGCAAAAATATCAGGCCGAGCCAGAATTGACAGCTCTACACTCTACCGTCACACCATTCGGATCATTATACATCATTTTCTTACATTTAAATATTTTAGTATAGTAATTTTATACATTTTCCCGAACATTTGGCTCCCAGAAAGTGGGCTTGAGTTGGACAAAAAGACAACATACTGTACATATAAACAGAGTCTTGAAAATGAAGCAGAGATAGTGATGCGCATGAAATCTAGAACTCTGTTCTACCAATTTCAAGTTTTCCTGGCATACCATTTTATACACGAGCCAGTGGATCTACTGTCTACATGTAAATAGTACATACATAAATTTTCTGCCTACAAAAAATAGTCCTACTACTGTTAGGAATTCTTGGGAGCTCACAAGCATCCATATACATCCCTAATTTGACATATTTATTGCTGTACTATGGCTAAAACTTAAAGAATATATATCATATACAAAAAAATAAATTAGTTATTGGAAACGGCAGTTCGAATCTGGACCGATCAGAAAGCTTCATGGGAATCAGTAGGATCCCTTTAGGTATCTCCAATCATTGAGTGGACGATAATTCCGAAAGATATTAAACCGCTCCGGAGGAAACGAAAGCTCACCAATCCAAGCTGATATTTCTTGAAGTGTAAAGCTTATCGATGTACTCGATGACTGGAAGCGAGGCATTGATGTATCTAACCATTTCCCTCTCAGCTGACTCATCTGTGACAATGTTGTAACAGTATTAACCGCATTAGCCGAGTTACTTGTTTACAAAATAATGGCTTCTGAGATCAATAACATGCCACCAAGGGTAAATATTTATTGTCATCATGCTACCAAATTTGGAGGTTGAATGATATTTACAGATCGTGGGGACTGAAGATGTGTGTAAATAACAAAAATATGGGATCAGGATAATGATATATATACACACACATATCATCACCTAAGATCAAGAAAGTGGCATTATTTCAAGTATTAGAGTGGCAATTAAATAGGATTTTCAGTGCAATGTGGGATACAAGGAATTCACTTGATTAACAATCAAACATGCACCTTAATTTACCCATGACCAACCAGATAATATCAATGTTTTCCGACACTCAACATGTCAAAAAAAAATTTCGATGGTAACCATGCTCTTGATGTGGTCATGTTCCACGAACAGTTTTTACAATATCAATCATGTAATGGAACATGACTAGAGCAACTATCTCAACTCATCGCCGTCTCATCGTATTTTCCATGCAAGTGGAAAAACCTATGATGGTGATGATTTTGGAATTTAATCTCATTTCTCTTTCGTATGAAGGTTGCGTCAGGAAGGACATCCGGCGTAAAATTTTACCACTTTGCTTTTTGTGTGAATTTGTAGTGTTAACTAATTTTAGACAATTAATTGACACTATAAACTTCACACCGCCGACCCCACATAGTGGGATAAGGTGACGTTGATGATGATGATGAATAAATAAGACTTAACATTTTTTCGAGACTTGGCAAATAGGAAGATGGGAAATATTGTTCCCTTATCCAACAGCAAATTAAAGATACATGCTTAAAATGGAAGTGCTGTTTAAAATTCCTTTTATTTGGCCTAGTTGAACATGTACCCTGGTGATGCTTCCATATTTAATTTTCTTAATTTGAATTTAGTAGTTGAAACCCATGGATAGTTCTTGGAGTCATAAATATAAAGCACTTCACTGAAACCAATATGAGATGGGATGCAAAGCAAATTTCAGAATTCCAACTTACCAGTTTCATTTAGCTTCAGGAGTAGTTGCTCCCTCGTTGGCAGAGCATACATACCAGCATAAACCGCAGTCCGCACTGCCCATGTGTGATATGGTGCACATGTTTTTGTGTAAGCTGTTGAGGCAGCTTCTTTCAAATAGCAATCACTGTAAGTAACATAGTAAGTGTATTAGATGCTATTTCAATGAATAAATCAGAATTGCGTGGCAATTCAAGTAAAGAGTCTGGGGCTTGGGAATCACTAGATGCTTCAGAATGCTTATTGTGCCGAATGTTAGAAGTCCAAAACTGTTTTCCATCAAAGTCAATCTGTGCAAATTGAGAAGACGTTTTTACATGTATCGGATGAAAAATATGTTATGGAGATGTGCACTAAAAGCAACTTTTCTTGAAACTTCAGTGTTCACCATTTTGCTTCTTTCAAATAAGTGAAGATCCTTGAAAGTTGAAACACAAAAACAGATGATTTTATATATATGATATATATTCAACTATTCTACTTGTAAAGCTGTATGTTTCTCATGTATCACTTTCTAGATAAAGCACTGCTAAAGAAACATACTTTGAATAACTACTAACAATTTTTCATTCATAAATTCCACAAAACATAAAAAGTGCCCAGGCTAAGAGGCAGCAGTTTCGATTGCTTGATCCAAGACTAGTAGTTTTGAGATTCCATAGACAATAAATACAGACATTATCAAATTCTTCGCTAGGTCTATACGAAGAAAAAACTTATTTTACATTGTTGACAATGAAACTTGTCAAAGAGATTCGTTTTTCAACAAACTTTAGCTTCTCTACAAATACATCGGGTTATTCCCTAGATCCATGTCAATAACTATTTGGAGTTTTTCACATGGCCCGTGTCATAATTTTGACTTCTTAAATTCATTAAGGTTATGTATACCAAAGAAAAGGAGTATCATTAACTTAACCCCTCGATTGTGGACAGGAAAATTCATATGGAATTTCCCTCCGTAGATTAATGACGAAAAGTTGGTTTGTTTATCCACGATTGGAAAGGATCGATTCGATCCCCTTAAAAACGTTTTTCTTTGAGTTTTCTGTTCTGCTTTAAACGATGCCTGTGAGCAAGTTTCTAGGACAAATTGGGTTTCGATGAACCAACCGGTCAGTTACAAGCAACAAACAAGAATGAAGAAATGAAAATTATACAATTTTATATTTCAAATTTTCATTTTAAATTGCGCCAAACAAACTATGGGGCAGAGAGAAACAGAGCAAAGACAACAAACTACCAGTACTACAAAATCAATGCTCAAATTAAAAACAAGAAAATGCATCACTAGATTTATATTCCCAAAGACAAAGATATCTCTCATGCAAAATTTTGTTAAAGAGTTAAAGCAATTAAAACGTAAAACAAGAAATATAACAATGGGGGGCTCACGTACTCTGACGACAAAAAGTTTTGGAATAGAGCCCTGATGAGATCTAGACCCTGCCTGACTCTGCGCAAATTACGTGAAAGACTTCCTTGTGTCCTCACTGTGTCATTTTGTTTATCGAAATCAAGTACACTGTTTAATGTCCCATAGCTTTCTGATGCTTCTGCAAGATCACTTACCTGAAAAGAATTGGAAAGAGCATTAGAGCCTAGCATTTACCGATAGAAAAACGTGTTAAAATGAGACTTCATCTATAATGCTAATGTAGAGATTATGAAACTTGAGAAGACGGCGCGAGATCTAGATTTCATAATAGGAAATTGTCATGGGGGCTACAATTCTATGGAAACTTAATAATAAATTTTTATCTCAGTGTGGCCTGATTTTACCAACCAAATGAATAAGCCAACTCATAATGTATAGCAAGCCACACACCGTACAGAAAGTAAAGGCAACACGTAAATTACATGTATCAGTCCAGGTTTACATCCCTCCCTCAGGCCTCAAGTATAATGAAAGGAGGCAAACACTCACACTTAATCTACCCATTATGTGCAACTCATTCTCTTACATGCTTAAAGCAACAAAAAAAGATTTTATTGGATAGCCCTCATCATTAGAACACAACCAATTAAATGCCACTAGGTGTTGGTGGTTATCCTCATCAACCTGTCACGTATTGAGTGGTGGTTTCATAATAACAACCCTTAGCATCCCACACATGCACTGCAACTGCAACAGGTTAGACTCTGTCTAAGCTAGCCTTCTTCAGCCCCAGGGCTACTTACCAAGTTCCGGCAACTCGTGCACATGTCAGGTACTACCATATGCACTATACCTACTGGCTCACGTGTCGGGTGCTGTCTTGCCCACAACAACCACACAGTTTTGCATGTTGGGTTCATAGTGTCAGCGCCTGTGCACACACATTGCGCCTAGTGCACGCATTAGCATCACCTGTCCAGAAATGTTAGCCCACTACCGAGAAACAACGCACCAACCGACAGGATGGTGATTGGTGCCCCAACAACCAATTGGGTTCAACTTGTTCTACCCAATGTCAAACTATAGCGCACACCTCTAAACTATCTTGGCCCATGGGTGGGACCTGGGGACAGCCTTAGGCATCCAACAACCTCTTACCCCCTTATTATAGCATTAGCCAAAAAAAAAAAAAAGAAAAATGTCAAAGCATAAAGATTGAAAAGTCGAGGAACCACACTTCTCTTATCTCAACATCTAAGCATCGTACGATGTCCCGTTTGTTTCTATATGCCTTCTTTCATTTAAGTTGAAATCAATTTCTAACTCAATTTCAGCACCCCCATTGAGCTGCCCGACACCCCTGCACTATAGACACTACCGGCAGCTCGCTAATGGACTACTGTCCACCCGTCTGTGAAACTTCTATGAGCCAAACATGCCCCAATCAGTACGCCATTTACTGCCAAGCAGCCCGTGTCATATCACCAACACTTAGCCAGTTTTTGTGCTGGACCATGTGACTTGGTCCTCTAAGCGGCTAATGAAGTCCTAAAGCATATTAGCATATCCAATTTAGTGCTACAACCCTATACTCTAATCATCCCCCATCCTTCGCTCAAGCGCAAAATCTCACCACAACAATCACTACAAGTCTACAACATATCATCCTTGTAATATTCTATCAGGTAATGACATCTTAAAATCCGGCTCCCATTATCTGAAATTTTTTAAAACAAATCTGCAAGCGCACACATAAACATATGAATTTCACATAAAAAAAATTGTATCACAATGCATACCATTATCATTTCATACCCTAACAAAATTGGGAAAATTCATAGTAAAATTCAACTAACCTTAGAAACATACTCCAATTCAGCAAATTTAAAAGCCAACCCTAAACAACCAAATAGAATCGAGACAAGCGAGCACGCATCACAAAAAGTCTTCAAATCCAGATCATAATCGAAACCCTTAGCCTTCAATAACGCAGAAAGCTCTTCAAACGCATCCGCCACCGCGGACAGAGGCGTCAACTCGGAACTAGTGTCCTCGAAAACGTCATCCTCATCCATCGAAACCCTCGATCTCGTCACAGAAATCTCGCTCCTTCAAAATCAATAACATATTTTCATAATCCCTCAATCAATCATCAAAATTCGAAGTCCAATTTTACAAAATCACGAAAAAACTAACATCATAAACAGAGAGAGAGAGAGAGAGAGAGAGAGAGAGAGAAAGAGATAAGAACGGGGATAAAGGTAGATATTGAAAATTCTTACTTCTCCCTGCATGATCTCTCTGTTCTTGAGAAAAGAGAGTAGATTCTGAGGGCCATGGTTTCTCTTCTCTGCGAATGTTGCGGTTTACCCTCAAAGCAGATGAATTTTGATGCGCGCAAATAAAATGTATCTGTGTATAAAATGCAGAGGGTTTATATACTGAAATTTTGATGGAAATCGGGCTGGGAATTTCGGGCCTGCGGGTTGCCAATTGTCAGGAAATTGCGACATACGGAACGCGGAGCAGTTTAAATTGGCGCCATCTATATAGAACGAAAAGTAGTTATCGACATCGGTTTGACTTTTCTTGTTTGGCATTTATTCGTTTTTTGACCAGTATTTCAATCGTAACTTGCACGTTATTTATATATATTGTAATTATCTTTCATTAATATGTAATATATTTTAATTCCATTATATGCGTCGTCTAATTTTTTATTTTTATTTTTTTAGCATCATAATGAATTTTATTAAGAAATCTACATTCAATGCCTACGGATCAAAAACATATACAGATCTTAAAAACAAAATTTTAAATGGTAATAGATAGGTCAAATTGGCCACCTATGTTTTGTGAAAATGAAGAATAGTCATGTTTTCAAAAACATGTTTTTTAGCTATTTTGACTAAAAACTAGTTGTTATACCCTTTGTGTATTCTATGAGGTGAGGTACTTGGTTATGTTTTTAAAAAATCAGACTAAAAAATGTTTTTGCTATGGGGAAGTGGTCAAAAACTCTAGGCTAAAATTTTAAACACATACAAATCTAATTGATTCGTATAATCAAAAAATCACGCTGGACAAAACAAGTACCAATAAAATTGATCGCATTTTTTTTTCACGAGTTATTAGATAATAACTTGTCTGAATTTGCTGAACAAAAGCGCGTATATGAGGATAGATTTACTTAACTGAGAACAAAATTTAATATATTGGGGACAAACAAAAACCACACACTGGCACAAACTTATTCATAAAAAAAAGACTAAAAACAATGAAAATGATGTGACAATTGTTGTCTAAATTATTTTTAAATTTATTAATGATACGGTATGTGACAAAGAAATGTAAATAACAGTTCCTAGTATGACTTAAACTATTTTTAGATTCCATGAAATTTGAATTTATCAATTCGTTTAAACTTGAGGGAAAGTTGACAATTATATGATATATTATTAGTTTCAAAATTGAGTTGAGAATTGAGCATTATATTTTAAAAACAAAATAAACATTACAAGAAAAGCATATTATAAAGTTCATAAAGTCAATTTACTAATAAAGTTGTTCAATTTGACACACAAAAACATAGTACTCAGTAATCATATTTCAAAGTTCCAAGTTTTATCGACAAAATCTCATACCTTTATCTGAGTGGATTGGCTGATACCTTGATCTGAGTAGATTGGTTCTTTTCTCTATAATCTCAATAGAAAATAGGGTGGTGGCATAGACAAAGTAGAAGATAAAGATGTGACGTAGTTTGTCATTTCTCTTTTGTATTCCTTTTTATAATATCACGTGCAATTTTGATGTGCTGAACCGGTCAAGAAACACTGATGAAGAGAAAATAATATATAATGGTTGTATATCTTTTCTTAATGAGAGATAATAACGAAAAATCCCTAAAAATATATCGTTTAACTCTATTTCTACCTACAATCTCGGTTTTCTTATTGAAATATTGATAAATTAATTGTGATAAGGTATTCCTATATTCTAGGAAGAAGATTTGATATGCATCATTTTTCCTTATCTAAAAGATCTCCTTGTGACTAGAGCTGCCAAAAATGGCCCGGCCCGACCGGTCCGATAATAGAACTGGATTGGGATACGATTTTATAAGCCCGAAAAGATCCGAACCTATTTGGCCAGCCCATAGGCCCAAAACACCGACCCGGCCTACCAAGAATTTCAAAGTGTATTTTTAATTCATGGGCTGGACCGAAGAAATTTTGGCCCGACCAGGTCTGATTTCCTCCCTTGGCCCGATGGGCCGGCATTTGACAGCTCTACTTGTGACATCATCATGCTTTCTAGGGTTAAGTTCATTTTGTCATCCAAATTATAACGTTTTCTTGCACTTTATTTATTGAACTTTGAAAATATATATTTTGTCTTATAAACTATATGATTCGTTGCAATTTATTCCCTGAGTCAACCAAAAGTTGACATGTGTTAACTGATGATAGATCCGAGTCAGCTCTCAGAGGGTTAAGTGCAAAATGTTCAAAGTAAGGCGTGCAAAAAGAGAAATTTCCAAAATTTAGTAAACAAAGTGCAAAATTCATTATAGTTTAAGGGAGAAAATGCAATCAGTGGCGTAGCCACCTTAGGACGAGTGCGGTCGGCGGACCGCACTCGATCCCGGAATGACCGTGTTAAATTCGAGTTTGACCGCACTGAAAATTTAGAAAAAAAATTGAATTAAAATTTAAAGGGACAATTAAACCTACTTTATTGGCCCAAAAAATTAAGAATTATCTGGCCTAATTAAGGTATATGAGTGGATGAATGATTGTCTCTTTTTGTTTTGTAGATAAATATATATGTTCCAAACTTGATAATTAATAATTTTTTGGGAGTACTTTTCAAATGAACTTTTGGATGTAAAACTCTATTTTCCATAATAATAATTGCTATTTGGTGGTTAATTTAGAATGAACTTTTGAATACTTCACTTCTCTAAGAAGTTCATCCTAGACCAAAATTGGAGAAACCCACCGAACTTTTGCAAGGTACAACCTTTCGAATTGCATTTCTTTTTTCTATATTTTTAAAATTTCGATCCGACAATCATCCCACTAAAAAGAAAATAAAATTGACCGTACTGGCCGAAATCCTGGCTAAGCCCATGAATGCAATTACCCCTGCTTCCCATGAATCCGAACTTTCCTATCATACACAAGTGCTCCAATTTTTCCACATACCTCATCACTCACTTGGTCGGATTCACTTTGATCTTTTAAATAAGCTTGGTGAAGCACCCTCTTTATCATACAAACATACAAAATAATAATAAGGAAAGACTTTTTCTAAACGAAACAAGGTCTTTGGCATGGAAATTCACATGTAGCAAAGACTCGTCAAAAGTCTTTACAATAGTATTGTTGACCGAGTAGACTTTTAATATTTTTGAATTGTATTATATTACTATTACTAATGATAAATTAAAACTATTTTTGTCATTAATCATTATTAAGTCTTTTTTGAAAATTAATCATTATTAAGTTTTTAAGAACTGATAATTGTGACCGAATAGACTTTTAATATTTTTGAATTGTATTAATGATAAATTAAAACTTTTATTAATTATTAAGTTTTTAAGAACTGTTAGTTGTAGAAAATTAAAAGTATTGTTATTTTTCATTAAGTTGGGAGGAGTGGGGGAGAGGGATTAACAAAACTGAAAGAATCATAGTTCGAATTCTGATCAACACCCTTACAAAGGGTGATCAATACTACTTGAATTCAGGATATAGTTTTGTCATTAAACACGCTCTCTCATCTCAAAAACGTTGTTCTTGTCACAGTCAAGTCTACTATGTTTCAAAGTGTAAAATTATTTTTATAATACTTGAACTATATATATGATAACATAACAATATTATAAGTTTCTATAATCTCAAAATACCAATAATAGTTTTATCTTTTATGTGTAGCAACTCTGTTTAATCCAAATTTGATGCCGAAGTTTCTTTTAACATCTCAGTATTGAAGCAAGAAGAACAAATCATCTGGGAATTAAAAAAAAAAAAAAAAAAGCAAGAAGAACAAATCTGATAGTGATGATCCAAAACTAAGCACAAATGGCCCATAAACCTATTCACGGGTGAGCCCATTTCGGGAATCCCATACTTGGATCGAATATCAATTGATATTGGGCTGGTTTACGTTTGATTGTATTCAGGAAAAAAATAATCAATTCACAGAGTCAGAATTATGACAATTTACAAGGTATTTAGACAAGTTTTTAAGTGTTCAAAATGCTTAGGTTGCAATTGGATATATTTTCATTTTGAAAATCTTCTTTCTCTTAAAGAATAGTGTGAAAAATTTGATAAGGGGAGTAATAAATTTTTTTGGAGAATGAATGGATATGAAATGAAAATGTAATAATAAAAGATGAGGTGATATATATTATAAGTAAAATAATGATTGAGTATGATTAATAGTTAAAAAATATGTACGTTGATGAATAGTGAGATTTATGGAAAATTGTGTAATAATGATTTTGTTTTTTCAGAAAGTAGGTAGATGCGATTAGTGTAAGAAAAAGGGAGAAAAAGTGAGAGTAAATGAATAGTATATTTTTTGAAATTTTTTGGTAAACAATCACAATTTGAGTTAAAAAGAGGACGGAAAATGGGAAATTTTGGTATCCAAGTGCAACCTTAAGTTCGATGCATAGACCGTGCAATCCACAACAAAATATTCAGCAGTATGGATAATCAACAAAATATTCAGCACCTCATAAGATTTCTAATTTCCAAGCAAAAAATAATCACAATCTACCCTCCCACATAGCATTTGAAAATCTTCACATTATCATTTAAAAAATTCTGACTAATATGTCCTTTTTCTTGTATTAGATTGGCGGACATAAATCAAGCTGAAATTGTGGATAAAATATAAGATATTTCCATTATATTCTACCGTACGGAGGATTGACACGTGTATAAAAATTAACATATTAATTTTTAACCATAAATCAATTATGGAGTTTTAATATGATAACTTCTATACAAATGTATTTATTGGGTGATGACCAGATCACTTGCAGCAACAGGGGTATATTGAACACCGACACAGACCTGTCTCCAACCTGACAATGTTAAGAAATTAAAAAAAAGTTATACAATATGTGATTTTTTTAGTTTTTCATCCAGCACACCACTTTCTTTTGTTGGCTCACCCTATTTTTATGCGTTGGATCGGCCATTGTTTCAAATTAAATTTTTTTTCCCCGAAGAATTACAAATGAGTTTCTCACTATTAGAGTTTCCAGATTTTATTCAGTCAGAGATGCAGACTAATTTTGAGCTAGAATTAATCACAGAGATATCAGACTTATCACTTATGTAATCCTGGATCAACCCTCTCTCAAAAATATACTAAACTCTATATTATTTTTTACCACTACACATAATCTGGAAAAGCGCTCTTTCTCAGATCATATATAACACGACTTTAGGAAACTAATTACTAATTAGTCTACATTCTCGATCCTGCCACTAAACCTTAAAACTACTAAAACACGCTTTTAAACACGGCCTGTCAGCTCAAACCCATCTTCATCTTTTTCCATCTCATCCCCTGTTTTCTGAACCTGTATCGGCTTAAGCGTATAGAATTTAGCGCAGAGCAGATAATAAATCAAGTTCACAAGCTGCAACAACGTGATCAACCAATAGAAATACTCCAATTTCCCTCTATTCAAATTATTATCCGGCAACCAATTCGATCCGTTCGGCCCCGCCGTAAATTTATGCACAAGCGTAACCAAAAGCGTGCTCGTGTAACTCCCGACGGAGATCGAGAGCCAAAACAACGCCGTCGCGGTGCTCCTCATACTCTCCGGCGACTGGTCGTATAAAAACTCGAGGTGTCCGATCGACATAAAAGCTTCGGCTATACCATGGAGGCAGTACTGCGGCATCAGCCACAGAACCGAGATCGGAATGATTTCCTGCGGCCGGTCCATTAGACCGTGGGCTGACGCGGCGTTTTTCCGGCGGATCTCGATGAATCCGGCGGCGAATGTGGCGAGTAGTGATATGACGAAGCCGATCCCCATTCGCGTGAGGAAGGAGATGCCGCGCTCGAGGCCGGTGAGTTTTCGGGTTATGGGGACGAAAACGACGTCGTAGAAGATGATGGTGGAGAGCATGGAGATTTGCGTGAAGACGCTCATTGATGCGGCGGGGATTTGGAATTTTTGGGTGAGGTGTCTGTTCATGGACTTGGCCTGCTGGAGGGAGAAGGTGTTTTGTTGGGCCGAGGCGGTGATGAGGAGGATGCCGGCGGCCCATATTGGGCCCATTCGGATTAGGGATTTTAGTTCTTCGACGCGGTGGACTGTGGTGAGCTTCCAGGGGTTTGGGGTTTTGGGGTTGTCGTCTTCTGTAACAATGGCGGCCTTGTCCAAGAACCTGTGTATTTGATCAAATGGAAGGCATTAATTAAATTTGTTTAATTATGTAATTGTTAATTTTATCAGTTTAATATGAAGTTTCAAAAGTGAATTGAGTCACCAACAACTAGAGCTGTCAAAACTAGGGCTGAAAAACGAACCAAACTACTCGATATTCGATTCGAGATCGATCGTTAAAAGTTTGTTTGAGCTTGGTTCGTTAAAGTAATGAACCAAACTTGAACATATTTTTCCGTTCGATAAGATTTAAAGCTCGGCTCGAGCTCGACTCGATTAATAAAACAAGAATAAAATATGTGTAAAAATATCAAGCTACTCGAGCTCGATTCGTGTTCGGCTCGACCAAAGCTCGTTCGAGCTCGATTCGATTAATAATTAAACAAGCTCAAACACAATTTTTAAAGCTCGATTAAAATTCAAACAAGTACGAACAATACCATGTTCGGCTCGACTCGACTCGTTTACACCCCTAGTCAAAACTAGCCTCATTCGATGAAAAGGCCAGACTGAGTTGTAAATTCACATGCCCTAAAGGGACCAAGTCTATTTTCCCCGAAAGTCCGTCCGATCCGATTCATTGTACATGTATTTTTAAAGTATGGATCGGATTGTCTCCGAAAATGGCGTTTTTATCGAATTTATGTGCGACCATTTATTTTTCTATTTGGTCCGATGTGAAAGCTGCCCGACCCGACCCGACCCGACTCATTTGACAGCTCTATGACTGTATAGACAACAGTGATATGCTTGATTTGACAACGTACGACCTTCTACTCTATTCTCTATTCCTATTTTATATTTTCCACTTATGTTAGATGCGTATACATATTTGATATTTATCTAGCGTATTGGGACACAATAGAGAATGAAATAGAAATTACAGACCGTGATTTGAGGGGTTTATATAAGGAAAATCATATTCTTTTGGGACAATTCTTTGATTTCAAGTGAAATCATGTCATTATTCTCATAAAAATAGTTCCAAGTGCAAAATTTCAATAACTAAACATGCAAAATTTGCCAAATTTTCTCCTAATTTAACCTATTAGTATCAACTATTTTTGCATATTTGCTGTATGTGAATCTCTTTGCTAAAAATCAGTAATGCAGATTAACAAGGTATGACAAATTAATGCTCACATCCTAATGTGTACATACATATGTCACAAAATTGACAATTTATAGAACAGACAGGGCCTCTTTGTTATCAGCCTAAATCCTCTGTTCCAAATTTAATTTATCTCGTATTCCAAATATCTTAAATATACAAACATCAGATGACGAAATAACAGGAAATCATAATGCATAGAAAATTAAGAAACCAACTTACTTCATGCTTTTGGTATGAACAAGTTTCCCACCAACAGAAATATCAGCATCAAGATCCTCATTTTCATACAACATCGTACAATCCGAAACCATAGCCACATTCCTCTTCCGATACGCCGCCACACAAACCTGCACCAGCCGCGTAAACGGGCTGCCAGACGGATCCAGTTTCCGGTACAAAGGGTACCCGAATATGAACGCGATAATCGAAAAAAACATAGCGACTGTCGGGATACCAAGGCCCCATCCCCATCCATTGTTGTCTTGAACATAAACAATCACAGTGTTGGCCACCAGGATTGATGCCCCCATGCAGAAATAGTACCAATTGAAGAATTTCCAAGTTGTGGTTTTCTGCTCAGGGTCATTTTCGTCGAATTGGTCAGCCCCGAACGAGACGACGCAGGGTCGGATCCCGCCGGAGCCTAAGGCTGTGAGCAATAGTGAGACATAGAGGATGGCGAGTTGGGATGAATTGGCTTCTTGGCAAATTTGGCCTTGTTTACAAGGGGGTGGCCTTAAATTGGGCAGTATTGCTGATAATGTTAAGCTTATCATCCCCTGTGAAAATTGGGATAGAAAAGTATAGTTAAAAAATATTGAATGCTAAAGTGTTAACAATTTTTGAATGCTAAAGTGAAACTATTAATAAATGTTGATCAAATTTCAGATTTGGTCCTTAAATTTCAAAGTTTATTAAGATTTGGGTAAATTGCAAAAATTACTTCTTAGATTTAGTCAAATTAATAAAAAAAAATTCAATTATATTTCAAAATTACAAATATTCCTCAAGTATCATAAACACCTCGTTGAGGGCATTATTTGCTTAACAAATACATCCTTTTGAAGGTCCAGATGTAAAATATGAACAAGTGTTGGGGTATTTGTACTTTTGTAAGATGTACTTTTGTAAGATAGTTGATTTTTGACTTAATTGTAATTTTGGGCGCATAACTCTTAAAAATTGGGCAATCTTAGTCCTAATAAGTTTTGATGTGGTAGTTTTGGCCTTTGACGATTTTACCCTTAGTCAAAATAGCAATGTCAAACCTGTAACTTTTAACGGTCATAGGTATTTTGACTTAATAACATGGGTACTGTGGACAAATTTGAAGTATTGGAATACCCAATTGGGATCAAATCTGAAATTGTAGGACCAAAATCACACAAATTAGAACATATGAGATCAAATTGCATAAAATCAAAGTCTTAGGGGATCAAACCTGCTATCTAAAATATTTACAGGACCAATATGACCAAAATTGCGATTAAGCTGAGTTTTTCGTAAATAGACTAAATTTCAAGTTTTTTTTTTTTTTTTTGTAATTAACCCTTTAAGATTACTTTCTCAAACTTTGCAGATAAGAGCTAGTTTACAGTGGTGCAAGTGCAAATTCAGCACTCAACAAAATGAAATTTAATGTATATAGTTACTATCCTTGCTTAAAAGAAAAAGAATCATAAAAAAAGTTAAACTCATGTTTTCTTGCATGAAACACAATTGCATCACATATTGTAAAATTAGAAATTTTTGCACAACAAAGATCATAAGCTTACTATTTGGTATATAACTGATGCAATTGTTATGGTCCAAAATCTTCCAGCAAAAGCATCTGCAATAAACGCCCCAATTAACGGCGTCATGGCCGAAGTCCCTCCAAAATTTGTAAGTGTATTGGCTGCCTTAGTCAGTGGCAGATGTAACTGACTTGTTAAGTAGCTGAGCATATTCGTACCAAAACCAACCACAGCCATTTTCTCACATATCTCATTTGCTGCAAAAGAAAAAAAGGAAAAAAAAAAAAACCGCGTTATGTACGTAGAATCAGGGACGGAGCCAGAAAACGAACATTAAAAGGACGAGATTATTTTTCTTCTTAAACATAGCGGATAATGAAATAATACTTTAAAATTATGCAGGGGAGCGAGATTACAAAATTTAACAATCATAAATAATAAAATTTATTAACTTGAATTGTATCAAATTTGCAAATTTTATAAAGTTAAGAGGGACGAGAATTTCTTCTTGTTAGACATTGGATAAAGAAGTGTTTTAAAATTACGTAGAGGGGCGAGATTTCAAAATTTAATAATCATACATAACAAAATTTATTAACTTAATAATTATATAAAAAAACTGTATCAAATCTGCAACATTTTATAAAGTTAAGGGGGTGGCCGCCGCCGCCAGCCAATCCCCCTAGCTCCGTCTCTACGTAGAATCACTGTTTTATAAAATAAACGCTTATGTATGCGTATAAAGAATCGTGATTGACGGTGATATCGAGAATGTTTGCAAACTCTAAAAAAAAAGTGAATATCAGCGTTTAGGAACTTAAAAAAAAAGTGAATATCAGCGTTTAGGAACATTTTTTTTTCCACCAGAGACTAATAATCACTTTTTTTTTAGAATTTGCAAGCTCTCCCTAGATGGAAGAAATAGTTTATTTTTTAGCATCTAGAAGCTGATAATTACTTTTTTTTAGAGTTTACGAAACCTCGACCTTCATATCTCATCATAAGATATTTGAGTTATGAAAAACAAGCTTACCAAAGATGAATGGCATAGTGATAATGCCACCCTGTTTCTTTCCCACATTTCGGACTTTTTGTTGCTTCACCATTGCCATTTTCTATAATGTTATAAGTGTTTTGTTTTTGTGGTGTGTTTGAAACAATTGGACCCAAAGGCCAAGTATATATAGGCACCACATAGTTATTTTTACATGCAGTTAATTATGAATTTAACTTTTGTCAGTGTTTCCGTTATGTATAAATTGATCCTTTTTTTCCCATGTTGTCTTAAAGAAAATTAAAAAAAGCTAGGATTCATATGTATTTGCACCAATAAACAAAAACAAAAGAACAAAAAGAGAAAAACAATAATAGTACGTTAGGAGATATATAAACATATGGTTCATGAAAGAGGAGAAATTGAGAAGGATTGTAAGGGAGGACAGGTGTGACATTTTCTTAAAAGTTTTTCTGTCGCCATGCCATTGCTGGCCAAGAATTAAATTTCAGCCAATTTCATTTGCAAATTTGGCTAATTAGAATTTTTATTGGTTTTGCTTTTTTTTCTTTTGCTACTCTAAGTTTATAATTATGCCGAACTTAACTAAGATTCTGAATAATTGATAATCATATATTAATATATTTACTGGGAGTTGTGAATGGCGGAGGTAGGGGGTCAATCCATCCCTCCTAATTTTTTTTCTTACTCAGTATAACTTAAAAAAAATTAATTAATATTTATGTGTATTTTTTTTTAATTTTTTATCTGGTTCGTATATCAACTCATCCCATAATAATTTATGTCTATGGCAATGTAATTTATTTGTTGATCATAGAATATGTTATGTCATGGGGGTTGAGGGGGCATCGCCACCTCGGGGGGGCTCGGGAGCAATGCCCCCGAAAGGAATTTGATTTTTGGCAATGTTTGGAGAGGCGTTTTGAAATGAAGGAATGTTATCACTTTCTGTTTACAGAGTCTTGGGTGGGTTTTTTTTTGTCATTCTCATCAAATCAATATGTCTTTTAGCCATTTTTTCCAAATACATCTTTTTTAGTCATTTTAGAGTGTTAAAAACCCAATTTGCCCTTGAGTGAATTTACTTGCACCAAAAAGGCGTAGTGTGACACTATAGCGAGTAAGAATCAGAAAGATGATATTACACATCGTAGCGAGGTATACACGTAGCTCGAGTTATATGTAACTCGACACTGTAGCGTGAGTTACATGCGGCTCGACACTGTAGCACGTCACTGTAGCTCGAGTTATATGTCACTGTAGCGTCGAGCCATCGACTTACAGTAACTCGACATTCAAGTTCTCTCATTTAATATAACCCAGTTATTTTGTTTTTATCCAAAAAACTTTGAATTCAAATAACTTGTTCGTTTTAAATTCGTTTTGCATGTATAATATATCAAATTAATCCTCTTTTCGATATCTATAATTCAACAGCCATATTGCATATTTAAAAACGAAAAATACAGATTCGATTTTTTAAAAAAACTTGAAAAAAAAAGAGTAAGAGGATACATAGAGATCAATGTGTGTGTGTGTGTGAGAGAGAAAGAGAGAGAGAGAGAGAGAGAGAGAGAGAGAGAGAGAGAGAGAGAGAGAGAGAGAAATAATCCAAATATCAAACAAACATGTTAGAAGGGTATGAATGTCATTTTACAACCCAAAATGGCTAAAAAAGATGTGTTTGAACCATTTCTGCTACTCTATATCTCATGTTAATTGAGATCTTCTATTTCATTTAGTATTTCATCATATACTCATGCGAACTGTTTAAATGTCAAGTGTACAAATATGACATCATCATATACACGTGACATGTATTGATGTAGTTAAAATGGAAGATGAAATACGAAATGATATATAGAATCTCAATGGACCGACTATATCTTTTTTTGGTGGGGGTAGAGCAGATATATGTTACAAGAAGTAGATTAGGTATTTAATTAGAACTGAACTGCAAAGTGAAAGTTGCTTTCAAGCGTGACTTAATGATCAGATGAGTTTATCATTGAAAGTTGATTTATTTGGATACACATGCATTATGTCATTCATGCAATCAACGAAATAAGAACTTGCAAAAATTGATTACTTGTCCTACTAATTTTGACTACCTTAGAATTTATATTTACGATATTTTGAGTTATTGCAATTCGATTCTTCTATTTTTTAATTGTTTTAGTACACTAGAGACAATACAAGAAAATTACAGTTTGCTGATAGAATTTACCGACAGAAATGATTTTGTCACTAAAATTTTACAATTATCTACATAATACCTACAGAATAAAAAATATCATTTTTTCCAAAATTATACCGATAGATTACCGATAATTTTTCAAATACCGACAGATTTTTTGTAGGTATTTGCCAATAGTTTTAGATTCTGTTAGTAAATATTTTACCTACAATGAGTTTACCTATACTTTACAATTTTCTTAATATTTATCTATATATTTTTTTGTATGTAAACTGCTTTTTTCTTATAGTGAGATATCCACCCATTATATTGAAATTCCAAATGAAACATGGTAAAAAAAAATTGTTTATCATGTATGGAGTTATTCTAGTGCATTAACAAAAGAGATATTTGTAAAATTATTAATTATTAATTTACAACCACAAGTCCACAGTACAAAAGGGTAATTTTTGGTTAATGATCAGAGAGTCGACATGACTAATGAAACCAGATATGATTAGCCAATGATTTAGCAAAATTCTGCTATAATTATCTTAATTGATTGATACATGATCTAGACGCTTATACTATCTTTTGCACGCGTAAAACTTTAAGACCCAAGAAATTATAACCGTCATATGGACCGATCAATGAGGTTCCATTCTAAGACCAATTTGGTGATAGGAGAAATAACTCACTTAACTTATAAATAAATACTATTTTTCTCTAATTAATCAATGTGGGACAACTAAGAAGTGACACGTCTCAACAATAACCACATGTGAATAACAAAACTATAATTCTTTTGCAACCCCAGGTCCCAAGACATGTGTATCCTTTAACATGTAGAAAAGTTCAAGGGTGTGATTGGATATGTTTTCATTTTGAATTTTTCCTTTTTTGCTAGATAATAGGGATAAAAAATAAATGGAAGAAAAAAGATGAATTTTGAGAGAGTGGTTGGATATGAGATGAAAAATTAACGACATAAGTTGATTTGATATATAAATATTAAATAATGATTGGTAATTAGAAATATGTGAGTATAAATATCAATCCATATGGTATAATTTTATCACTCATTTTTTACAGGGGTATTGATCAGGAATCGAACCCTATATTTTTCATTTTCTCTTTGATTTATTCTCATCCATCCAACTACTCCTCGCAACTAAATGAAAAATTGTGATCTGAAGTCTTGAGTCTTCAGGTCCGATACATGTAATTATATATATATAGAAAATAGGGTATGGTCAATATAAAAAAACATGCACATATTATTTAATATTTAAAGCCATACAAATATAACAAACTATCAAATTTCAGGAAATATTGTCCATACGAGCTATGTTGCTCAAAAGTTTTATGTCAAGCAAAAATGCTAATATGAGGAGAGAATATTTGGCCAAAATTTATAGAATGAGTAGCGGTTAAGGAAAATTGGGCCAAGAAAAGAATTCATATTGAGAAATATTATTTTACTTTTAAATGATTAAAATCTCACTAACTCTCAAGAATAAAGGAGTGTTTGCAGCTTTGCGCACACTTATATTTTTGGAGAAAGTAATTTATTATCGCGGAAGCGGCAAATAGTTAAAAATCAGAATGTGATAATATTTACAAATGGAAACTGAGAGTTTTTTTTTGGATAAGCTACAAAATTATTTTAACGTGTCTAAAAGTTAAACTAGAAGCAGAATCGGAAATCTAAAGCATTCATTCTCTACTTTTAGATTCTTGGTTAAATGAATCAAAAGTTGCACTTAACATTTGCAAATACCAAGAAGTAATTTTGTTCAAGCTAAAATTGAGAATCGATTTTTTAGTATTTGCAAATACTCCCTAAATAATCTATTTATTTGCAACGGTAAGTTAGAGGTGACCAAATAGATGTGAACTCGGGTTTTAAATAGGAACCAGAACTATGGTCAACAGAACCATGGACTAGAATCCAGTTCCAAAATTAGAACCTGAACTATATAGGTTGATTTTGGTTTCTTAATGTCAAAAATCGTGGAACCGATTGTGGACCGAGATGGAACCGGTAGTTAAAATCGTCGGTTTCAGGTTAACATTGTGGTTTTATTTTTCAAGGTTATACCAGAATAAATGTTAAATGTTTATTATGACGTTTTTTATTAGCAATCACATGAGACAAATTAAACCAAATATTGTAAGCTACGTGGACTTTGATTCTTCTATACTCTTAGTAGACATATTAATATTATTATGAATATTAGGTCCAATAGTTCCGGTTCTAGTTCCTAATTTTGGAAAAATTAAACCAGAACTGGCGGTTCCAAAATAATGTTCATCCCTAAGGAGGTGTAGCAATTTTTGACACGACACGATAGCACGACACGAGAATAATACAAAAATAGCGGATTAGTATTTAGCCTTATCGTGTTCGTGTCCTTATCGTATCAACACGATAAGAACACGAAAATTTCGTGTCGTGTTCGTGTTTTTACGTGTTTACATGATAAAGACACGAATACGATAGTGACACGATAATGACACGACACGAACACGATAAGGATACGATAATGACACGTTTACCTATTAGTAACACAATAATGACACAACAAGAACACGATAATGACACGTTTACATGTTAGTGACACGATAACGTGATATTTTATATGTTTGTATCGTGTATTGTCGTGTAATACCATGTAATATCGTGTATATAGTATAATTTGTTATCGTGCATTAACATATATGTCATTTTCTTTTTATTTTTGTCTTATCGTGTTACTATCATGTCGACGCGAAAATTTTCGTGTTCGTGTTCATATTGGAGCAGATCCTTATCGTGATATATTCGTGTGTGTCCTTATCGTATCGTGTCATTATCGTATCGATACGATAACACGATTCGTCGCCCCTACCCTTAAGTCAAGTGACGTGAGAGGTGACACAAGAATTATATACAACAAAAGTATATAATGTTTGTTTGCATTCAGTCCCACATTAACCTTTAGCACCAGACCACATGGCCACACCACATTCTCAATCATTTGGCCCACTATCAATTTATCAATAGTTTTCTGGTCACAATTGAAGACTGATTAGTCTTTACTTTCTCTGTCTCTCTCCCTTTACCGCCTCCCCCCAATTATGAAATGAAGTTTATGTTCAAATTGATAATCCAAAAGATAGTGGGGTGGGCTACAAGATGACTGATTTTGACTAAGTGGTCCAATGTTGGAGACTTTGAGTTGGGCTTAGGTTCTAAATTACATAACCTAAATCATTCCACGTGTCAGTCTCGAATGGTGAGATGTGAAATTTAGTTGTCTTAACATGTATAATAAGAGTGTTTGCATAAATGTGTTCTAAGAGTGAATGGATAGAAATAGGTTCGATTACGTGGGTGCGTTTCCAAAATCCTATTATCTTAAAAAAAAAAAAAAGAGTGTCTGCAGTCACTTATAAAAGAGCGATTCTCATTGGCCCCTCATTCATGAAAATTTTCGGTAAATCGCGAGATATCGCGAGATTTTTCCTTACGATCGATCATTGTTTTTATAAGTCGTTATTGACGTACAATCATATCCTCCCAGGTAAAGAGAACAATTATGTTCGACCGCCAATCTAATAATTATGATCTTCCCATCGAACCCACACTGGATCTTTATTCAAGATGAGTTCCCACCAAATCTTATGCTATTTCTAGTAAAAGAATTTGATGGAGTATGGATTTGAACCACTGACCTCCACCTTTTTAGTTATGTTTCTGATGGCTTTTACTTCTGATTCTGCTTCATTTAATCAAAATCTAAAAGCAAAGAATGATGCTTTAAATTTCTTATTATGTTTCTTGGTTTGACATCTTCAAACAAATAAATCGATCTTACAATTTATTCACCAAACACTCTATCTTAACTTAAAAAAAATTCAGT
Organism: Rehmannia glutinosa; assembly: GCA_016081115.2. Classification (NCBI taxonomy): domain Eukaryota; kingdom Viridiplantae; phylum Streptophyta; class Magnoliopsida; order Lamiales; family Orobanchaceae; genus Rehmannia; species Rehmannia glutinosa. The sequence goes on from JABTTQ020001206.1 coordinate 162,916, forward strand.
TTTCATTCTCTCAACTACAGTTAAACATCTATAAATTAACAACATTGGGATGGTCAAAATCTATTAATTTAGCGAGATATTAAACAATAGATAAATTAATAATCTATTAATTTATAGAAATATGGCTTGTAGAAAATATTTTTGCTTCTGGATAATTGTCATACTCATCTAAAAACTAAAAACTATTGAAGGATTGTAAAACATTAAATTAATTGTTTTGCCACCATATGAAACATCAAATTATTCAACCTTGTATACAACTGGACATATGTTGAAGCTACATATTTGTTGATCGGGGAGCAGCTAATGGAGAGCAATGGGTGAATTGTGAAATTGAAGACAAGAATTCTAATGTAGGTCTCATTTTCAAAAGAAGACTCAACAAGAATGACATTGAATAATTTATTATTAAACTACGAGAAAACCACACTAAAAGATGTTACTACGTTAACAAAAGTCAGAGAAGAGATTCCATATGACATCAATGTCAATAAGAAACAAATAACAACTTAGTCATTTTCTACCGCAATCTTTACAAATTAACCATAAAATGTATTATATATTAATGAATATTAGTTTATATATTACATGAAACCTATATAAATTTTTAGTATATGTATTATTTTATAAACTTAGCGAATTATTAATTTAGCATATTGTTTCCGACGCCCAAGATTATTAATTAATCGGGTAACAAATTATCGAGGTTTTACTGTACTTGCCACTTCGCCGTCAATAAATCTCTTACTCCAAAAGGAGAAGTATTTGCAAACACTCCGTATATGATTTTTATTACTGCAATAGGAAATTTGCCATGCTAATAACTCAACGGTCATTTCTTCTCCACCAACACCTAAAGTATGAAAGAAAAAGAAAAACAATAAAAAGCATTTATCATATTTGGTTTCATTTTATCAAAGAAAGTAGGTAATCTGCAAACTCCATTTAGCCCCCACGTACATTTGTTGGGTTTGTTTTTGTTGTTCATTCAAAAAGCAACTTTCATAAATAACAAACACATTCAAGAAATATTTTCTTTTCAAATCAACCCGTGAAAGAACAAAAATCTATGACCCATTATTTTACTTGTCTAGAGCTGTATTATAATTTCCTATCCTCCGGATGTAGCTAAAACTTAAAAGGGACTTAAAATCGCACTTTAATTTGCAATACCCACATTCAGAAATTTCATCTCTTTTGCACAAACAAATATTAAAACCAAGAAAAGCAATTATGAAATACTCATTCATACATTTCACCAAGACCATGCGGCAAAACCGTACACGTCTAGGCGTTAGAGTGGCAATTTCGGCCCAACCCGTGGATGGGCCCAACCAGCCCAAAATTAGATTGGGATATGTTTTTATAGTCTCAAAATGGATCTAACCTACTTTCGCCTGACCCAAGTGGCCTGACACATCTTATGTTTTAGACAAAATTAGTAACTTCGTGTCAAATTCGTGTTAATCATGTTCATGTTTGGGTCGTGTTCGTATTTCTCTCAATAACTTCGAGGTGGGGTTCTGTCGAGTTTTTGTGTCGAGTCGGGATTGACACCCCTAGCCTCACCCCACCAATTATATACACCTTTTGCTAATTTTAACGTTGTTCTAGTAAGATCAGATCATATTTGAACCAAGTTGCTCTGTTATTTTCTGAAACTTACAGGATGTACATATGAACCATTTTGTTACACGAAATTGTATTAGTAGTAGTGAAATTTCCCTTTCATCTCTGTTATCTTAGGCTCATTCATTTGGATTAACAGATTTAAAACTTCATATTTCAAATCCATAATAACAAATGTACTAAACATAATTGGATAATCTCATAATTCTAAGTAGAGATGTCAATAAGGACTAGGCCAGGGCCAACCCTAACCCGACCCTAAAAATCTAAGGACTGGACCTATGAAATCTCATAATATGAGAAATTTTTAGCCCGGCCCTATTGGCATAGGACCGTGAGGGCTAGGCCGCTAGGGTAGTGCTAGCCCTTAGAGGTTTTTTTCTTGATAAGTTTTTTGTATTTAATATATTTATATTCAAAATGTATGCTTGTAATACTATTAATCTATTATTTCATCTCATTTATCAATTATCATTTATCTTAACAAATTATCAAATTTGATCTTTCATCTCATTTATAATTTAGTCTTACTAAATAACTTAGTAAATATAAAATTAAAGTTGGTACGTAATTAGTAATTATTATTTAGTACATTAATAATTATAGAGGACTAAAATATATTTAGCATAGACTATGTGATTACTAAAATAAAACTAACAAATTTTGAATATTTTAATCCACTGGAATCTAAGAACTACATGGTGTTACTTTATAAAATAAGTAATTCGCAATTTAATTTTTCCATCATGATGCAATGTTCTAATTTGATGGAACTACTTCATAAAAATGAAAAAAAATTGGGCCAGCCCTTCCCGAGCCCTGCCCGACCCTAGCCCTACAGGGCTAGGACTGAGTTTGGATTTTTCAAGTCCTTATAAGTCTTGAGCTTTTTAGCCCCCTTAAGGGTTAAGGTCTCTTAGAGCTCCTGGCCCTGCCCTTATTAACATCTCTAATTCTAAGCTCTTGTTATAAGCTAATTTTTTAGTCTGATAGATTTCAAATCCATCTTATATAGAATAGTCTAAAATCATTTTCTCAAATTCTCGCCCCAAATCCAAAACCTTCCATCCAAATGGAAGGCAACCTGCCATCCTAATGCAACCTTACATAGTTACAGATGAAACTTGTTCAGTTATGACCAACTTGTTTTTCCAAGAAAATTACACAAACTTCCTAAATCAAATATTACTTTGGAGCTTAAGCTCATAAACAAAGTAAAACTAAACCAATCACATAGTTTATAACGAGCAGGGAGAATGATGGCTGTGTATTATTCAATAAAGCTAAGCAAATTAAGAAATCTGGTTAGTCCAAATAAATACCCCCATAGAGCAATCACAGAAATTGAGCGACTGCCAAACTGAGCTCATTTATAAGACGCTGAAAAGAAATTTTACTTTGATTATAGACACACGAATATAGACACGACATGATTAATTACAATTTTCTAAGCATGATGTTGTCTTCAATCCTATGAACTCCTTGAAAGCAGGATAAAAGTTCACCATATCGGCACAAGAAGGTCAAGAAAGGACCGAAAATTACATGGACAGTATCGAAAGACAACGTACTGAGCTGAAAAAGACGTACTAAATGTGCAACTTAGTTCCCATCATCACTCTTCAAATTCATGGATATGATCTAAGAGGTAGTTTGCAGCGAGTTCCTCATTCTTGTTGCAGGCGAAGAAAACCTCCAGTACAAGTGCACGGTCGAATCCCATAGCTTCAAGCTGAAATAGGTGGTAGCAAAAGACAAAAACAGTCGATAATAATCAGTTCATATTTCAGTAATTCTGTGGCTTAGTGAACATCATTACAGCTCAAACAAGAACAGAAGATAATAATTTTGAAGCCCAACAGATACAAATGTCGCATTTTCAAATCAGAACCCCAACCTTTTAACATTACAATTTTCAGATTAGTAGGGTTAATATCGTTTTTCTAGCCAGATTAATAGAAATTTATCCTCTTGGCTGTTTGGTTAATTAATTATTTAGCTGCACAGTGGGTGAGTATTTTTATTGCTTTCATGACCTCTGATTTTGAAATACAATAGTTCAATTATAGGAAAACCAGTTGGCTATATATATCCCCCAAATACTGTCGTGGGAAATCTCCCTATTTGCCTACTACAAATATAAATGTAACACCCCCTAGTGGGATATCACTGATTCACTTCATTACTTATAATCTTTTAAATCATTTTAGACAAATAATCTAACAAAAACAATTTGAAATAACCAAAAAAATGGTCATAATTTCTTATCTTTTTAATAAAAATAGCATGAGTTTCTTACAGAAAAACTCCATGGTCGTTAATTTACTAAGATAATGAAAAGTTTCAAATCTAAAATTTATGGATAAACTAAAACATGAAATACTCCAAGTTACTCCCCGAGTGGGAAATTACTATAAATCTGGCAAAAGACTTTCAAGAAGATGTACTCCTCAAAAAGTCTAAAAGAACTGCAAATTTCTCTGTAAAACTAAAAATCAAGTCAAAGTGCACCACTCACCCTTTCTATAGCTTCACGTTCCTCAGGTGTAACTGTTATAGCCTGTGGCATTGCGTCTCCAAGCTGTCCTAACATGTTGCTAATACTGCATCAAGAAAAGAACTATAAATTAGTAACACCCCAATATTCGCACTTGCAACAGGTACAAAAGCATGTTCTAAGCATAAATTGAAAGTTTATCATACCCTTCTCCGCCTTCAATAGGCTCATTGATAAGGCGAAGAAAATCAGCTTGGTGTTCTTGAATCAGTCTCACTAATTGAGGATTTTGCTTTCCTAGTTCCTGAAGCATGGGCTGCCAATAAACACAGATATCACTCAGGCCTTTGCAAGAAAACATACATTACCAATGAATTAATGGAGACACAATTATTTATTACAAGAGTGCCACATACCTGCAAGATCTGTGGGTTGGCCTGCACCATAGCTCTCAAGGCTTGGAACTGAAGCGACATTTTAAGAACATAATGTTTTCACAAGTGCTAATACAAAAAAAAAAATAATCTGAGAGGGTTTATGATCTACCTGTGGACTGTTACGTAGAAACTCTAGGGTATTTGCACCACCAGTATTCGAGCCCATAGTTGGAAAACCCTGTACAAGAGTGTCATAATTCCATTACCCAAATAATTTCACTAAGATGAAATGATGACTGAAACACAAAGAATAACCAAGAACCTGAGGAAAAAGATCCAGCGGGTTTGCGTTGGGGCCAGTTGCAGGTACAGGTGCTGGTTGAGCAGCTTGCTGAGGCTGAGCAGGCACATTAGCAGCCTGCGCACTAGGCACAGTAGCAGATGGAGGAGGAGCTTCTGCTGATTCGGGGATCCCCTGAGATACATCAAACACAAGTAACGAGGCCATAATAGATATCAACATCAACGGTATCAAGAAAAGATAATGTCAAGCAAGGAGAACAGTAGAACTAACAAAACATTCATTTTTACGCGTTACAGACAGGAGAAGTTTGAACCATCTTATTGATACAACAAGGCAACAGAAATCTTAATATGGACACAATCACCCTAAGAGTAGAATGGATATTCACAATTGGATGGGTCGAGTGGCAACATGAAAATGAATGACAAATGTTTTAGTCACAATATTGTAACTCTACAGAAATGCAAGACGCGGAGGCAGGATTCAAGAAGCAGATAAAGTAGTTGGGGAACAGGTCTCCCACTAAAGGCCCAGTGTAGTAGTAATAATAGCATCAAAGTGGAATTTAAAATAAAAGTTAGTGAGGTAGGAATAATTAGCATCAAGGGGGTGTTTCAAATAAAGAGTTGTAACTGAATGAGTTGTTCATTTTCACATCAAAGTCTCATCTTTCCGTCCCTGAGAGAACAGCCCAAATTTCAGTCATGGTTGCATCCATAGCACACTCACCCACACATTCCGGCCTTGTTTGTTTATGTTTCCAAGCCCCCATTTCCAATTTCCAACTATTCATAGAAATGGAATCATGTTTGTTTATAAATTTTCCAATAGAAATCATCATTTTCACTTTCCATATTTCGCATAAAACATCTCAAACTTATAATTTCAATTCTCAACCCTATACACTACTTTACATCACTCATCAATCACTATTCTCATTTTTTATCCAAATATATATGTGGGACCCTCCATTATCAACTTTATCTACTTAAAATATTACCATATGTATCTAATGGGACCCACTAGCCTACAATCTTACAAATATAGTATTATATATTCAATTAAAATATTCAATCACTATCAACTTTTCAAATTATTACATACATAAAATACTACTTCAAAACTGCTCAATCAAACATAATCTCATTTCCAAACCTACATAAAACTCATTTTCATTCACTCATCCAAACATAATTCCAGTTTTCACACGAAAACCAATAAATTCTCAAAAATCATTTTCCCATACTAGAAACTAGAAATGGTCCATGGAAACATAACCATACAAGGCCTCCCTTATCCAGGTTGACAAGTTTGAGTCACATAAAAACTGAAGTTCATAGACTTACAGAGTATAAATATTCAACTGCTCTCTCTGGATTGTTGAAAGCAGCACGAAGGGCTCGAACAACTGTATCTCTGTCCCAAGTTCCCCCACCCATATCAAGAATCTGTTGATCGCTCCCTCAAGGTTGTTGCCAGCAACTAAATTAGAAGCAGCATGGCCATACACATCTGGGCTGCTACCAGAAAACAACCATCAACACTCAACGGGAAGAATCAAGTGTCCGGTGTCCCACATCTAATTATGGAAAAAAAAAGATTTATTCACAACAAATCTCAATTGATGGATACTCACTCATCACTGGCAGCGGGAGTAGGGGCAGAAGCGGGAGCGGCAGTGGGAGCGGGAGCGGGAGCGGGAGCGGGAGCGGGAGTAGGAGCAGGTACAGCCCTGTGAAGTCGAAAAATCATGCAAGATAGAAATTAAAAAGATAATCATATCAACCTATCAGGCATGCATGTCTCCAAATGGAACAGGAATAATTGATGAAGTCCAAAGCAATATCAGAAGGCAGATAGATAAATCTCACGCTGCTGCAGGAGGTTGAGGAGTTGTGGATACTGGAGTTGAAGTAGGTGGGGCACTTGTTTGTGGTGCCTATAAGGAGTAAACAACTTAGATACATCTTAATTCATGCCAACTCTCAGCAACATAACCACAAGCTACAAGAATAAATATATATATATATATATATATAAGTATACATAGAATCAACTAAAAGGATCCACTGTCAATCAACATGGTTACGTAACCAAATATGACAACAGTCAAAGAAAGTGAAATCATTGAGCGCAATAGTTTAGAAAGAAAAAATCAGTTACTTCATAAATGGCAAATTCAGGCACAGCTTTCAAGGTAGTCATGCGAATGACAGCTGTATAATGTCACCACATAATTTTCCAAAGTAGGCAAGACATGGAACCGCCAACATTGTAATTTTGACGTTCTCACCACATGATTTAGAAGCAAAATAAAATGAAGAGGTTGTGGATGGCCAGAAACGAGAACAATTCATAGCCACAACTAATGGAGCATAATATGGGTTATCCACCTATTCTGATAAGATCACCAAAAATACAGATACCTATTCCATAAAAATATGAGACATCTCGAACAGGAATGTCAAATAGAAGCAACAAACATATTTCGCTGTTTAATCAAGCATGGAAACATCATACCAAAGAAATTGCAAACCAAAATTCAGAGTACCTTCACAGTAGGAGCATTCGATGTTGTTGAGCCTCCACTTGTGGATCCCTTGGTCTACAACATTTTATGAACTTCTTTATAATATGTTATCAGATAACATAAAAAGAAACATTTATTGTGAGGAAGTTGCAGATTTTGGTTTCTGAGGTAATGGACGTGCATAATTTCAGGCTTTCACGACGCAATATTATATGGATATATGGCATGCCCACAACCAGAACTAATTCTATGAGCATTGACATCCTGGTACCCAAAAATAGAGTTTAAGGTTGATAGTACGTTATATCAGATTTCTCTGGGTTTAATGAACTTTGGGCATCTATTCACATGATTTTTATTTCTTATGTAGTGGAATCAGGACAGGCTTACTGCGAATTGATATTCCAAGGAAAATGTACCTAAGGCCAGATGTACGGCTGAGCCAAGTCCTTTGAAATTTCATTATATTCCATTAATACTAAATCTTTGGTTATATTTTATAATGGTCTGAGATTTGGCAAGACAATGTTTTGCTATTCTGTAGAAAGTTAGAAACTGAATCGTCTTGTGTGACATAAATATAATATTGTTTCTCTAGCTCTACCTGTTGTAACTTCCAATGAAGTAAAAAATTCTCTTTTTTCCTCAATTCATTCCTAGTTAATACATTTCACCTATGGAGTAGGGTAGAATATAGAAAAACGGATCCTGGGCTGTGAACTTTTATTTCCTTCACTTAGGATCATTTGCATTATCAAACATTAGGCTGCTTTCTTCAATATCTAACAATCGCATCTATGGTGCATCATCCTATCAATCTGAGAATTTCATCTCAATCAATCAATTCATTATGCTTGTACAACTCTAGGAAATATTTTTATATCAAGTAGTAATGCTGGAGTATTCATGAAAAAGCATACAAAAACAAAAGAAAAGAAAAAATTAAAAGCATACGAAAACTAGATGTAGTTATAAAAGATCTAGGTCTGAGGACATATATAATGTATTTCTGTAAATTGTTTCAGTCATTAGCAACAAATCAACTTTTACCTTGCTCAGCATAACAACAACAAAACTATTTTCAGCAACTTTATTTTCTTCCAGTGTTGAGCCATCTTTAAGAACTTTTCCCTGATGGATAAGCATTTGTTGTGCAGCAGGATAAGTATCTGCTCCTTGTGTACTTTCTATGGTTTGTTTAACATCTGCAACCTGCCAAACAAAATAACGGTTGAAACTAAAAGTCTCATACGTAAAGTCAATACAAATTTGAGGTACAAACTGGAAGTAGAGAAAGATATGATACATATTTCAGTAAATCCAGTCAACATGACAAGTTATGTGGTTTTATGGGAAAATACACTTTGACATAGAACACATATTACTCATTATTCAACAAAGATGTGAAAATTCTCTTTTCTGAATCCTTGATTTGGAAAACGCGACAGCACAAGAAGACAAGTAACGCCACCAAATTTTTTGTTCTATATTAGCAGAAACTGAACAATATATACACACATTGAACGAAAAGTAAATGTATTTCATCCAGACACATCTGTATTTCCTAACAAAATCAATCAACAGACGCTTCAACTACTTCCAACTTTATACTCATTGAGATCTTCCCTAAGTGAGCATTGTTCATCCGTGAAATCAGTCTCCTAGCTCTTCAAAAAATGGTCAAAGAGTAATTCTTAGTATTTTCCTCCAATCATTAAAAATAAAATAAAAAATACTTTGCTTTGTCCTAAATTGCACAGCCACGTCGAGAAAGTAAATGCAGAATTCGAGCAACTTTGGCTTATACAGCCAACAAAACCTAAACTTTAGATTCATTGATCTGGCATAATGAGTGGGTATGGCAGACTATGTAAAGGATGGTTCAATTTCCACCAGACTTTTCCCTGTATTACTTTAAAACTTCGCTCAAGTTTTGCTAGTTAGCTTTTAGATTCCTTGGTTAAATTTCTTTGTGACATTTGTTCATCATTTGCTACCATCAGCAACTGCCGTATACGGACAACAACAATTAGTGAAACAACAATCAGTGAGCCAACAATCTGGTTTTGATTGATCAAAAATATCGACATTGCCAAGTTTGGATATCAAATTCCTCCACTTGAGAATCATATCTAATGAATCATCACCCATACATGTCTATAATGAAAGAAATTATCAATTACACATTGATGACATATATCAAACCAGAAAATCCATCAAAAAAACTACATAAAAATAGTCCACGACTAAAAATAGTTACACTTCATGAAGACACGAAATGCCCACAGCTCAAACATGAATTCAACCAACTAATACTCATTTATAAGCCCCACTCTTGATCGAATCACAAAATCCCCAAGCAAAAACAGTCAACAAGAACAAAACAACAACAATACGCATATTACATATGAAAATTCGATATCAGCCTATCAGGATAGTCCAAAAAATTGGGAAAAAAACAGTAAAAGAAAAAAACGAACCGTGTCTTCGGCTTTCACTTCGATTTCGAAGTGCGTACCCTTGAGAGTCTTCACATAAATCTTCATCTTTATGATTTTCTTATTATTTTTGAGTAATTTATCTTTTCCGGGACTGCAAAAATGGATCGGAGAAAGTACTGGAAAAGTAGGGTACAGAAAACCCGGCGGTGCAAGTAAAGAATTATTTTCGTATTGATTTTGGTAATTTATTTAAGGTGAAATATGACGCGCCAATGATTATCGTGATAGGAACGACTGAGTTTGGCAGGAGTATGATTGGCACGTGAGAGACACGATAAGGTAAAGAGTGTAGCGTTTGGTAAAGGGTTGGGGATAAAAGCTAGCTTTTTGCCCGACAATGGATGTGGGTTTAATTGATGTTTATCTTAATCTTACCAGTGGCCTGGAAAATGTTTTTGGCCCAAACCCAATTAAGGAAGAGGCCTAGAGATTTTGTGAACTGAAAAAAAAATATATATATATATATATATATATTGGGGAGGATCAAGTGAGGCCAGTATCTGCAGGTGATTAATAAATGATGACTAATCTCAACCATCCCCACTATTATTCAAAAATGGGTGTGATTTAATGGATAAAAATATATTAAAATATTAATTTAATCAAGGATAATAGGGTAAAATAACATAACAAGGTAGTTATAAGAATGGAATCAAACTTCTTTCTCTCTCATCCATCCATCAAATCTCAAATCTCTCTCTCTCTCTCTCTCTCTCTCTCTCTCTCTCTCTCTCTCTCTCTCTCTCTCTCTCTCTCACACACACACACACACACACACACACACACACCTCTCTCTCCATCTCTCCTCTCTTTCTCGTTCTCCATTAACGCAAATGGAAGAACTCGAAACATGAAAAAAATAGTGAAGAAGATGCAATTTATGTTTCAAATGAAAAACAACGACGAAGAATCGAACTCGTTTATATTCAACCTACACTTTATAAACTCGATTTTATAGAGAAAAAAATTGTGAAGAAGAAGATGATTTCTATTCCAAATGAAACAATCATGAATAAGACGATGCATCTGTGCAGACATCAATGGAGAACTCGAAACGACTCATTAAAATAAACTCTTAAAAACCGTAATTTTCACGAATAAGACGATGCATAGATACTTATGAAATGATGTATAAATACTTATGAAGCGTTGCATATATAATTATGAAACGATGCATATATCTCAGTAGGATATTACATATTTGAAAATATGCAACAAAAATCTACTAAATATGCATTATCCGAAAAACTATTTATGCGGCGTAAAAAAAACTAATATGTAGTACAAGTATAACCAACTATGCAAGACGTCATAAACTATGCAACAAAATCAACTAACTACGCATTATCTAGAAACCATCTATGCGCATGGAATAACTAAATACGCAAAGACATTATGTAACACCTTATTTTCATAATTTCCAAAAGCAACATCACATTTTCATAACTAAATATGCATTATATTGAACCTATTTATGCGAGTGTAGAATAACTAAATATGCAAAGACGTTATATTCAATTATGTATTGTTTTCGTAAAAAGCAGTGCCAATAAAACAACTAAATATGCATTATTTGATGTCTAATTATGCAAAGAGAAGAACCCTAACTATCTTTGTAAAATAAAAATATTTGGAAAGAAACATGTTCTTAAATTCCGCCACAAAATCCCAAGCAGTTTCAATCTCCATAAAACTACTGGGACCACTAATTTGACTTACAAAATTACCACCTTACCCTTAAATTGGCGGAAATCGGTAATTAAAAAAAAAACTCAATTAATCACATCCCTTCATTTTTTAAGATCAATGGGTAAGATGAGTCCACCTTTGTCTCACCAGGGAGGGTGGTCTCATTTGAACCAAATCCTATATAACACATGTTATACAATTAAATTACATAAATAAAATATTTGTATTATTTATTTTTAATTGAAAACCACAAAAATGTGGGAAGAAGGTTTGAAGGAGTAGGGATGATAATTTTGTCCCAATCCGTGGGTATCCGTCTCCCGCCCCACCTTGTCACATCGTGACCCGCAACGAGGTGGGACGGGTCTTGTATCACCCGCCGCGGTACACGCCTCACCTATTTTTTTTTAATAAATTTAATATATATTTTGCATATATAATATATATTATAATTTGTATGTTTCAATACTATATCAAATATTTATAAATGAAAAAAACAACTTTTGTAAAAAAAAATATTTTATAAATAATTGAAAAAAACATTTTTTCTTTTTTTCTTTTTCAATTTAAGTTTATTAAATTTGGGTGGGACTTCGCCTCATGGGTCGCCTTGTCCTACCCCGTTTTAATTAAGAACGGGATGGATCTAGGTCTTTGGACACGCGATGCCCGCTCCATTCTATTGTCATCCATACCATTTACCAAGGAGGAGATGGAATACTAAACTCATTTATAAGAACTAAGAAGTGATGTCAAATACCATCAATTTTTATAGTGTTAATTAATTATAACAAAAAAATAGATATTTGCTGTAAAATTCATTCTATTTATTGTGTACTTTTGTTTGTAATCTCCACACAAATGTATAAACTGGTATTTACTTGTAAAATTATTAGAGATGAATATAAATAAGTTTTTATTTATTAGCACTTTCTAAATGAATTTTTGGATAAGTTACTCCAAAAATACGTCCTTTAGAATCTAATTATTATATATTTTGGCTAAAACGGTAAAACCAAACGAAAAATTTGTTCTCACTCCCACATTATCCACGAGCAGCTTTACTTACATAATATTTTCTTTTCCTTTTTTTTTTCCTTACTCGCATTATTCTCCTTTCTTTTCTACATGGATTGGACGGCTTTCATGTCTTTTACTATTTGTTTTTTTATGAAACAAAGTAATTCTTTTTTTTTGTGAAAATCCTATGGTCTTTTTCATTTTCGTTTTAGGTGACAAATCGCTTTTCTTTATGGAAACGAAGTTCATGGGGGCTTTACAATTACCATTTTACCCTCAAGATGTCACAAAAATACCAAAAATCAAGATCTTGTATGGTTATATTTCCATGGTGGATTTCTATTTGAGAATGGTTTTTATATAAAACTTAAGTATGTGTTTGAATGAATAACATATAGGTTTAGAAATTAGAATATGTTTGGTTGAAGATTTTAAATCCGTACATGATAAAAATAAAATTATATTTTGGTTTAGTAACAAAAATGAAATTATGTTCTGTAGTGTCGTTTTGTGTGTGTGTGTTTTCAAAACATTTATCGATAACATAATTTGAAAGTTGATATATAGTGGGTTCACTTTAATATTTAATTTGTATGTAAAATATTATTTGTAAGATTTACAGATGACTGGTGACATTAGATTGGTTGAGTTTGAAACCAATAATATATTAAGTAGACATAGGAATAGGGCTAATTTATTTAACTAATGTAATTTAAAAATAATTTAATTATTTAACGCCAAATAAAATTAACTTTGAAGGTGAAAACTCTGTTATAGAAAGAGTTTTCATTTAAAGGCTGTAGATTCCTAATAAAAACTTTGTTGTCAATAGAGTTTGTAATTTTGAATTTTTTTTTGTTAGCCTCGAAAAACTCTATTGATAATAGAGTTTTCAATAGAGTTTTCTACTTCATTCGAATCCAAATAGAATCGGCATCTCTGTTTTTTATGAAATTTTTTAATTTATTAATTTTTTAAAAAAACATCTATTTAAAAAATTAATTTAATTGATTTTCTTACTTTACAAATTTTAAAATACATACACCATTTTTCGGATAAGTAAAGTGATTTTTGCTCAAAATTTGAGAAACTACTTGAATTTATAATTAATTTAAAAACACAAATTATTATTATTATTATTATTATTATTATTATTATTATTATTATTATTATTATTATTATTATTATTTAAGGATAGAGTTGAACTATTAAAAAATATACAAAGTTTAAGCTTAAAACCAAGCACAACACAAAAAAAAATGATCTCAAACTTATCGAGCCTATTTAAAACACGTATCTCATGTCAAACCGTGAACCCGACCCAATTGTCACCCCTATTCCTAAGATCAAGAAAGTTTGTTAAAAGGATGAGTCATTTTGGAGGGAGACATCCACATGGACGCCGATAGCTGTAGCTTATAAGTTAGGTCAAAGCCATTTTTCTCTAACAGCACATTTTCCAAATACAAAACCATAGCTAACCCAAATCGGACAATATCTCTTGGGCATACAACATATATATGAACCATCTCATGCAATGACATAGCCAGGAAAAATATAGTGGTGGGTCGATACTTAAAGTTTGTTTGTCAACACTTACATTTTTGGTTGGTTATTATCAATTGGATAGCAAGTATAGCAGGTAAAAAATATGCAAAAATTAAGTGCAAAAATTAGATGGGACAAAGTTTATATTTGTTCGAGGATGGGGTAATTCCTCTACTCCACTCTTCTCCTACTCCAGGAGGAATCCACTAAATGTAACGGTGACTTTGTTACAATAGTACAAACGAGATTGCTTTGATCACGAGGCAACCAATCTCCGGGAATCGGCTCTTCGTAAGACATCCGGTCGGATAAAAACTGGAAAAAAGTCATATAAATTATAACTAAATATTTTTTTCAAAAAAAAAAAATCAGTGTCATGGTCCCCACTCCCCCTCCCTCCTTGGGGTGCCTATTGGGGGCTTTGAAAAAAACAATAAAATAAGCTAGTCGAGCTCAAGTCATGTTCGCTCAACTAAAGCTCATTTAAGCTCAATTCGATTACTAATCAGACCAACTCAAACACAAGTTTTAAAAGTCGATAAAAATTTAAACAAGCATCAAATGTTCCACTCTACTCGATTCGTCACCCCTAACTTAGACTATGATCCTCTAGTTATTTGTAGCCGATCCTAGGAGCCATTGAGTTCTAGAAAATCTTGCTTTAAGCACTGCTCAAAACCACTATGTAAAAAAGGTCACGGTGCGTGAATATATGCATGAACGCGAAAGCTGGGGGACGAGAGCTCTATAACTCTATTTCCCAGATTAAATAGGAATGGATCTCAAATAGTTCAACTTCCATTTCATGTTAAATTCTAACAAAAAGATTCGGATTCATATCTCATCTATAAATGTCTCGCGAATTTCACACAAAACGAACTGATATGTCCCAAACGCATAAACTAGAGGGGATTAGTTTTACACCTTTTGCAACCATCTGATAGGCCCTCTTAGGGAAAAAGGCTGCTCGACAAAAGGAGAAGAGGAAAGATCAACGCCATTGAGTTCCCCATCAGACCAAAACAGTTGGAAATTATAAGGAATTGATCATCCTTTTCATCTCAGCAGACCTCCTGGGATCAGATTCTTCAATAGCTCTCGGTTAGAACATGCTTGATTCGGCACATTGACTTACGTACCTGTTCAATGATAAAAAAAAAAAGAAGGATTAAGCAGAAAAGCGGAAGAATAGGGTGAAATATTGAACATTTTTTTTATAGTCTTAATAATTAATATTAACCTAAGAAAGTCATCACCTTGCAGAAATCCATGATATTAGCTCATTACTGCAGTCAAATCGGGCATCCGCGGCCAAAAGGCAAATCAAAAGACTACCTTGATCATAAATTAACTATGAAAACAAATTATACAAAGTAGGCTACTCACAAAACATTAATTAATAATACTCTCAATTTAGGTTTATAAATTTTGTATGTGTAGCTAAAAGCATAATAAGAGTTTGCTGATATCTAAGTTTGAGTTAGTTTGTGAGTTCAAGATCGCCTGAATTAAGTTCGCTATATACAACAGACCTCCGACTATCTTAAGCAAATGTTGAATATATTTGGTAAATTTTGCTATCTTAAGGTTTTACAGTTATTAGGGTAAAGGAAGAATAACAAAAGAGACAAAAAAAAAATGTCCTATTTTTCACATAAGCAATCTAGTCCATATAGAGAGTGACTTTCCACTAACTGAATGTAGACTTCTCTACTAATTTATGTCACGGTACTACAGAGGCAAAAATGTGTCTACACCATATTAAATTTCTATCACATTTAATTATAGAGAATGTACAAACACAGGGAAAAGAGTTATTCGGACAACTTATGGAGATTTCTAAGGATCTTATTAAAAGAGTAACAGTGTGCATATATAAGAGTGACACGTTAAAAAAGGGATGGAGAAGAAAAGATTTCAATGTACATTATGTAGTCTTATT
This sequence comes from Rehmannia glutinosa, assembly GCA_016081115.2. Classification (NCBI taxonomy): domain Eukaryota; kingdom Viridiplantae; phylum Streptophyta; class Magnoliopsida; order Lamiales; family Orobanchaceae; genus Rehmannia; species Rehmannia glutinosa. Next base: position 178,953 of record JABTTQ020001206.1, read on the forward strand.
ACAAATATATTGGGAGTGTTTGCAAAAACTTTTGCTTCTAGAAGAAATGATTTATTGTAGCAGAATTAAAAGTAGTTTAGAATCAGAAGTTGATAGTGTTTGCAACAGAATCAGAAGTTGAGTGTTTGGTGAAAAAGTTGTTAAAGTGTTTTTTTGTTTGTAAAAAGTCAAACCGTAAGTAGAATCATAAATCTAAGCACCCATCTCCTACTTTTAGATTCTTATTATGACGGCATTAGAAGCGGGAGTTGGCACTTGCAAACACTAAAAGCCGAGATAACACTTTTTTTAGTGATTGCAAACACTATCATTATCTAGTCCTATTTGCATTACTTGTGGTCGAAATTACTATAGGTTTGCATCATGGATCCGCTCTAAGTCCTTACCTTTTTATCCTGATAATTGATGAAATCACTAAACACTTACAAAAATCCATCCCCGAATGTATGCTATTTGCGAAAGATATAGTTTTAATTGATGAAACAAGAGAAGGAGTAAATGCAAAATTGGAAGTTTGAGAGAAGCACTCGAATCAAAAGGTTTTACTATAAGTAGGACTAAAACAAAATACATGGAATGCCACTTTAGTAAAAACAATGGAACAATGAGACGAAGGTTAAAATTGATGGACATGAAGTGAGTATAACAAAAAGTTTTAAATACTTAGGATCTATAATTAAAGAGAACGGAGAAATCAATAAAGATGTCACACATAGGATCCAAAGCGGGTTGGAATAAATGGAGGAGTGCATCTTCTATCATTTGTGACCGTAAAATACCATTGAAATTGAAAGGAAAATTTTATAAAACGGCCATAAGGCCCGCAATGCTTTATGGAGCGGGAATGTTGGGCGACTAAACACGAACAAAAAATGAGAGTAAATGTGAGAGATGAGAATGCTAAGATGGATGTGTGGACACACTAGATTAGATAGAATAAGAAATGAACACATTAGAAACAAAGTGGGAGTAGCACCAATAGATGAGAAAATTAGAGAAACACGATTAAGATGGTTTAGACATGTTTATAGGAGACCTTTAGATGCACCTGTGTGACGCTTAGAAGGTAGAGAATCACTCACACAAATCAAAAGAGACAGAGGTAGGCCTAAAAAGACTTGGAAAGAAGTTATTAAACAAGACATGTTATACCTAGAAATAAATGAAAATATGGCTTATGACCGTAAACGATGGCGCGATATGATCCGTATAGCCGACCCCACGTAGTGGGATTAAGGCTTAGTTTGTTGTTGTTGTTGTACTTACACATAGACTAGCATGCAATAATGCGTTCTTTTCCACTCAGCATGATCATTTGTTACACTTGATTCTCCATTATTAAAACTCATAAAAAAGTACCCTAAAAAAAACTCATAAAAAGCCATGCACTAAAAAATGCAATCTATTCCTTTCTCTATCTTCACCGCGAATTCTAAAGGGAATAAATAAGATTTAACATCTGTTCTATTCATAATTTTCCATTTTTCCCATTTTCTCATAGCATCATAGTTATTAACGCGATAGATGAAAGTCATGGCCTAGGGCCCGATGGCCTAGGTGACAACAACTCAAAAACATTTTATATACTTACATTCTTCTAAAAATCAACTGTGGAAAATAATGGAACATATAAAATAATAAACTATATCAAACACCAATATCAATCATCAAATGGATTTTTACTTGTTGGTTTTACTTTTCACTTTCCGTTTTCACATTGCAAACGGGTTTTTGACCATAGAGCCTAAAGTTTTTAAGGGTCTCTTTACTAAAACCCTTAAAAAATTAGAGAAAGAAAAATCCAAAATCGCATTGGCAGGAAAAACCGACGCTTTTTCTTGCTCTTTGCCTCTCTCAAAAGCGAGGACTACGCGAACAAAGTGGTGGCTTCACCATTTTTGTGGCCCGGAGGTGCATTGAGACTGAAGATTTCTTTAAAATATATTTTCGATCCGTTTAATCACAAATAAGGCCCCAGTGGTGGGAGAGGAGGGGATCCTTTAGCCAAAGCTAACAAAGCAAAAAAAAAAAAACCCGGACATACTTTTAGCTATTCTCTTAATCTAGAGGACCTTTTTACGAACCTGTAATAGTTATGCAAATTGGCCAAGAACAAGCATAACGGTGAAATAAAACTATTAAATGCAAGCACAGTGATCCGTAGAGTTTATCGTGATTAGAGTGTGTGAGAGGGAGAAAAAAATGCAACAGGTGACTTTAGATTCAACATCAAGCTACTCAGTCAAACATAACGGTGAAATAAAACTACAGTATAACCTCGATAAATTAATACTCGATTACTTAATAACCTCGTTTAAATAATTTTGGTCGGTCTCGACTTGGGGACAACAAGCAAAATTAATAATTCGCTAATTTAATATCTCGCTAAATTAATAAATATTGGCAGTCCCGAGATTATTAATTTATATAGGTTTAATTGTATACCTTTGGAATACGCTCCGGGTTGGGAAAGCGTAGGTTTTGAGCATGAAGCATCTGGCGCTGAGTCATCAACATGTTCTTTTCCTTCAGTAGAACATACCAGAGCTTCTGAAGGTCATCCCATGACTTGAGACGCAGTTCAGAAGCCTTCCAACCCCGACCTGAATAGAAATTCAAAACCAACTTATTGTATGAACATATATGTTTCTTCAAACGACGAATAATAAAACAACCCCAGTAAATAAGCATTATTTACTGAAGAAGATCAATATAAATAACACATAAAAATTATATCATTTAATAAAACTATATAAAAAATAGAGCTGAGTCTATCAATCAAAACTACATAAACAGAGAAAAAGTTATGCCAAAACATTCTGCAATTTGAGCCGAGTCAATCAAAAGACGAGAAATTAAACAAACCTCGTGAAGAAAAAAACCAAAAAACTCTAGATTTCAGGTGCATTTCCAGATTTCAAAATTTTACATTGAAATATATTATATTTACCATAGACAACAGGCTTCTCATCCTCTGGGTTTCTATCAGCCTCAAAGAACTCCTCGAGCGGATTGTGCCGGGCCGAAGAAGAAGAAGAAGCAGCTGAAGCTTCTGATTTGGAAGCAGCAAAGAGTGTCCTCCTAAAACCCTCGTCAAAAACATCACTATTTCGAAAGGCCAACAACTTTTGCAGAATTTACACAACTCAAATGCGAACCAAGAACACACTTCTCAACAGGCCCGGTCCTTTTAGTGAGGCCGAAGTTTGGGCCAGCCCATTTCATTTCATGATTATTAAAAAAAATCACAATTTTGTGTTATTCTATATCCCACATTTTCTCTATAAACATATATCAAATCAAAATCAAAATTAAATAAATGTTTGAAACCAAAAACTTACATTTAGATTATAAATTATAGGGCAAATACAATAACACCCCTTGAACTTGCATATACTCATTTACCCCATAAACTTGTCAACGTAATACGTACGTCTCCTCTACCAAACTAGAATTTAATGTATGGACAAAATTGCACTTAATGACAATTGTTTTTAGCATGTTTCAATTTTGATTTTATGTTCTTTACTTAAATCAATTTGTTTTTTAGAAAAAGCAATTAGTAACTTACCTAGTTCGGATATTGGAAATATTTTAATAATAAAAGAGTATAACAAATATATAAAAATATTGAATGTACAAATTATTTTGATTATTTGAATACAATGTGAAAATAACTTTCAATCTTTAAACTCTTTCAAATAATATGAATAAATATATTTTTGTATACTTGAATATACATACAAAAAATTAATTATTGATAATTAATATTTCTAATAGATACATGTAATAGTTTAGCAAGAAAGAAAAATAATACATATTATTTTGGTCATATTTAAATATTTTGAACAATATTTGCTCAAATAACATGATTTAGTGTCTAAAATATTTTAGTAGAACTAATTAGGTATGCTTTGGATTCGTTTCATTAATAATATTGATTATTCATTAAAACTATAATTTATTATTGATGGTGGGACGATGAATCATATTAAATAAGCAAGAAATAAATGAAGAAGTGTAACATATATAACCAAATTAAGTTTAAGAAAATATATTTATTTATATTTTTTCTAATATTAAAAGTTTATTTAAATTAAATAGTTATACTTTATTTTTTTCATTCGTGTTCATGCTTAACTTTTTGTGTAATTATTTTATGTTGGTTTATGTTTTTTAAGGTTTAAATTACTTAATGTATAATTTAAAAATTACTTTTTGAATTTAATAAGAATGCAAATTAAATAGGGTACAAAATATTCAAAATTTAATAAAAAAAAATTAATGTAGATTCGCTTTTATTAATGGTGGTTTTGTCCATATATTATATTTTAATTTAGTTGAAGGAGATAAGTGTTATATTTGCAAGTTCATGGGGTAAATGAAATATAAAGGGCCAAGTTCGGGGCTATTATTGTATTTTTGCCCTATATCTCCACAATTGATTTAGCAAATCTTGTTTTTTCTTCTCCAAAATATTTCCACTAGTCATGGTTAGTTCTTGTTGTGGGCAACTTCAATGATTTTTAGTGATCAAATCATCATGATTATATTTTACTTTGGAAACCAACATCTTAAGGTTTTATTGTAACTTGAATCAAGGTATATGATTTTTGTATAATATATTACAATTTTCAAAGTCGATATTAACATTTATTAATTGCGATTTACTCGTGTTTTGTTGGAAAGAAATGCTATATTTTTTTATATTCTTGTTACTAATATCATTTTGCATCATTTTATAAGTTGCGTAAAATTTTTAGAATCCTCATAATTGTTGTAATTGTATAAATTTGTATTTTATATTTATAGAGGATTATTATCTAAATAAAACATTGTTTTTAGTAATACAAATGGATAAATGATAATATATCTATAAATTTGTACTTTGCAATCATTAAAATTTGTGACTTAATAACTTAGGTATGATGAAAGAGTCTAGAGCTCAAATATAAACGACAATGGAATCATAATACACTAATTGAAAGGCAAATATATTTATATTTCGTTGGCTTTGTTGGTTGTTGGTTCAATTGCGAACCCGAGCCGTGAGTTCAAACTTTGACTAAACGGGTGAGGAGTTGAGGATTGTCCCTCCTTTCTAAGAGATTAGGACATCCCTAAGAAGGACGAATGTCCTATAGTTCTAAGAAAGTGTGGATTTTGTGGCCGGTTGGCGTTGGGATACTATGAGTCGACAAAAAAATTAGTAAAAGATTGAAAGGTTAATTTATTGGTATTATATTTGTAAAAAAGTATAACGGCTGACAAAAATAATAAGTTCTTAAATGGGAAAGGTGTAGTAGGGTTGTGATTATCCCTTATCCCATAGAGATTAGTACATCCCGAGAAAGGACATATGTCTCGAGTTCAAGAAAGTGTAGGGTATGTGCCTCAGTAGTGTAGGGATACTCTTAATTTATATTTGTAAAAAGTATAACGACAACCAAAAATAATAAGTTCTTGAATGGAAAAGGTGTAGTATTATTAATTCACATAAAATATGATTTTGGCTTATTTCTAACAAGTTGGTTTGCGTTAATATTTATTTTGTATGGTGAGTAATTACCAAGTAACACTAGGGTAATGAGAAATATAGGGCAAAAAATGATACTTTCTGTCATTACTTGTAAAATTATTTGTGTTGTATATAAATAAGTATTTATTTGGACCACTACCTTTAAACCAGTGGTATCATTTCACTCTTTGTAAGGGTATTGATCGAGGTTCGAATCCGGTATATTTGGTTTTTTGAAATTTATCTTCTCCCATCCAACCAATACTCCTAACTTATTAAAAATAAATAAATATTTATTTGGGAACATTTTTCAAATGGATTTTTGGATCAACAAGTCTATTTCTATAATAATAATTTGTTTTGTGGTTAATTTAAAACCAACATTTGGATAAATCACTAATCTAAAAAGTATATCCTATATAAATTAGTTAATATTTCTTTTTGGCTAAAACCCCACAAAAAATTGTTCACATCGCACGCTATCCACGAGCAACTTTTACTAGCATAATTACTTTTTTTTTTATCTCGCATTATTCTCCTTTCTTTTTATGGATTCCACAGACGGCTTTTCTTTCTTTTACTCTTGTTTTTTACGAAACAACCTAGACTTTTGTCTGGAAATCCTTTGGTGTTTTTCATTCTCGTTTTAGGTGACAATTCGTTTTTATTTGTGGAAAAAAAAATTGACGGGGGTTTCGCAATTACCCTTTTACTCTCAAGATGTAACCAAAATACCAAAAAACTTAGGCTATGATTGTTTGTCTTCCATTTCGCTCATTTTCATTTTTTTGGGTAAATAGTGAATTAGTGATGATTTTTTAAGTGAAAGTTGGATAAGTATGGAAAAAAGATGAGTTTATTGATGTAATTGAGAATCTTTTTAGATATCTTTGATTGTTTGTGGAATCTATTTTTTGGAAATAATAGTGTACACAATAATGCAAAAAAAATAAATAAAAATAAAAAATTAAACAAAAAATAGTCAATATGGTTTTAATTTTATACCTTTTATTATCAAATTTAAGATAAAAATAATAAAAATTATGAAATTAAAGAAATTATTAAATTCTTTATAGAATAGGATGAATAGAGAAACATAAATAGTACTATAATTGAGTATTATGAAGTGTGGAAGAGAAAAGAAAAATGAGTTAATATTCGAAAAAAATAGATTTTCTTTATAATTTTTTTTGATTTTTCAGAACAATCACATGTTCCACAAAATTTTATCTCCAAAAATAAAATTATGGAAATGAGCATACAAGCAATCAAAGCCTTGAGGTCTTGTTAGGATATATTATTTCCATGGTAGATTTCCGGTTTCTGGTTTTGCAAAATAAATTTTGTGAATTTACTAATCGTTATGTAAAAATTAAGAATTTGTTTGAATAAATAATATATAGGTTTAGAAATTAGAATATATTTGGTTGAGAGTTTTGAATACGTACATGTAAACATGAAATTATATTTTGTTTCGCAACAAAAATGAAATTATCTTTTGTTTTATGTTTTGTTGTATCTTTTTTTTTTGGTGTTTTTTTTTCAAATTTTTATTATATAATAATTTGAAACTAATATAGTGGGTTCACTTTAATATTTAATTTGTAAGATTTATAGATGACAGGGTGACGTTACATTGATTTAGTTTGAAACTAATAATATATTAAGTAGATATGTGAGATAGTAATTTCCGTAATTATTATGTTGTATTCTCTCCATTTTTCTCTCAAACCCTATACCCCCTTTTACTTCTCCATCTTCTTCTTCTTTTTCTTCCCTCATTTTCCTATGAAAAAATGGGGGAGTAATTTCAATACTTTTAGTTTAAATAAATTTGTCTCCAATAGGTGACTTTTACTTGTCTCCAATAGGTGATTTTTTTGTTTTCAGTAAATAAGTTTGTCATATTTGTGGGATTTACTTGTTATGTTTTGCTCAACGCCTTTGCTGCGAAGTTCTATACTACGGATTAGTTAGATTTATTTAGGTTTTAAAAAAATTATTTTAGATTTATCTAGGTCTATGATCTATAGGGCTTGCAACTGTTTTCATTTGATGTTATAATCAACTATAAATTTCTTCTGATAAATGAATAAAATTATTTCGAGTTTCAGAAGAAAAAAAATATGAGAACAATATTGAAAAGTGCTATAATATATAAATTTGAGAATTAGAGCCACATGTTTCAAATGTTATTTTATAAGAAAATTGGAATATTTTTCTATTTGGAAATCCGAAGACAAAAAGGCGACTTCAACTAGGAATTTTTTTTTCAGTAAAATAACATTATTCCATAAAAAATGAATAATTGGAAATGAAAATTGAGTTTCTACTAAAAAAATGAAATGAAATTCGAGTTGTTGGAAACCTAACTATACAATCACCTCTAATAGTTTTGCCATCTAAATCAAACACACCTAGAAAATGCAATTTTTGGCACGAGAATATTTTTAACTCAAAATTCGGATAGAATAAGAAAATATGCTTTAGGACCGGATGACCAATGAGGTCGACCGGTAGACCACCGATCGAACAAGGCTCATGCCACCGGTGACTTCAAATTTAGAAAAAAAAAAAGAAAAAAGGAAAAAGAAATATTTTATTGGGATAATTAGAAAATTGATTTGATTTCAAAATAATAAAATAATAATTTTTTTTTTTTTTTTCTTTTTTGGGGATACGACACATACTTTCTTGATAACCCGAATTTATGAGTAAAATAATAATTGAATATGATTGTTAGTAAGAAATGTGTGAGTAAATAGTGAAATTTTTGGTAAAATATATAATAATAATTAATTTTTTTGTAAATAAATGTATAGACGTGATTAATAAAAAAAAATGAGAAAAAATAAAAGTGATTAAATATTATATGCTTTAAAAAATGAATATTATATCTTTTTAAGTCGACTTTTAGAAAACATAGTCATTGTGGATCCCCGTGGGAAACACGAGATTGCGTTAGAGCTTAAAAATCAAGCAGAAATAATTAAAATAGACATTATAGGGTTGGTTGAGAAAATCTAACCCAAATCACAATAATTTATTTCACGAGAAAAAAATTATGTTCTAAATTCTTATTTTTTTTATACATTGTTCTTTAACTTCACAATATTTATTTATAACCAAAAGTGTAACAAAACAAAATAAATAAATAAAGAAAAAAATTTAAAAGATAAATAAAAGGTTCCATTAGGAGATATTTTATTCGGGCCACCTAAATTCTGATCAACCTTTGCCATAATTTAAAGTAATTTCCCCACATCTGTGTGCTTAAACAATATTTTCAATTTAGTACTTAAAAAAACAATATTTCCAATTTAGTACATAAAAACCAATATTTCAATTTCAGGATCCATAAAAGTTTCAAAAAAATTAATAAAGATATATTAACAGTATGCTTTGCCTAAAGGCTACAAGGACAAAAATAAAAAAGGCCTGGTTCTATTGGGCCGGCAACGTTTCGGGTCTCCATGCAAAATCACTAGACCCGAAGCCCATATCCGAATAATCAAACAACCCATCTAACGCCACATATTCACCGTTGCCGCCATTACAGTTCGTCTCCGTCTCCGTCTCCGCAAATCCAAATCCGAACGAGTCGTAACTCGGAATCTCCCAAAACTCGCCCCCGAGATCCGAGGACTCGGACTCAACCCGAACCAGCTCATCTCCAACCGGAGACGACGCTGTCGGTGGAAGCCCGAGCTCATCATCAGACGCCTCCAACAAATACCCCAGATCCGGCCGAGACTCGCCGGAATCCGACGTCAGGTCCACCACATCCGCCGCTTCTCCACCGGCGGCGGAAGGAGAAGCAGTAATTTCCTCCTCAAAGCTCTTCATGAACGAGTCTAGATCCTGACTCGCCGTACAAAACTCGGATTCATCATCCAAACCGTCGAGAAGATTCTCCCTGAGCCTCTTCACCTCCGGCGAGTCGGAATCCAACAACTCCGACTCCTCCGGTTCGTCTCTTCCCTTTTCTTAACCACCTTCAAATCTTCCATCAAACAAAACAAACGTTGATATTTAATTGTATACTGAAAATCAGAAATTAGTAGAGATGAAAAAGCAAGCGTTGGGATGAGGAGCGTTTGTGGGGAGAACGTAATTTATAGTGGGTGAGAAAAGGGGGAATAGAGAGATATGGGATGGGGGCAATGATGGTGACGTGGGAAAACATGGGGGCCAAATCACGGACGTCTCGGCAATTGTAAATTGAAATTGCTTTTTCCATTGAGGTGTCTGCTCATCTGCTGCCTCGTATTCTTGGTGTTAACTTTTCTCTGGAATTTCTCTGTATTTGCGTGATTAACTGGATTTGAATGTGGATTTGGAGTCCGGGTCTGGTAGTGGGGTCCATCTAATGGTATTTAGTCCGTCACGATTCGCAGCCGCTGGCTTTTTCGTTTTTAATTTTTTTTTTTTTTTTTTATTTTTGGGGTTGTTTTATGGGTTAAAGTTAATTAAAAGTTGGCCGTCGGCACCGATGAGAGCAACAGAATTTGTAATTATGACCCGTTTTGTCTTTAATGATTCTTTGTTTGGGTTTTCAGGATATTTTCGCCAGCCGTGATGGGATGTTAGATTGGAAAAACCTTTGGGTTGCCCATATATTAGGGTAAAAACATATACTCACATACCGTCAATTTAGATAATCCTAATTTTTTTCGACCCATAATATCTCACATCACTTGTTTATAAACCCATATTTCATTCATAATCTAATCTTTTGGGGAGGCGGGGCCACGTTAGTCGGGTTTCAAAGCTGTTAAATTAAGAACATCTCACACACGTGAAGTGTCTTCGATATGAGATATTTGCTCAAGTCTGTCAGTGAGGTTCCATCCTAAAATCAATTGGTGATAGGAGGAGTAGTTCACTTGACTTATAAGTAGACTCTCTCTCCTTAATCAATCATGTGCGACAACTCATGTGACATATCTCAACACAAACCTGGTACCTCAAGGCTGCAATTGCAACCCCTTCACCACCATGTCCAACCCATATTTCAGTCGCACCCTAGTTCGCTTCACCATTGCATTTAAAAAATTAAAAGGCAAAAAGGCAAAAACTTGTATGAAAATGTCTCATTGATTATATTAATGAGACGGATCCTATTTGTAATTAGAATCCTAATCCAAACCCATAAAAAATTATATTTTTTATATTTTATAAATTCGTCTCATGAATTAAGTTTATGAGACGGTTTCATGCATACAAGACCTCCTTTAGGTATATATATTTTTAATGTCTTAAAACTTGTACGAATAGTTTTCACCAAAGGATGGAGCTCTGGGCTAGAGGTTGAGTCCCCAACAATATTTTTTTCAAAACTAATATATAATTATTAAATTTATAATTCTTTATATATAATTAAAAGTTTAAAATCACCAACCCCTAAAAAATTTAAAAACACATCTTTAATAACACCCGACCCCCTAATATTTATTTTTTAACTTCGTCCATACTTCTTAGTTCTTACCAAGACAAAACTACACCAACCTTCCTCTTAACATCAAAGAAGTCTAAGAATAATGATCCTTCAATTTAACTGTTTTTAAGTGCAAGTACAAATTTAACTCGAGGAATTGGATAAATAAATTCTTATTGAATTTTTGCTATCATGTATATCCTTTTTAACGGACTGAATAGGTTTGGCGGATACTTTGGGGTAAGTCAATGTTATCCAAGTGGGTGTTGAAGATTTATAATGTGCAATATTATATTGTAAAAATAAATCAAAAACTTACTTGAATTCCAAAGAATGAAATTATAGAAAATAGAATTTGTCAAGACGGCTGCCCAGCCCGCCCGCCACGTCAAAGGTAGAGGATTGGGTTGAGGACTTAAAGGCCCGTGACGCGACGACGGGGCGCGGGTTAAGCGGGCCAACCCGCGGACCATACTTATTTAATATTTTTAAATATAAATATTAAATCTATTTGATTTTACAATTATTTCAAAGTATTATCTTAAGATTCTTGAACCCAAACCCAATTCAAGTAACTGACCAACCAATATATATCCTTTGCATGAATGATTTTTTTGATATATTTTGTTGTAGGCTGTAGCATATGTTCTTTCTTTTTTGTATTTATTTTACTGAAATGTAAAGTATAACAAAACTATATTTTCTTTAAGCAAACTAACTTTTTATAAACTAACATGCATAGTTTATGTTAACATAAGAATTAACAGTATCCATTTTATAAGAAAATAAATGGAATAATGAAAAATATATTGATTGATCCTTTAATATATATATATATATACCATTAATTAATTTTCTTGAATGAATAAAGTATTAAATAGTAAAGAATAAATCAAAATTCTCAATGATTTTATTTTTAAAATTTATTAGCGGCCCGCCGTGGTCCAAAGCGGATTGGGTGGGTTGAGGTTTTCTTAGCCCGCCCAATGAGTGGTGGTGGGTTGTGGTGGGTTGCGGGCCGACCCGTCCCGCCGACCCATTTTGTGGTCTAATATAAAATTAGACCAATCTTAGAAGTTTGACTCTATGTATTTAAGACGAATTGTCTCGCCACGGTGCCACGGTTGAATAAAAATCAGAACGACACAATTTTATGAAATTAAAGTACTATAAAATATTATTAAGAAAACACGAAATTATAAATTAAAGTGATGCCAATAATTATCAAAAAGTTAATTTAGAATTTAATTCTTATGAAAAAAATATAATGATAATAATAATAATAATAATAATAATAATAATAATAAATAAGAAGAAGAAGAATTTGATTAAATATCCAAAAATTATTCCAAGCATAAACGTAAAAATTAAAGACAAAAATCCAAAATTTAGTTCGATCATAATCATTTAAAATATAAATAACATGATTTATTCCACCATCCACAACATCATATATATCTTGATTGGATTGTTCAACGAAAGTCATGATTAATGATAGGGGTGGGCTTCAACTATTTCAAGAGGGATATATCTGTCAATATTTAATATAACATAAAAAACATTCACATAATTACAACAATAAATTCATTAATTTCCTCTTTTCCTCTAATTGGCGATTCTCGCATATAGCATTGTGGGTTCACCCCGAGGATACGTTTGATCCCGGACCGCTTTTCATAACCCCTAAAGCTTATATGAATTTATTCCTCTTGACATATATTGCAATCAATGAAGTACAATCATGAAACATTAAATAAAGACAAATAGTATAGAAATCTCTACCTTAATAATCACGGATATTCGATATAGAAAATAAACAATAAAAGTCCTAGTCTTCGACCCCGGTTTTCTACGTTAAATAAATACATATAATTAATATGTGATTTTAATAAACTAAACTAATCAATAAAATAATTTGTAAAAATAAAATATTGAAAGAAGGCTTGTGAATTGGAAATTATATATATAGTATATACTATATATATACATATATATACATAGGAAACGTGAATAATAAGTAGAAAATATAAATATCTTATAATTATTTGAGATTTGGTGTAAAAGTTGTGTATGAAGTTATACATATGTATACTAACTAATCCTACTCCCTAAACTTAAATTTAGCCCCTATAAATTGAACCCCTAATTTGTCCCCTAAAAGGCCAAATAACCCATATATGAACCTCTAAGTTAAATATTAATTATAATATTGATAATTATCATAATAAAGATAATGATAAAAACATAATCAATATAACATGTATATAATTTTATTAAGAAATGATACACATAATATTATTGAAAATTATTAGTCTAATAAAATAACAATAATATTAATATTTAAGTGTTCTAATTATCATTTACTTTTAAAAAATCGGGATATTACACAAACATCTCCCAAGATACAACGGTCTCCTCATGCTTTGTAGTAGCACTCCAAACAACAAGAGATGGCGAACTTGAAAGTTTTGTACTCTCTCTTTTTACGGGAAAATTTTTTTGAATGTATGCTCGTGTTTGTATGCAATAATGAATGATTAAATCTCTTGAGATCTTAGGGATATTATAGATTGACAAAGGTCTCAAGTGAAACAACACAACTCTGGACACACATTTTCATTCCAAGAGTTATTATGAAGAGTTGCACCCTTTGGTGAATTGCACCATTTGGTTTGCAACTACATTTGTACTAGTGACAAATAATAGTCTACATGCATTTTGAACATAAAATTCATCAACAAATTTCATCTAGATTCATTGTCCACCATGGAATACTAAAGTTCCATTTGACCTCAATTTGTCACCTTTAGGCAATAATTTTTCATTCACTGAAAATATTATTGTGAGCTCAAACATATTTCCAACAATAGGTTTTGTAGTTAGATCAACACATACATACTATGTATTGATTCAATAGTATAGAACCCACTTATGTACCTACCCGATTGGATATCATCGACCTACCCGATGTTTTGGCCCTTGGTGTCTAATGGACTTTGGGAATAGAATTATTGTACAAAATTAATGAGTATAATAATCGATAGGCCTTTTTCAAAAAATAATAATAATAATCGATAGCGGCGTATACCATTATAATTGACTTAAGATTTGGTCCACAATTTGCGCGTTTTGATAAGTAGAGACTAGATGCGATAAAATGTCAAAGCCCTCAGAGAGAGTTAGTTGTACCAAGTCAAGGTGTATGGTTTGGCTTGGTTGGTATAGATTTTATCTCTCTATCACCTATCTTAAATTATTATTATGATTTATCTTACGTCTACACTAATAATATTAGATGGAAGTCTTTTTTAAAAAAAAATGATATAAGCGTAGAAATATTTTAAAATTTCACATTTGCGATATCTAAATTAGGATCAATGGTGTGTATTTTTTTTTGGAAACAAAAATAAGAAATTCATTAATTTTCTTTGAAAACGCCCTACGGCGATTGAACATCGAGGAACGAAATACAATTCCAAGAATCTTTGAAGAGACAACATGTGTTTTGCATGGAAGGCAACTTCATGAGCAAGGGTGTTAAAATTGCGTTGAACCCAAAAATACTAACATCATCAAGGGACTTTAGAAGTCGGGATATGTCTGGGGAAATGGAGTAAGTTGATAGGACAAATGACGTCACACTTTCTTTGTGAGACTATCCGAGGCGGCGTCTCCCGTGCTAGAGGCCGATGGGAGTTGTAGATTTGCCGAGTGATAGAACTTCTTTCAGGGCTAAGAATTTCGCTTCCTCCAGGGTTGGAGATGTCGGGGATTTATTGATGGCAATGAAATATAGGACGATTGCTATATAACTAGCTAGGAAATGGAAATTCTTTGACATCCATACAATCATGACATATCTTATGCACATACATGGTATTCTTGCATTACAGTGTGATAACAATCTTGAATAGGAATCACAATCCTTCAAAAACAAGTTTTTATGCTTTTAACGTTTTAAGTATGATAAAGATTTGAAGTGTCGTAACTCATAATAAACAAATTAATTTATTAGGACATGCATATGAAAGAAAATGAGGATTATAAAATGATCGCATTGTGTATAAATGGAGTTTTGAGTCTCCTTCACGGTAGTCTTTCGTCCTTTAATAAGTTGAGTTTTTATCTACCTAATTAATAAGTGGTGTTTTGTCTCATGTTGTTAATAATTGTGAATCCTTTTCTAATTAATATCCAAAATATTATAACATATATAATAGATTCATTTAAGAAATTCAATATTTGTTTCTCATCCACAACTTGAACGAAAAGGACAATAAACGCATCTACAACAATTGCCGACCGAGAAGGCTCTACATCATATATAATAGTGGTGATTTTTTTTTCGTTTGTTATTTTTGAATCGACCATTTGGGTTCTAGATCCGGTCTTTTGAATGCAGATCCGGCCGATGAATTTGGATGGTGACTTTGGTGGTTGATAGACTGCGGAAGGTGGTTTTCACAATGGTTTCATCGAAGAAAGACACGAGATGAAGTTGGATCCAGGTATTTTGATGATTGAAGAAAGGTTTTTGTGACGGATTTGGAACTACTAGCCATTTGATGGAGTTTTGGTTTTATCTTTTGTAACAAAATTTTTCATTTGTTATTTTTCCAAGCCTTGTATTTTTCTTTTCATTTGGGATTGTGACCATTTTTTTTAAGTTTATCTTGTAATTTTCGATCTTTTATTTTGAACGGAAAATTGCTTTTCATATGGATCGTTCTATGTAATCTTATGAATTGGACTATTTAGCCTGTTTGTATGTTTTTTTCTTTTTATATATAAATCTATCGTTTTGAAAAAAAAAAAAAAAAAAAGAGAAGGCTCTACATTATCTTTACCGACCTATGTGCACATAATAAATTAATAATTCAGAGGTTTTAATTACAATTCATGTCTCCGTGCACTAACAAAAGCCAATCCATTTTAAGAATCTAACTAATCTAGGACAGCTCACAGCTTAATTAGTTCCTAAGATGGGAAACAAATGGTCAAATTATTCACTCTGTACATTACGAGCCTGCCACAATTAATTAAGATTTAATAATTCACAATTCTTTAAGCATCTAGAGATCCCCACTTAATTAATCTGAATTGTATATTATGTCAAACATCATGCGCTACTCATCGTAGCATTTAAAAATGTTGTCACATCTAATGAAATTTCCTAATCTGAGAAAACCGGTTCGCCTAAAACAAATCAGTCCAAATGTTCTTGTCTACAGATGTATCTGTGAATATTTTATTTTAGTACAATAATGTTGTGTATGATTTGACCTGCACCTAAAACCGGTTCTTTACTTCATTTTCCTTTTTTTTTTTTTAGAATAAGTTCTTAATTTCTTTTTAATGCTGTGTAATTTCAACTCCGCATTTGGTAGGTGAGGGTTGCAATTGGAACCCTGAGTCACAGAGGTTCGACTTTCTGACTAATGTGGAGTATTGGGGTTGAGTTTACCACTCCTCCCCAAATATTAAGATTATTCTTGTAAATGACGGATGTGTTGGATAAAAATATCGGTGGAAGGTTTTTGTTTGGAAGAAAATGGCTAGGTGTATGGTTTAGTCGAGGTAGGGAATTAGATTATGTCTCCGCAAAGAAAAACGCCCGTATACAAGTGGTAGCAGTTGGCGTACGTCTCTAAGATACAACGACTATTTACGTCTCGAGTTTAAGACTTGCAAACTCGAAACACAACGAACAATAAAGTGTTTTGACTTTCAAGCTATTGAAGGAATGTGAGAATCAATATGCTTTGTAATGCAAATGACCGATTTTATTCGATAATTTAGTGTTCAAATTCATCTGCGGGGGCTTGATAATAAAGCAATGAAGTGCCCGTCTGAAAAATCGCGTCGTAGATTCGAAAAGGCACTTCTGACCGAACAGGCGTACTGTGCAGGGGAGCACGACAAGACGCGCGGGCCGTGTCTGCGTCTTATTTGGGGGCACAAAGTCTCGACAGGGAGCACGACCGACGACGGCCGTGCTCCCGGCCCCGTCGCCACTTCGAACCTTTGCGGTAGGGAGCACGACCCGACCGCACGGCCGAAACGTTCGGAGTTGAACTTTATTAATTAATTACAAAAATTAATTAATTAAAATTTTAATTTTAAAGGTTTTTGGTCCAAAAAGAATAAGGGTCTTAAAGCCCACGCCAAGCCCGGAGCCACGACCCACGACCGGTCAAGCCCGTAGGGGCGGCGGAAGCATGTAGTCCTCACCCTTTAAAAATTTGGGTGCCCCCGAGGGATCAAACCGATATGTCCAACTTGAGATATATTAAATGTGCCACTTTGCCTCCTTTTTCCTATGTGGGATGGAGCATTTCTTCTTCCCCACATTTTCCATTTTCCATACAATTTATTTGTATTAAGTGACTAAGCTTCAAAGATTAATTTCTCATTCACCGAGAATCGGTTTTGAGAAATTCCAAATCTATTCTCATCTACTCTCTTAGTAGAAATTTTTACAAATAATTTAATTCCATTTTTTACTAATGGAAACTACTTGATTATTTGGTCAAAATCGGGTCAACACCCATTTCTCAAAGACCAAATTCCAACAGGATGTCCTATAGTGTAAAAAAAAGTATGGAGTTTGTGCGCTCAATTGGTGTGAATAGTTCGAAGAAATATGAAATCCATGTGCTTTCGGTGATGTGGGGATGCTGAAGAAAAAATATTGAGAAATCTCTCTCTTCATTCTCAAAAGTTATTATCTTTTTCTCTACTGCTGTCTTTTCACATTTTATCAAAAATATGGTTTTCAAGAAGAAGAAGAAATAACATAAAATTGTACCTGAAAATTAATTTTGACTTATTAATTTTCCAATTTAGGGTTCTCCTCTTGGGTAATCATTTGCTAAAATTGTGTTGAACTGAATCGAGAATTTGGTATTCCAAATAGCATATCGCGAAAAAGTCAAGACTATAACTCCACCAAAGAAAGTTAGCTCAATAGTGGAGGTTTGAGTTTGACACCACTTTAATACTAATCTACAATTGCTTACGGATATAAAGTGGGATCGTATCATTCGACCTCCTTAACAAGTTGGACGTCCACATACGAATCTCACTTTGAACTCTTCTTGGCACCGGATAACCATTTGTTCCCTCTACATGACTTCACTTGGAACCTTATCAAACACTAAGTAGCCATTTTCTTCTACGCATCGACTCTCAATGAAAAACACCAACAATAGGCCCTCAAGCCAATACCCTAACTCCACCACAAAAATTAGCTTAGAAATAGAGACCTCACCCCAACTTTAAATACTAATCCACAATTAATTGTGTTTATCGAATGAAATAATTGGTTCAACTAACTTTTTACCGAACTAAAATAGGAATATACAAATTATACTCCACACAAATTTTTTCCATTAATATAATATGAAAAAAAAAATAAAATAAGAATATACAAATCATACTTTTAGTTATTAGTTTTATAATTTTTGAATAAACTAATTCATAATATATAAATATAAATATATAATAATTGCGTTCATTGAGGTCGTGATTCGTTATTTTCTTTTGAGATATAAAATTCTATTGTTGCGAAAAAAAAAAAAAAAAAAAAAAAAAATTGATAAAGGCCGAATCGAATATTAAAATCTTATAAAATTGAAAAAACCAAATACTTATTCAAAGTTTTCGATTCGATTTTATTCTATGGAATTTTTTATTTTTGTTTTGTTCCTTGGGTTTACCCACCCATCTTTTCTTTTGAGTTGTAAAATTCTATTGATGCGAAAAAGAAAAAAAGACTTGATAAAACCCTTCATTCTTGCTTTGCCAAGGTAAACCGCGGGATATGCATATCGGCGATCCGCCATGTTTACGATGGTCTCACGACGTACAAATAGATCCTCCAGGTAAAGAGAACAATTATGTTCGACCCCAATCTAATAATAATGATCTCCCCGAATCGAACCAGGTTTCTTGACGTACAACAACCGAGATCCTCAAGGTAAAGAGAATAATTATGTTCGACCCCCAATCTAATAATAATGACCTAATCTTTTCTTTTGAGTTATAATTTAATTTGGTAATTTTATCTTTTAAGCTTAAAAAAATGTAAAAAATAGGTGAAAATGGAACAATGCTTTTAATTCCTTCTTTTTTGTTTTTCCCGTCTCATTTGTAAATCTTGAAAAATATTTGAGTCTTGATCATTTTTCTCCTTTCTCAAAATTTAGAACATTTTCTTTTGCTCCATCATAATATTGAATATGAATTTTGACATAATTCTATTGTACACTCTATTCATCTCTTTTGAGATTATTTAAGGTTTATTATCAAATTCTCACTAAAGAACTCAACATTGTTGATGAGTTATTGAATGATTATATGATAACATACACTAAAAAATCAGATATTACCAATGAAGATATTATGGAGCGATTTCAAAATATGAGAATATAAGATGAATGTTATGATATATTGATGTAATTATATTATGTTATTTATTTTTTAATATTAAGATGTAATTGAGCAATGCATTGGCATTATCAAAATTAGTATTAATTTATAGTATTATTTTTAGAGTTGATGTATCGTATATATTATTTTTATATTAATATTAATTAGGCCCTTCTACACAAAAATTTCTTGTGATGGTAAGGAAAGCTAACCCATCTCTTCTTCATAACCTATAAAAAATGATGCTATCCAATAACTCTTGGAGGAAAAAACATTTAATATTAAGAATTTCAAGCACTAGTATACTGTATATAAAAGTATTTATTTTGGGGATGATTTCTTGTGCGAAGTAGTAGTCAAGATCTAAAAGTAATTGTTCATTTCGGTTCACTAAAAAATATTTAATGTAATGTATTTTTTTAATCTTTTAATTGGACCATTCCAATTTCGTGTATGGTCTTGGGATAAAAAAGTGATGCTCTAAAACAAATCATAACGGCCTTGTAGTGTAGGGGATAAGATATGGAGTAGGACCGTTGTGGCTACATAAATAAATGTCCTTAAAATTGTTGAGAGTTCACGTGAAAAGCATCAAATGCTTTTGCAGGCGAGATGCAGTACCTTTACGGTGTGTAAGCATGCAGTGGATTTGAGCCCCACGTGGTACCTCGGGGGTACAGTCGGCAATAGCACGCTTCCCACTGTCGGCTACGTACGTACAAATACAATTATCAAAGTAGGCTTTAGATGTTGGGTCGGATCCACTAAACAAGCCGGTCCACTTTCCACGTGGTGGTTCGACCGGGATCAGACCTACTTGAGTTCTACAAGATATCAGCTTTGGGTAATTTCACTTTTGCCCCATTTGTTATCTTTAATTAAGAAACGTCCTCTCTTTTTACCCCCTGCCCTTATTGCATCAGGGGTGTCTTTGGGACTTGGAGATCTCCGAACCCGAACCGATACCCAAACCGAAAAATATCCAAACCGAAAATATCCATTGACTTTTTGACTTTCCCAAACCGAACGCCCCGAAAATTTTCATGGTATGCGGTTCGAGATTTTTCAAATATCCGTCATCGAGAACCGCATCGAACCATACCGCATCGCATCGAACCGAATATCCGAAACTAGAACCGATTTTGAAATAATTTTTATATATACATATATAATTTTTTTATCTTATTTATATTTTGATATTAAATTAACTAGCATTCCTATAAAATTCAATGCTATATAATACTACAAATTATCAAATTAAAAATATTTGACATATTTTATCAATATATCAAATGAATAATTGAATATATATTTAATTCACTAATAGTCACATCATATTTATTTATTTAAATGAACCCAATAAATTAAATTATAAAATCATATTTGATTTGTAGAAATATTTAAATTTGATGATATTTTACTTATTAAGGATTAGTTTTCATCCTTCAATCAAGAAAATTAATTAAATTAAAATTAGTTAAATGATTAGTATATTGTACATAAACTAGAGTAATCGTCTAACCAAGAAATTAAGACATTGAGACTAAAGATTTTTATTTCATAGTTTATCAAAATTATTAGTCAATTATATTTCTCTTAAGTCAAGACCCCATGGCAATGTGCAAAGATTATATAATATTATTGTGTAATAGAGGCTAATAAATTTGTCATTCGTTGAGTTTCTAGACTTTTACTACTAATATGAATAATATAATATCCGAAACATATTATTTTAAAATCCAAAAAAGAAAAATCAATACTTTTAACTATAAATTAGATAAAAACGATTTAAAAGTTAAATTGATATTAAACTAATATGTTGTATAGTCTACATCATGAAAGAAAGATTTAGAATTACAATACACTTAGAAATTTTATGTATAAGTTAAATATAAATATCAAAAAGTTAAACTCGTATAGTACTAATAGTTTAAAAGATGTATTTTTGGAAATCGCACTAAAAAGATTAAAAGTATAACCATTTAATGGTTTTTACCCTAATTTTTCTTTTCACATTTTTGTGTATTCTATTTGTGAAATATTTGAATCTCCATTTCTCCGAACCGCCCCGAACCCGTTTTGCATCGTCCCATTAGAATCGAATATCCGTCTCAACCGCATCGAACTTTCGGAACGGTTCGTTCGACGGAGATTTTTTTATGGTACGGTTTCGGAGATTCAATTTTGGGATCTCCGAACTTCGGGACGGTTACGAGATTTCTAAATCTCCGAACCGAACCTAGGACCATGCACACCCCTAATTGCATCACTTTGCTCTTTTTCTAATTTGACAGTTCAATTGATTCTAGAATGGAGGCATCAATAACTCAAAATTGTAATTTTTTTTTTTGTTAATTTATGGATGGTAACGTAATATGATTATAGATGGAAATAAGCTAAATAAATTGACTTGATTAATTATCAATACACATTTCAAAGTAAACTATGTTAGTACTTGTTCCAAGTCATAATGATTTTACTGACTATTCGGGCCAATTGTCCTGAAAATGCAAACCTAATTATTTGTTTTCAAATTATAGAGTATTTATTTATTTGTTTGATCTTGTTTTTATATTTTTTCTCTCTTTTATACGGAGAGTAGTGTTCTTCCTTTTGTGGAAGTATGTTTCTTACTTTTTGTGAGTGGAAGTTTTATTCTCATCTCTTTTGTGAGTGCTTTTATCCGATCATATGATGATTATTTGATTTGACTTTAGCAAGTTTGGATTTTCTTCGTCAATCTGTAGATTTGGATATAATTTGTATTCTTGGACGCCTACTACTCTATTAGTCGCGCAAACAGTCACTTCATTGAGATTCATTGTCATTTTAGCAGGATTGTGACTTTCAATGTTCAATTGGAGCTTTTTCCCCATGCTCTCATCCTTTTTTTGTTTATTTGTGATTAGGTCAGTAAACGATCCGAGCCGAGTTTGAGTAAGTGTTGTTTGCCAAATGTTTGTTTATTTTTGGTCTGCGAGCTCGAGCTCGAAACTTGTTTAATTTTGTTAAGTTTGTGTTCGTGTGTTCGTTCATTTAATTTTTGTTATGCTCGAATTTGTTCACGAACATGTTCGCGGAACATGTTCATATTTGAGTTCGTGTTTGTTACGTGTTCGCGAACATGTTCATATTCAAATTTGTGTTCATAAAGTATTCGTGAACAATCAACAATTCGTTCATTCACGAACGAACAAACAAACAAGCAAACAAATATCAATATTTAAATTAAATATTTTTAAATTAAATAACATTATTTATTATTAATTGAATAATAATCGAGCTATTAGCCGAGCCCTTAACGAGCTTGTTCACGAACAATTCTAAACAAACACTAAACGAGCTTGTTCATGAACATTTATAAACGAACACTAAACGAGCTTGTTCACGAGCTATTAATGAACGAGTATAGGATTGTTCAAGCTCATTCGTTTATTTAACGAGCTCTAAAATTTGTTCGTTTATGTTCGTTTAACTAAATAAACGAACATAAACGAACAATATCCGAGCTTGTTCACGAGTAGTTTGCCGAACGCTCTGCTCGTTCGTTTATTTCTATTTGTGATACGTTTTTTTTTTGTTGAAAAAGATAATATATTGTGTATCTTGGTGTTCTTGTTTTTATGGTACAACTTCTTTTTTTTTACTTTGATATGTTTTAACGAGGCCCTTTATTTATGGTCGGTTGGTCGGCCAGTGTGACCAACACTTCTTTTCGTTTTATTTGTTGGAAAATCGAGGTAAAATTCCTTATTTGACCTTTTTAATAGTAAAAGGTAGATTTATTTTTGACCTTTTGAACAAGAAAAGAAATTTATTTTTGACCTTTCCAATAGCAAATAACAAATATTTTATTTGGTGAAAGCCTAAAAGGTCATATTTATGCCTATAAATATGGCTTATTTCTCACATTTGAAAAATACACAAAAACTTACAAAATTTCTATATATCTCCTAAAACTCTTGCAATTTAATATTTAGTGATAATTTTCATGCATAATTTTTATTTTAGGAATAGGTAGTCTGGTTTTCTCATCTTATCCTAGGAAACAAACGTCAGAATAAGTGACCAACTCTGTTTTAAGGATGGTATGGTGAACACACGATTCGAGTAAATTTTATTTTGCTTTCTTTACAAATTCTACCGATTCGGATTTTCCGATTCATATTAATTGTACTAGAAAAAATATTACAATCTCCTACATCATTTTATTTGGCCTTGCGCATTCATTAAAAAAAAAACTTTAGCAAACAAATATGCTTAATATGGGAAACATGTTATAAAATGTAAACAATTTACTTTAAATAAATATGTGTTCAACTCAAAATTTAGTTGCATTATTTTCATCAACGTGTCTACCAAAACCACCACGAGCTTAAAACAAGAAAATTCTAGTAATATACAGTCACAGCTTGATTAGTTAATAGTTAATTGCAACCATGACCAAAAGTCATGTTTGTCATTTTCAAAAAAAATAAAAAAGGATCATGTTTGTCACGTTGTCCACTTTAACAAGGTAAAATAATATGTATATTGTCTTGACGAAGATTACTAATTATTTTGTGAAAGATGTTGCACAACCTTGGAGAAATGTCGATCGGCTAAAATGTTTACAGATATTATTTACAAAGCCGACATTACATATGTAAATACGATGGATTTTCAACACTGATTTTTCATAAATCTAGACATACCCTATCCAATGGCTTAGCCAACCGGCACTATTAATCTTAACCTAAATTTTTTTCCCATAGCTTAACTATTTTTTACCATTATATATATTTTTTATTTTTTTACTTTAGAAAAATGAAAAACAATATTTATGGGAAGGGGGAGGCGGGGGCCGTGGAAGGCCCCCTAGATCCGCCCATGACTCAACCAAGATTATTAGAATCTAAGCAGTAATCACATCCGACCCAAATCTGGAGTCGGGTCAATAGTCTAGACTAACTACACCTATTTTTACAAAATTAAAAATAATATAACTTTCTAATATATATATATATATATATATATATATATATATATATATATAGGGGGGAGGTTAAAATGAGACCACATATTATAGTAAGACAATGTGGACTCATCTCAATCCTCCTTTAGTTATATCAATAACTAAGATAAATAGGGTTATAATTACACAAATATTTAATTAAATCAAAATAAGGGTATAATAGTCAAATTACCCAAGTGGGGACCATTTAAATATGAAATCGGTTATTAGGAGAGAGAGAAAATCACGTGGGGAGAGAGAAAATCGCTTTTTGAGAGAGAAAATCACGCATGTGCTCTACCATGCAATATCTTTGTACACTTATCATATATTTGATGTACATTTAATACTATTTTATTGTATGTTTAGCATAATTTTCTTTGCATATTAAAATAGTCAAACAAAAATATGTGGG
Source organism: Rehmannia glutinosa (assembly GCA_016081115.2). Lineage (NCBI taxonomy): Eukaryota > Viridiplantae > Streptophyta > Magnoliopsida > Lamiales > Orobanchaceae > Rehmannia > Rehmannia glutinosa. The sequence goes on from JABTTQ020001206.1 coordinate 203,746, forward strand.
GAATAGTGAATCAATGAATCGAGTTATATATAGAGAGAATCACGCTCATTAACATGTGGGGACCGTGAATTAAGTAAATCAATTATATATGAGAGAAAATCACGCTCATTATTGTGTTGTATATTTAGCATATATTTGATGTACACTTAACAATATTTTCTTTGTATGTTTAACATAATTTTACTACATATTAAAATGGTCAAACAAAAATATGTGGGGACCAGTGGATTAAGTAAATCAATTATAGAGAGAGAAAATCACGCTCATTTGTGATGTATATTTAGCATATATTTGATGTATACTTAATTTATTTTCTTTGTATGTTTAACATAATTTTTCGCATATTATAATTGTCAAACAAAAATATAAGTATACAACAAAACACATATAAGTATACAACAAACCACATATAAATATACAACAAAAAAACATAAGTATACAACAACATAAATATATACATAAAAATTAACTATTTATACAACTAAACACATCTAAGTATACATCGAAAAACATCTAAGTGTACGATAATCGATCCATGTCAAGATCGTCTTCTTTACCAATCCTCCATCTACAACAAAGATACACCACTCCATCAACGTAAACAGAAATCAATAGCAATAGCCAACTACACCACATCTAAGATTAATGATTCGGTTGTTGTTGTTTAACAGGATATAGAATTTCTTCTTGGAGTGTGAATTATTTTCATAATTCTTTTTGGAATTTAAAAAGGGTTCTAATGTTTTGTTTTCTCTCGGAATTAAAAATCAATCAAGGATTATGCATGTTGTTTTGTGGATGTCATTACATCCGAATCCAATGATTACATTATCGACCGCTTGTTGACTTCAACACCAATTGCACGCTTGGTGACGTTCCAAACACGACCCTTGCGACCATGGTAGAATATGTGGGGCATGCCTTTATCGATCGACCCATTCACTTTGACATCTACATATTCTCCGATTTTGTAGATCCGAAGGTAGGTCGAGAAATGGGTCGGTCCCCTTCTTCTTGAACGCCGGCAAAGAGATCCCTGGTTCGCGACCTCGATTGTGACCGCCGGCATTTTCTGGTTTTGTGAAGTGTGTGAAGAAAAGTCGAGAGAATGGGGTGAAAACTAAAATGACCAATCTATCCTTTTGATTTAAAATAAATAAAAAATGTTTAGTAAATGGATACATCTCAACTATCTAAAATTATAGATTTGTGATGGGATAAATCCACACTGTCTCACTCTAATTATGTGGTCTCATTTGATCCAATCCCTATATATATATATATAGATAGATAGATAGATAGATAGATAGATAGATAGATAGATAGTGAGGGGATCTGTGAGACCACCTTCCTAGGTAAGTAAGACCATATGATCATATCTACACCATCAAAAAAATAAATCAATGGCCAAGATATGAACAAATATATACAACAATTCATAAGAAAATATACATTAGAAGGAGTAAAATAGGAATCCAAGAAACTAAATATGGAACCGCCTCCTACAAATTAGGGACATGATCGTTATTGATCACGTCCTCATAATCACGCGATTCACATTTCCTTTATCTCTCTTCTTCACAACAACAATCTCGCATCGCAAAAAAAAACATGTCTTGCTCCATTCGAACCGCAAATTATTCAAATTTGGCAATAGAATCATGCAACAATTCTTTGAAAGTATACTGATTCCACTAAACTAACTATACATTAAAACATTACCAAATATACATAAATAATTAACTAAGTATACAATGACACTAAACTACCTCGTATTAAAACATTACTAAGTATACATAAATATTTAACTAAGTATACAATTACATTGAACTAACTATACATTAAAATATTACTAAGTATACTTAACTAAATACACAATTCCATCGAATTACTTATATAACTAAGTATACAATTCCATTGAACTAATTATACAAACCATGAGAACTAAGTGTACAAATTCACTAAACTACTTACTAAACTAAGAATACGATTCCAATGAACCAAGTATACAAATCCGTTCAACTAAATATATACAATAAAAACATGGTAAGTATACAATTCCGGTGAACTAAGTATACAATTCCAGAGAAGTAAATATATGATAAAACAAAACCAGGTATACAGTACAATTCCTAGAAAAGAGTTGATGCGTTTTTTCTCCCTAAAAATCGGCCAACTGAAAAGGTAAGATTGTATTTGCCTTAAAATAGCAATTAAAGATATTAACCTGCCTATTTAATAAATTGATGATATAGAAAGTATAAATATACCTTTATTAGCCTAAAATAACTCGAATGATTTACACCATTTAAAATTTTAAATCAAGAGTCCATAAGTGTTCTATAGACTAACTTAAAGAGGTTGGTCTCATTTGAACCAATCAGTAAAAATATATATATGAGACAAGAAGAATAAAAAACCAAATCTGTTAAAACCATAAAAATGAAATTATTAAAAGATTCATAGAAATAAAAATCGGCTAAAAGTCTACAACTTAAAAAAACTTATAGTGTTTAGAATACGAATGATTCGGATCTACAAAACACTAAGACCACAATTTGATTAGTTTTCTCTGTCGGATCGAAAATTTGTTTTATTTTAAATCTTCCACAAAAAAAAAAAACGACACAATGATGCACAAATGAAATCACAAACAAGAAAAACAAATATAAAACTCGGATCTATGTAGAACAACCACTTATTTATAAAACAAATTGATAAAAAAAAGTTGTAAATGTGGTGATTTCACGACAAAATTGATCGAAATAACCTCTTAACGATGAAGGACAAGAAATATATAGAAGCAAAAGGAAGAGAGAATAATATATATATTTTCTCAAAAATAAATATTACATATTTGTAATATGGTATATAATTAAAAAAACAATTCAACTGTGCATCACACTTGATTCTCATCTTAATGTTTTTTTCTTAGGAAGACCAATAAATATATTCTTGAGGAAATTTCCTCGCAAGTGACTATTGAGAATCATACCATTTAAGTGGAAACGTGTTTTTTTCGTTAAAGATGATATATGGAATATCAGATTACGAATAGACCAAAGATATCAAGAATATAAGGGGTCTCGCGATTGCTTTATTATTGCTTTAATGACTAAAGAAAAGTTGAACAATAATAATACAAGTTGCAAGTGACTGTGATTACAAACATCGGTTGGTCGCAAAAACTTACGTGAGACGGTGAAAATCCGTGAGACCGTGAGACAATAATACTTTTAGTGTAAAAAGTGATCTTGTCTAAATACACCAATTTCATTATGTTTTGAGAAGTATCACTTTTAATACTAAAAGATCATCTTTTACACCAAAAGATCACAGTGCCTTACGGCCTCATTTGTCTGTCTCACAAAAGAACTACTATCTGTTGGTAGAATCGAATTTTTTTCGAAACTTACTCGGAAACAAATTAAGTACATAAATAATGATTTTTGTTTTTGTAAACTACCATGTAAATTGCAAGAACTAACGTATGAAAACATAAATAATTTATTTTTGAAGGTAAAAAAATATAAATACTTTATATACTTTCGATTAGTTGATAGGTTACAAACATAAGTTAAGTCATCAATAGTTATATACTATATATTATAGCAAGGGGGTGTTTGACCCAAATTATTCAATTCTGAATTTTAATATTTTAAAATTTTTAATTGACTACAAATTAAAATTCTCATCCGTTGGCTTAAGCTTGATTAGTTTAAATTCGTCTTAAATAAGAAAAAAAAATATACGATAATGGAATAGTACTCCAAACAATGTTTTAAAAATGGAATTGGTGAGCAAATCGGTCTTGCTACTAATTTACACTTCCATTGATCGGATCGTTAAACCAGTTTAAGATGAAATTAAATGAATTTTTGTCATATTGTATTATATAATAATGTAATACATTTTAAATAAAAAATATATAAATAAGCACCTAAAAAATCTAATATATCACAATTCAAATAATCATATAAAATTTAATTCAATTATTTTCATTAAAATACTCCAAAAAATAAAGTCAAAAATCGGTTCAACGGGTTTTTGCGGTTGAGCAATTTTCAATTGTGTTTGACGAGTTCCACCACTAAAGTGATTTTTAAAGATCAAGTGTACTAACACTACAAGAAATTGATTTTTACCGACGGAAAATACCGGAATTAATCTATCGTTGTTTACCGAACGGATTCCGATGGATTACCGACGGATACACATTTATAAAAATACCAACGAAATACCGCGGATCACCGACGGAATGTAACGACAGATAATAGTCACTCGCTAATCTGAAGGTAAAGTTCGCGGAAAATTCTACCGCCAAAATTCCGACAGATTGGCGATGGATTACCGACCAAATATTTACCGACGGAAATATCTATCGTTATTTACCGACAAAAATCTTTTGTCGGTAATTACCGACGGATGGCCGAGAGATTAGCGACGGATTTTCTTATAAAAGTTTGGTTTAGCGGATATATCTATCGTTATTAGCGACGGACTTTTCCGTTGGTAATTACCGAAGCGGATTACGAGAGATTAGCGACGGATTTTGATAATAAAAATTAAAAAACAAAATAAAAATCTAATAGTAAGACCAAACTAAAAGATGAATTTCACTTCTACATTGTAATAAATTGAGTAGAATCAAACACAATATTGTTCAAATTTGCTTGGATAATTAAATATTTGGCTAAAATAAAAAATATTAATTATACTTTTGGGTCCACATTGATTATTTTCAATAATTTGTGATTTAATGAAGCTAATTAAAATCTAGTATAAAATTGAGAATAAAAATCTTATTTCTATGTTCTCATTTCATTTCTATGTTCTTGTTTGTTAAATTTCAATTGGATCTAAGATGACCGATCTTCAATAAGCACATTTATCACAAGACGACATATAGAGTTGCAAATCGATCTGAATGGAGCCGAGTTTTTTAGAGTTTGAGATTGGCTCTTTATTATCGAGTCAAACTAGAGCTTGATTTTATTGAATATATTGATGGCTTACCAACTTATTCGAACTTAATCGAGACTAAATGAGCTTAGTAAATATCAAATATAAATTAAATTTTTTCTTTAATTTATTACAAAAATAAAATTATATATTTCTAAACTGCATAATATATATATCTATTAAAACCTATAATTCTATTCAAATAAATAAGTTTATTCAAATTCTTACATATTAAAATTAGTGTCAAACTATTAGTTTAATTTAAGAAGAGCTATTAACGAACCAAGCGAGGAGCTTATTAACGAGTGCGTTTCACGAGCTAACAAAACCAAATATCTATAAGTTTGAGTTTGATTCATTTATTTTAATGAGCCAAAAAAGAACTCGAACGAGTTTTTATCGAGTCGAGCTCGAATAATTTATGAGCGACTTGGTTCTTTGTCCAGGCTTTGTGAGAACCACGACCACAATTATAAATGTGTATGAATGCAATGGTGTATAGAGTTGTAACGCCCGCCTTCCAGATCGACGATCGTCCCCACAAACCAACACGAGTCTTTCCAGTAGCGCTTTATCCTCACTCACGTGCACCCGAGAGCAGTTTTCTCGGGGGTCACCCATCCCACTATTGCTCCGGGCCAAACACGCTTAACTTCGGAGTTTTTATGAGATGAGCACGAGAAGAAGATCATCTTGTTGGTATGAGTAGTACTATCAAATCTTGCAAGCTATCGTTATCCGCATAGTCCCATACCTACACGCAGTCTCTGAATCTCCTCTTCTTCGGGTGTGGGATCGGTTCATTCATGTCCCCCGCTACTTAGAAGCTCGCCAGAGTCGCTCTCCTTGTCGTGCGCTTTTGCACCGGCGATCACTCCCCGTCCTCTTGCCCCGGGCGTTACAAGAGCATCTCGACTTTTTGCAAATTGTCATGTGTTGTACAAATACCTATTATCTAAAGCATTATCAAAATATGTCTTACATCGATAACTTGGCCCTACATATCATTTACCTCCCGAATCGCAAATGTAACACTTACCTCCTTTAATTAAAGTAGAACACAATGTATGGATAAAATTGCCCTTAATAAAAATGAGTCAAGACAAGTTTTAGTAAATAAATGTACAATAATACAAAAACAAAAAATTAAATATGAAAAACAAAACTTTAAATTTGAAAAATGAATGGAAAAAATAAAAGGATTACCTATTTAATTAATAAAGTTTCAATATTAGAAAAATATGGGCCTCACGTGCTTAACCCAGTCAATATTTTTGGATTATAAAATTATACTATAAACTCAATTGATTAGGCCCAGGAAAATTGGCCCAAATTTTTCAATAATCACATCTATCCACATATAAAAGCCCGTTTTAAAAATGATTTTGAAAATAAAAAAGAAAAAGAACCCAGCCCTCCATTTTTAGGGTTTTCCCCATCCGCCGTAGACAACCTTTCTCCAATCAGTCCAGAAAAAATATTTCCTTCGCCATTTTTTCGCTCTCAATAAACTATCCATTTCTCATTCTAAGTTTTCAATTTCCGATTAAAATGGTTCGAATTTGTCAGATTTTTCAAGTTTTTTACATTCATGTTCGGATTTGGGAAAAGAAAAAAGCAAAATTCTAACATTCTTAATTTTTGCATAAAACCAGGCTCGGTTTTTTTTTTGAAAGTGATGTTTTTAATTTTGAATATTTTTTCGTTACAAAAAAAGGAAGGATCGAAACCCTATAAAATCATAATGGGAAAAAACTACGGAGATGGCGGCTACGAAGAATTAAATCGAGGGGATCTGGGTAAGTCCATCCTTCACACCATCAAATTATTTTATATATGGATTGCAAACGATTTTAGTGTGAAAACGAAATAGCACTTTGCATTTGAATAGGAAGAGTTTGATTATACTGGGTAATCATTACAGCCTTTATTTTCTTTACTATTATCGTATATATTTTATAGGTGGAATGCAGAGGTTGAAGATATATTTTAGTTGGACTTCTTGTAAATTTAAAAGTCGATTTATATTTGTGTGTATATATAGTATATATACAGGGCAAACAAGTTAGTATAACGTGTTGCTTAAAATTTTTATATTGAACTTAGATTTGTTGATGATATAGTGGAATGCTATATTCATGCATTAATTTAAGATTTGATAAACAAATTACAAATCTAATGAAAATACTAGTCGAAAATCAAAGGATACAATGATATATTAACTGTATTTGATAGGGTTTAAGTTAATTAGATTTCTATATAATAAGTTAACTGTATTAGAGAATATTTTTAAAAATCTATTAGACTAATTAATATTTATTCGCTATTCTAGATTAGTATTCAATTTTTGCAAAGTAACTTGAAAGTTTCAGATGTCAATTACTGGAGTTGAGGGTGTAAGAGCATCTATCACATGCAATATGAGAAGTTAGTTTTATTTTTTTTAAAGGTTTATGTGTGTATGATATATTTACATATCAGATATTCTTTATGGTCTTGTCATGTCACATTGATGTTATGTGTTTCTGAGCTAGCTTTACTTACAAAGATATTGAGTTAAGCTTGTTTCGCATATGGTACCCAGTTGTAATGATGATGATGAGATTCTTAATTTCAAAGGCAATATTATGCATCTTGAAAAAAAGAGGAAAGTAGTTCGCTGTGATAATAAATATTCTTGTTTTTGGTAGTTTCGATTGTTGGATTTATGTTGTATCAATGTAATAGATCAGTCATTTGTTTGCATTTGCAGTAAATCGTTTTTGTTCCAATTTGACTTATTCTGTTAACGTTTCAGAATAATATAATTGAGCCACTAATCCTATTTAAGTTAGCATAAAATATTCTTTCTGAACACTAATTAAGAGTTAGGATGTTAAATGTACTAATTGTGCAAATTATTTCTGCTGCGAAAAAAAGAACTAATGGGTTTGACTTCTTTATTCTACCAAGATTTTAGGGCCATGCCTCAGTGAGTGAGTTGGAAAAAGAACTAGAGACATGACAAACTACGTATATTGACTATTTTGGATGTTTTGATTGTTGTTACAGATATCTTCCGAAGGATCTCAGATGTCTCACGCTACCACAGAGCCCTTACGAGGGAAGGGTTTTAGAATGAGCTCAGATAAAACAGAAAGACGAGAACCTTCAAGGCACTGATGGAGTGGATGATGGCGCGCGTGAGCACCTCTCAGGCTTCACTTTCCCATGACCTACCTCCCCAAGGTCCATACACATGATGGTGATGGTGATGGTGATGGTGATGGTGATGCGAGTCTTAGTGATGATTAGACTGTTTCATTTTAGAGATGCGAGCCTTATGATGGATTATATGGATGTGTATGATTTTTTGATTGTTTGTGTTGGATTTTTGGATGTTGCGGTACTTTGTTGGTTATGTTGAATTTTTTGTATTCTGCGTTGGTACTTTGATATATATGATTTTGGGATTTTTGATGCTGAATTTTAGATGTTGGGTTGTGTTATGTTGGATTTTCATACTAGAATGGTATTATTTGTTTGTGAATGGTAAATTGATATTGTTAGAATTATTGTTTATAAAACTGGAAATAGGTAATTAAAACAATTGAAAATTAAAAAAAAAAAATTGCAAAATTTTAAAATACTGACAGAACAGTGTTGTTACAACATTTGCAAATATCCATCGGTTTTCTGTCGTAAAAAATTTGTCGGTATTCTGTCGCCAAAAATCCGTCGGTGTTCTATTGGTATATGGGTCTGTCGGCGTTCTGTCGGCAAAAATCCGCTGGGAATCCGTCGGGAAATCGTCTGTCGTTAATCCGTCAGTGAAGGGGACGTCGGCAATCTGTCGGCAATCCATCGGTACGTCCCGGTGTAACTTGCCGACGGATATCATTTACCGACGAAAGATCCATCGGCAACGTGTCGACATAGTTCTATTGTGGATCCGTCGGTAGTTCGTCGGTAAATTTACCGACGGACAATTTATTCTGTCGTTAAATTGTTTCGCGACAAGCATTTTACCAACGGAAGAATCCGTCGTAATCCGTCGAGATCCATCGGTAAACGTGTTTGCCGACAGATTTTTTTCCGGTAAAATTCCAATTTCTTGTAGTGTAATCCTAACACAAAATCTTAGTTTAATCGGTTCAACTGGCCGATTCGATCCGATTTTATACATGGACTCTAAATGCTTCTCTCTGACACTTCCAATCGGCTTATTAAACGTGACTAGAACCAAATTGAAACGAATAATAATACAATGACTTAAAAATTGGAGGAGTACAGAACATCCAAAACTTTCCAATCGTCTTTCTTATTGTAGATGCTCCCAAACCTAACCGGTCCAACTAATTGTCTACATTAATATGATAGAACCTAACCAACAAATTTTGATCAAACAATTTTTGTACATAATTAATAAGCAACGATGGTTAGATTTGATTTCCCACTTATCATATGGGTATGGTTCTGATCCTACTATCTGGTTCTTTTATGATCATACATATGTATGGTGTTGGATCATGTTATTCATGACAGCTGCGTATGAGAAAGTTTTAAAAGACAAAGACTTTTATGGCTAAGAAATTAGGACAGGCATTGTAACATACAGGTTTTATGTATACCAGAAAATCCAAAATCCGATATTATTCGAAGGGTCGTCATCATTTATGATGCTGCACAAAAATTTGTCTCACAATTTTTTAGCTATTGTACAAATTTAAAATCAAATGAATGTCGCCAAAAATAATAAGTTTGGATCCTATATTTCGAATGGTGTTTTGCATCTTATTCCAAATTTTTTTTTATTTCTTTTGTGAAGTCATGCCAAATGACTTGAGTATTAGAGGCCCAAACAAGTTTTAACTAGACTGCTAGGATTATCTGGATTGCCTATTATTTTGGACTCATACGTAACACATGGTTCATGCTGGGGTGGAGCTAGATGTGTAACTTGGAGGGAAGGGAGGTTAAGCTGTGAGTAAGCTAAATCAATAAAAAATAAATATTTAGTACTAAAAATTAATATTTTAAAATAAAATATACATAAAAATAATTAAATTTCAAAAAGTTTGGTGGGGCTTTCATTTACAAGGGAGGATACGCCCCTGGGTTCATGCACCTGACATTAGAAAGAAACCTTACTCTTTAAATATCTTTAAAATTCATTTGAAGGGAATGAGTTTATGTTCCACGTTATTGTTTCACTTTCTATTCCATTGCAGTTGATGAATGAAACGTATAGAACTATTTCATCTTCTTGCACATGTGTCATTCATCTATTGCAATCAGTGGCGGAGGGAGGGGGCAACCTGGGCCCTGCCCGCCCCCCCCCCAATTTTCTTTTTTAAAAAAATTTATAAGGTAATTTTTTTTTAAAAAAAAATTTAGTTAAAATTTATATGGTTTTTCTATTAGTTTTTTATCCACCCCGATCCGCCAGATCGGTCCATCCCATAAATTTTCCTGGTTACGCCATTGATTGCAATGGAACATGATAATTTCGCATTTTGTACTAATATTCAGTTCATTACTCTTTGAGTCTTTGTTTCTTTCTAGAACCGAATTGAATATCGGAGGATTAATTTTGCCCCATACAACATGAGAGCTTTTAACGACTTGTTGTGTTTTAGAAAGTAGCCCACATTTAAAGTGATACCACATGGTGAACTGGTTAGAAATTAGCTAAATTTGAAGTTAAATTATGAAGTCAATTTTCTATTGACGTTATGTATATAAAATATTTATTACAATATTATAAGTCACACAATGTGCCTTGACTAGTCTTAAGTGAGATGAGAGAATTAGAGATGATGGTCGTGTTGACAACCTAAGACGTATATAAATTAAGTTGAAATGGTTCGTGAGTTGTGAAAATAACTCAGGTGAACGGCATTTTAAAATGGGAACGGATCCTCTCCATTTTTGCTGTTGTAAATTTCGTCAATTTCGGTTAATCGGGCCACTAATTCCATCACGGACACAAGCATGCCACGTGGTTTATTTATTATTCTTTGCAATCCCACCCATTTTTACTGTTTTGCTGCACTTCTACTTCTACAGTTGGAGGTTTTACTTTCCAATACAACAACTAAAAAGCTTAAAAAAGCTTCACGTTCCTTTTCTTCAGAGATCCCACATGTCATTTTATTTTAAAAATATAAAAAAATTCTTAATCAAATACTAATATAATCGCCAAACAATATATACGGGTATTAATAAATATAAATAAATATAAATTTGTGGTTATTTAATAAAAAAATATTGAAAGAAAACAGAAGAGTATTTGAATATATTTGTTTGAAGTCTTAGTTTCTTTGCAGGAAATTTAGTTCTAGCCTACGGGGGGAAATGTGTTGTTGGTGATAGTTGTAATGGTTTTAAAAGATGGGTTTTAACTGACAAAATGTTAACAGCAAAATGCAACAGTGAATGCAAATAAGGTGTTTGATGTTTTGGTGCAAAAGCAGTAGAGAATTGCAGCACCATGTTTTGGAAGAAAAACTGATTAATGGTCATAGTTTATTGCAATATGAGTGGTGTTGGCATTTATTCAAACACCTTATTTGCATTCACTGTTGCATTTTGTCAAGTGTTCAACAAGGCCATGCTAGCTAAGCAAGGATGGAGGTTTATTCAAGATGACACTTCACTACTCGCCCGTATCCTAAAAGCCCGATATTTCCCAAACCGGGACTTGGACCGCCACAATTGGCTACAACCCCGATTTTACTGGCGAAGCATTGTCAGCGGGAAAGGATATTATCCGAAAAAGGAGCTAGGCGATTGATAGGCAATGGACAATCAACTCACATTTGGAAAGATCCTTGGTTACCTTCTTGTCGCAACTTTCAACCGGGGGACGAAATAGTGAATGGCCGAGGAGATGAAGGTTTGAGCTTTTTTTCGGAGGGACGTCTTTGAATGGAATGAGGTGTTAGTGAACCAACATTGCTTTCGCGGGAGGTTCGTCGCCGCACATCTTGCGTATCCCCACGTAACTTTTGGTGCGAGGATGGATGGGCTTGGCATTTCACAAAGAAATGGACAATATAGCGTCAAACCGGTATCGAGTTGGGCTTGATTTGGACAATCGTTTTACAAGTAGTGCTTCTTCATCGTGAGAGTCCAAAAGAGTTATGGAAATGGCTATGGAGGCTACCCGCACCCCCTAAAGTGCGATTTTTATGTGGAAGGTTCTTCACAAGGCATTACCAAGAAGAGTCGCATTATTCCATCGCAAGGTGGTGCCCAACCCTATTTGCCGGAGATGCGGCGAATGCCCCGAAACAATCGAACATGCCCTTCGAGATTGCCCGTGGAGTTTATTCTTTTGGCAAGCTTCCCGCTTAGGCTTGATAACTCCGCGACCGGGTAGCCTCCTTGGCGGACATGGCCAGAAGATTGCGAGATTCAAGAAACGAGGATGCGGTCTTTGTTCGTAATGCTCCTTTGGGCCTTGTGGTATGCGAGAATGTCCTCATTTTCAAGGAAATGGACTATCACATGCATCGCTTTACCTTGGCGATGAGACTAAAACAGAGTACAAGGGCGACTCCGGCGAGATGGTAAACCCGCAAACTAAAGCCGGGTGACACTTGGTGCCGACCAGAGGCGTCTTCAAGATTAATCCGATGCATCCGTAGTAAGAGGCGGATCCGGCGTGGGTGTGGTGGTTCGAACACATAGTGGCGAAGCGATCAAAGTTCTATCCCGGAAATACCAACAAGAATTTGCAATCGATATCATGGAAGCAATTTGCGTCGAGAGGACTTATTCTTGCAAAAGAATTACGGCTACAACACATCGAGGTGGAGACGGACAATCAACAAGTGGTTCAAGCGTGCCCAACGGAAGGGTTCGAACCTCTCATACTGGACGTGTGGTGGATGACATACGATCGTTGTGCGGCTCATTCCGCTCATGCAACCTCCGTTACATTCCTAGATCGGCCAATTCGATGGCTCGTTGTCTTTCGCTAGATTTGCTTTCTCTGTTTCCTTTCCTAGTTGTAATGTTTATTTGGGTCATTTCCTCTGAACTTACTCATCTTCTTCCCAGATGATGAGAAAACTTTTCTCCGATTAATGCATGTTTATTTCCTCAAAAAAAAAAAAAAAAAAAAAAAAAACTATCACCAACAACACATTTCCCCCCGTAGGCTAGAACTAAATTTCCTGCAAAGAAACTAAGACTTCAAACAAATATATTCAAATACTCTTACTGTTTTCTTTCAATATTTTTTATTAAATAACCACAAATTTATATTTATTTATATTTATTAATACCCGTATATATTGTTTGGCTGATTATATTAGTATTTGATTAAGAATTTTTTATATTTTTAAAATAAAATGACATGTGGGATCTCTGAAGAAAAGGAACGTGAAGCTTTTTTAAGCTTTTTAGTTGTTGTATTGGAAAGTAAAACCTCCAACTGTAGAAGTAGAAGTGCAGCAAAACAGTAAAAATGGGTGGGATTGCAAAGAATAATAAATAAACCACGTGGCATGCTTGTGTCCGCTGATGGAATTAGTGGCCCAGATTAACCGAAATTGACGAAATTTACAACTCCAAAAATGGAGAGGATCCGTTCCCATTTTAAAATCAACCGGAAATATTATAACCACTATATCATAGAAGAATCAACTTTTTGTAATTGGGGAAACTTATTTTGAGTTGAAATTTCCTGTCCAGAATGTCGTAATCTATGATTCTATAATCTATTAAATGGTATCCAATTCCAGGCTTGTGTAAAATATTGAATGGACACGAATAATCGACAACAACTTATATAGAAATTATGCACGGCATTAATATACAAAATCTACTATTATTTATCTAATTATATGTAACTGATGAAATATGTTATTTGTGCTGGACACCACATTATTGATTAATTAAGATGGGATTTCACGTTGGTGGCCTGTGTTCCCCTATCTATTCTATTATCAGACAGACATTTATTGTGACCACCATAAAGTCTCCAAATTTAACGTGGTATCGACAGCGTCTCATGCTGCAGGTGAGCGCTCCATATGATGGAGCATGGAGGGCTGTGATTATTAACTAATTGTGAAAGACTCACAAGTAAATTGACTAACCCAAGAATTAAAAAATTCAAAAATGAAAACTGAAACGTGAAATATTATTAACCCAAACTGAAATGGAAACTGAAACGTGAAATATTATTAACCCAAACTGAAATAATTAAACTTTAGAAATGCTAAAACCTAAGAAATAACTGATTTTTTTTGCATAAGGTCTCGTTCACTTTTTCATCTTTATTAATTGGAGGAATGAGACCTAGCTTATAAGCCTAGTGACCTTACTTTTTATATCACCAATGGATTTTAGGATAAAACATTACGTAAGTAGTTAGTTCTTTCCATGACATACTGGGCATACTTCAAGGTGTCGACCGTATCGATCCCCCAATTTTAATAGCAATACATGTTAGGCACAACAACTTGGTATTTCAAAATCTAGTTGCGTATACGTAAATAAAATTTCAACCAAAATCCAAATCTATAGAAAACAACTCATATATTTTTGTATTTTTAGGTTGTCTCATAAATTTAAATAAAAATAGTCTAATATATATGACCACCTCAACTTAAAATAATTGGATTATACCAATTACCAAGCACATCAGAAATTATTATTTTAAATGTAATTTCGAGAAACTTTGAAAACTCCACCAAAAATATCCAGTTTCTTACCAGTGGAAAGAACCTCACAGCCCGTCACAGGCAAAAAAATCTCCTTCTAGAAGATTTTTCTTGCTTAGTGATGTCTTCATCCCCATGAAGAAATTGACACTTTCCTTTAAAAAAAAACGCACGACTTTCTCAAGTTTGACGCATTCACATTTTCCCAGAATGATTAATTAGTTCAGACTTAATTCAGGCGGACGCTATATACTTTCTGGATAAATAAATATATTACTTACTATTTATTTTTTTTCTTTTTTATTTATTAAATTTTGTAGCAAACTGTAAAAATAATGAATAAGACAGATGTCTCGTCATGCTGTACAATCTGAGTCATCTGACCACATGATTTGGTGAACCACATAAATGTAAAATTAATGGGTGTCAAAAATAGTTCTATTCAAAATATTTATCAGTCCGGTAGAATTTTTTTTTTAGTAAAATGGGGGATAAAGAATGGAGATAACAGTATATGTTGAAATATTTAATTTGGATTAACATATGTTAATTAAATGTGCATAGCTGTCTTACGGTTTAATCCAATTAAAGTGATCTAATAAGGTTTTAATTTTGGATTAAAAGAGTATCAAATTGTTATGGGATTAAATGTGTAGATACTATTAGGAGATTTTCTATTTGTTGAGGACCAAATAGAAAATAAAAGGGATACTTATCCAAAAGCGGTTATAGTCCCGGCGGTTCTTAAATAAGAGAAAACGTCTGTCTCCTCGACGAGCGTCGAGTCTAACTCTCAAGATTCTCAAGAAGAACCGCTCGTGCGGAAGACCAAAACCGATCTAGATCCGAATTCTCAAGCCCTAATTTCCTAGTGGATTGTGACGCTTCCGCGATTAGGATTAATTTCTTCTCTTTCTCGGATTATCATGGTAGATCGGTCAAGCATGCTTTTGGGTTTTGTGAATTAAAGCATGCCTTTGTGATTACGATTTCTAACAAGTGGTATCAGAGCCACTCTATTCATGATTTTCTGAGATTTTGGAAGAATTACTCGATTCTCGCTGAATTGAAATTAGGGTTTACTGAATTTCTTGGATTTCAAAGTTTTGACGTTCGGTTCTTTGATTTCTATGGATTCAGAAAATAGTTTTTTGATGTGTCACCGATTTATTTGTTGTATTTTCTGAACTGGATTTTCGGCATATTCATGAATTTTTGGGAACTATTCAGTTTAGAATAAGGACCACCCTGTTTCGGTTGACTTTCAAGATTAGATGCCTGCTCTTCGTTTTATACCCATTACAGTTATTGAATTTGTTAATGTTCTCTGTTCTTTTCTTGAATTGAGAAATATTGAAAGTTCATGGATTTACATGTGAATTTTGGTAACTATGTTGTGGATTCAGCCAAATGTTTGGAATTTGGTTTCTCATTCGTGAAGTCATTCTCATGTAATTATAAAGTCATGAATTTTGAATTCAATGTTGTTGCTTTTGGATGAAGAAATTGATATTCATGTCTGTTCTTTTATTCCATTATGATGGGTTTCGTAGTAGGGCCTTTAAGGAAGATGGTATTTTTGACCAAATATTTGTGTTCTTGGGGTTGATCAGTAATTTCCAGAAAGTTTGGGATTGTTGTTACCAGCCTTAGTTTTGAGGCTTGTGGCTCAATTGAAAAGTTTGAAGTATTATTATATTGGCCTCAAATAAATAAGGAATATTTGTATTGTGTGCAATCATTTTATTTTAAATTTGTTTGGTGTATCTCATGTCCCAATTTATTTTGTATACGATATTTAAAATGAATTTATTGAAAAAGTCGCCAAAGTGACCTCTCTTGTGTAGATTTATTCATTAAGAATATTTGATGTTTGTGTTTGTGTATATTCATGCGGGTATTAGTCGGCCCCAAGTAAAGGTTAATACTTGGCCCGAAATGCACAAAACACGTGGTGGTAAATACGTGGCAATTATAAGGTTATCCATGTAAGTGATTTTGTCGGCTAAAGGAAGACAATATTACTTGACAGATTTATTGTCGATGTTTGATCACTACAAGAGAGGTAGCCACTTACAAGTTAATATTCATGTCAAAGACTTGATATTAATGTTGTCTAGGTGCCTCGAGATGCTACCAACTTATTTAAATTTAATGATTGATTATTCGGTTTAATGTGAGCATGATAGTTAATTTTGGTTTTGTTCTCTCTTCAGCTATGATGATGTCCGCTACTTCTATTTCTCGCTAACACCAACAACATCCCCATGCTTAATGGGTCGAACTTTAAGGATTGGAAAGAAAACATTTCGATCATTTTGGGCTGCATGGATCCGGGACTATGCGCTAAGGGTTGAGCAACCCCCCTTCTCTACGGATGCAAGTTCTGCTGAGGAAAAGCGGAACTTTGAGAAGTGGGAGCGCTCAAATCGCGTTAGTCTGATGATCATTAAGCGCGGCATTCGAAGCCTTTTCGAGGCACAACTTCGAGGAAGTTACTACGGCCGATGAGTACCTTGCGGAAATTGAAAAGCGTTTTGTTAAAAACGATAAGGCGAGACAAACGCTTTTGGCTAACTTGATCTCACTTAAGTATAAGGGCAATGGAAACATAAGGGAGTACATCATGGAGATGTCTCATCTTGCTTCAAAGTTAAGGCGGCACTAAAGCTCGAGGTGTCGAGGACTTACTCGTGCATTTAGTATTAATTTCGCTTCCTGCACAATTCGTCGAGTTTAAGGTCGAGTTAAAGTTGAAGGAGAAATGAACTCTTAATGAGCTCATTTCATACTGTGTGCAAGAGGAAGAAAGGTTGAAGCGAGAAAGAAGCGAGATTGCTCAATTGGCGATCTTCCAAGGATAAGGGCAAAAGGAAAAATGATGTTGAGAAATTTGCTAATGATAAGGGTCCGGACAAAGAAACAGAAGGTGAAACTCGGGATGGCGTTTCTTTTTGGCAAACTGGACACAAAAAGAAGGATTGTACTAAGTATCGCGCTTGGCGTGTGAAGAAAGGTACATTTCTTGCTTTGGTTTGATTCGAAGTTAATTTAGCTTGATGCACTGGAAACACTTGGTGGTTAGATTCGGTGCTACTACTCACATAAGTGTTTCAATGCGGGGTTTACTGAGCTACCGAAAGCCAATCGATGGTGAAAGATACATCTTTGTGGGTGATGCAAATCGGTGGAAGTGGAGGCGATAGGGCATTTTAGATTGTTATTAGGAACGGTTTTTCTTGGATTTGAAAGACACTTTTGTTGTACCGTCGTTTAGACGAATTTGGTTTCTATTTCTTCTTGGACAAATACGGTTTTTTCTTGTTCATTTGGAAATTGTCGGTTTAGTCTTTCATTTAATTCCAATATTGTTGGTACTGTTTGGTTCGTTAAGTGCTTATGACAATCTATATATGCTTGATATCATTGTTTCATATAATGAATCCCCGCATGTTGAATCAAGAGGTACTAGCGAAAATTAAATAAAGAAAATTCGGCTAAATTATGGCACAGGCGTTTAGGTCATATATCAAAAACCGAATTGAGAGACTTGTGTCCAGGCGGTATTTTGGATACACTTGACTTTTCGGATCTTGATGTTTGTGTTGAATGTATTAAAGGAAAAGCAGACCAAAATAAAGAGATTAGGTGCCACGAGAACTTGACGCGTCTTAGAATTGATACATACGGACATTTGTGGGCCATTTCTAAGGCTTCTTGGAATGGTCAACAATATTTTGTATCATTCATGACGACTACTCACGCTTATGGGTACCTATATTTAATTAATGAAAAATCGAGATAATCGGACATGTTCAAGGTTTTTAAGGTGAAGTTGAGAATCAACTCAGCAAAAGAATTAAAGCTGTCGCCGATCGACCGTGGAGGTGAGTACTACGGCGGATATGATGGTTCGGGAGAACAACGTCCAGGGCCTTTTGCTATTTTCCTAGAGCAATGTGGAATCGTCCCCACAAGTACACCATGCGGGGACGCCTAACATGAATGGTGTTTGAAAGACGAAACATGACTCTAAAGGATATGGTACGGAGTATGATTAGTCATTCCTCTTTGCCAGAATCACTCTGGGAGATGCACTAAAGATTGCAGCTTATATTCTCAACAGAGTACCAACTAAAGCAACTGCTAAAACACCTTTTGAGCTTTGGACTGGGCGAAAGCCGAGTCTAAACCACTTTCACATATGGGTATGTCCGGTGAAGCTAGGCCTTATAGGCCAAATGAAAAGAAATTGGACTCCAAAAACGATTTAGCGCTATTTTATTGGTTACTCGGAAAAATCAAGGGTTTTAAGTTTTATGATCCCACTAGAAGGTCTATTTTTGAGACGGAAATGCAAAGATTCTTTGAGGATGTTGAGTTTGGGGGAGAAATAAGGTTAGAGACATTACCTTTGAGGAGGAGTCGATCTCGACACCTCTCGCTTACGATGATGTTCGAGGTTTCTATTCTGTCATTAGCCGAGAAATAGATTCAAAACCTCAACGAATAATAATGTTGAAGAACTCCCCACTCAGGTTGAAACTATTCGGGAAGAATAAACTCAACAACCTCAAGAACTAGTGCCATTAAGGAGGTCCACTAGAGAGAAGAGATATGCTATTCCAGGATGATTATGTGGTATTTCTCCAAGAAAATGAGGATAATAATGGATTGATGGAAAATGATCCTATCAATTTCCGTCAAGCCATGCAGATCCAAACTCTCAAAAGTGGATTGATGCCATGAATGAAGAGTATAAGTCAATGCAAGACAATCAAGTTTGGGATCTTGTCCCATTACGAAGGTGCGAAACCTATTGGTTGCAAATGGATTTTTAAGACCAAAAGGGATTAGAAGGATAATGTGGAAAGATATAAGGTTCGTCTTGTAGCTAAAGGCTTTACTCGAGAAAGAAGACATTGATTTTAAAGAGACTTTCTCTCCGGTTTCCACAAAAGACTCTTTCAGGATAATTATGGCATTAGTTGCACATTTTGACCTTGAGTTACATCGAGATGGATGTAAAGACAGGCGTTTCTCAATGGAGACATTGATGAGCGATATATATGGTGCAACGAGTAAAACTTTGTGTCCGGAGACCCAAAGTCATGGTTTGCAAATTAAAGAAATCCATCTATGGGCTCAAGCAAGCTTTCGTCGGTGGTATCACAAGTTTCATCAAGTAGTAGTCTCGTTCGGTTTTGAGACTAATCTTGTTGATGATTGTGTGTATCACAAGTTCGGTGGGAGTAAGTGTCTATTTCTGGTCTTGTATGTGGATGACATTCTCGCTTGCCACTAATGACTCGGGATTGCTACGATACCAAGAAATTTCTATCAAAGAAATTTGAGATGAAAGATCTTGGGAAGCTTCTTTTGTTCGGGAATCCGGATACACCGTGATCATTCTCGGGGTATTCTTGGATTATCACAAAAGAGCTACATAGAGAAAATGTTGCAAAGATTTGGCATGCGAATCGCAAACCAGGAGACACCTCTATAGCTAAAGGAGACAAGTTTAGTCTCGAACAATGCCCTAAAGAAAGTCCGGAAATTAAGGAAATGCGAAGATTCCCTATGCTTTTGTTGGGAGTCTAATGTATGCCAGTGTTCTGAGACCTGATATAGCATTTGTTGTTGGTATGTTGGGCGAGATATTTAAGTAACCCTGGTATGGATCATTGGAAAGCGACCAAAGCGGGTGATGAGGTATTTACAGAGAACAAAAGATTACATGCTCACATACGTAAAATCGATCAGTTGGAGATCATAGGGTATTTCGATTCCGATTTTGCGGGATGCCAAGAGAGGAGATCCACGGCTACATTTTCTTATCGGGGTGGGGAGCCATTTCATGGAGAAGTCTACAAGCAGACACTTGTAGCATCTTCTACCATGGTGAATTTGTAGCATGCTATGAGGCATCCAATCATGGAATATGGTGCGAAATTTTGTCACGGGATGCGCATTATTGGGAATATAGAAAGACCACTAAAGTTGTATTGTGACAATAACTCGGCGATCTATATTTAATAATAACAACAGAGCTCTACTAAGTCAAAACACATTGACATAAAGTTCTGTTTGTGAAGGAAAAAGGGTGAGTGGTCAAATAACTATAGAGCATATCGGGACGGACTCAATGATTGCGGATCCGCTTACTAAAAGATTAACACCCAGGGTCTTTCACGAGCACACCGCTCGTATGGGTGTAATACGATTCGGGATACTTTGGTTTAGGAGAGTGTAATTTTATTGCTCTATACATTATTTTGGACACATTTTTGTATTTGGATATTTCGTACGGATATAAAGTATTCGATTTATTACACTCTGTCATTTTGGTTATGATTGATCTCACTAAGGAATAAGGTGGACCGGTTGAAATAGACATGTTAGATCACATTACATGTAATTTCCATGCTACGCACCCATGATTGATCTATGTCATTTGGTTGTCTTTGGTATATGTGATTATTGATGGGTTTATTCACGCATAAAGTGACGAAAGCCTCTTTAGTCCTGTATTAGTACAATCAATGGACGAGATTGTTAAGGGATACTCTTATATGTGATGAAGTTTGAGCTCATAAGGTATTGCACATTTGTTTGGTAACATATATAGTCAAGTGGGAGATTGTTGGAAATATTTAATTTGGACTAACATATGTTAATTAAATGTGCATAGTCGTTTTACGGTTTAATCCAATTAAAGTGATCTAATAAGGTTTTAATTTTGGATTAAAAGGGTATCAAATTGTTATTGGATTAAATGTGTAGATACTATTAGGAGATTTTCTATTTGTTGAGGGACCAAATAGAAAATAAAGGGGATACTTATCCAAAACGGTTATGGTCCCGGCGACGGTTCTTAAATAAGAGAAAACGTCTCTCCTCCCTCGAGCGAACGATCTGAGTAACTCTCAAGATTCTCAAGAAGAACCGCTCGTCTGGAAGACCAAAACCAGATCTAGATCCAGAATTCTCAAGCCCTAATTTCTTAGTGGATTCAGGTACGCTTCCGCGATTAGGATTAATTTCTTCTCTTTCTCGGATTATCATGGTAGATCGGTCAAACATGCTTTTGGGTTTTGTGAATTAAAGCATGCCTTTGTGATTATGATTTCTAACAAAGTATAATATCAGTCTTACAAAATTAGATTCAAATTGAGTCCAAATTTTGGCGAAAAGTTTAAAATTGGTCACGTAAAACCCACGTAATTTAAGAATATTGAGGATTTATTATTGTTTCTAAGTGATATATATGAGGCGAACGGATATAATGCTGAGAAAACTAGATTAAAATTATATTATTTACGTTATATATCTGAATGATAACTTAAATGATTAGAATAAGCAAATTGAGCACAAAACCCAAATTTAATTCTAAGTCTTATTATTAACTATAGGACAAACCCTCTATCTCTAACTCTCTTTTATCCCCTTTTCTCTTGAAACCCTAACACAAAACCCATTTTCCCTTCCTTTCCCATTCTCACCCCCACCCTTTCCCCCTCCATGCTTCTTTGCTGGAGGGCCAACTATGGTCGGTCTCTTTTGACGCCCGGAGGTGGTGGAAATCCGGTCCCAATATAAAAGTGGGTCGGAGCTACATGGTGGTGAATCGAGCCATAGATGACATAAATCGAGTGAGGGAGATACATCTCTCTCTCTCTCTCTATATATATATATATATATAAATATATATATATATATATATATATATCTTTTGTTTTTTTCTCGTTTTTTAGTCCGTGTCTTGTTATAATTTTCTTTTTTTTTTTGTTGGAGTCTTTGTTTTTCAGGGTTGACTTGGAAACTCGTAGGTGATTCAAGAATTTATTTCTTGCAAAGATGCGATGTAGCTCGTCCTGGATTATTCCGGTTGTGGGTCTCCATTGTGGAATGCCTAGTCTTTCTTTTGGGAGTGGTTTAGTCTCTATCGGAATGCTTAATTTTTATTTTGTTTTGTTTTTTTAGTTTATTTTTCGTTGAGTCGTGTTTTACACCCTCAATAAGTAATTGTTTTCATCTCGTGTAGAGCATTTCCTTAACATCTATGTTTGTTGAGTAGTTCTTTTGCTGAGTTGATATTGACATATTGTAATCAAGTTCTCGAGTTTTGAATATATAAGATATCATTTCGACATAAAAAAAAAAAAAAGAATAAGACTATCTTTTCACTCCCGGACCACTAATTATAGACCGATTTCTCATCTTTGTCTTAACACAATTATCAGAATCATCATGCATGAAAAGTATTTTTACTTCTTTAGGTATTTTCACAAGTTTTTGTTCTTTTAATCTTTGTCAAAAGTTGACAGCTCAATGCACTTTGTTAAAACATGATGACAAATAGACTAAATAGTCAAATATTCCAATTGTTCATTACAGTGGATTTCCACTACAACTTGCAATATCCTTAATAGACTAGTTGGATTCTGCAAATTCACATTGTCTTTCCCATTTTGATCACGACCAAATTATATTCTTAGCATAACACTGCGACAAAAGTAAGGAGAAATGGTTATCTATAGCCGACAGGAATTATATGGATTTAGAATTTTCAAGTAGAATTAGAATTTATCCAAGGAAATCTAATTTTTTTGTTAGACCACATATATATACAAAAGTTGAGACTTTGTTTGAGTGCTGAATTAAAATTTTGATATTTTATTTCCAAAAGGTAATTTTTATAACTAGGTTCCAGGTTCCTACTGTGACTAGTCTGGAAAAAACAATCATATGCTCTCGTGAAGGCCCACACGTAAACCGAGAATGTCTGATGGTTGCTCATTCCTACATGACTAGTTCTCGGGAAAATAACCTCGCCCCTCAAGGAACTGCTCACATGTAAACTGCAAGAATGTACAATGGCTTCCAGGTCCCTAACACTACAAGAAAACAATCAAATTCCAACAAAATAATTCCAACGAAATATATAAAAACTGTTGGAATTTTTAAAATTCCAACAAAATTCCAGTGTTACATTATACCGTTGGAGAATCTCAACGAAAATTTCAACAATAAATAAAATTGTTGGTATAAATGTTGGAATTCCCGTTGAGATTTAAAATTTCAACGGACATTCCAATACCACAACAAATCATTTGGAAAATTCCTACAAGAATAAAATCATTGGAATAAACTATTGAAATACTATTGGAATTTTAAAAATTCCAACACAAATTCCATCGATAAAATATACCATTGGAAAATTTCAACAAAAATTCCAACGGTAAACAAAATAATGGAATTAATCGTTGGAATTTCCGTTTGAAATTTTAAAATTCCAACATAAATTCCAATGGTACAACATGTTGTTGGAAAATTCCAATCTTTGTTGGAAAATTTCAATAGGAGTTAAAAGATTTATAGTATATTATCCATGTCAATAAAATATATCTTCTCTTCTCGAGTCAATCGCATTGAAACTACAAGTTAAACGTGTTTGACTTGGGACAATTGATGATGGGTAACCTCTTGGGAAGTTAAAAATATTAGGTAATGAGATAAAATAATTGAATATTCCAACGAACATATACCAATGAAATTACCATTGGAATAATTCTAATGGTATAATTACATTTGGATTAACCGTTGGAGTTTTTTCCAACGATTATATATATATACATATTCCAATGGTATAACTCTATTAAAATTAGTGTTGGAAAAAATGTTGGAGCTTTTTTCCAATGTTGTATATTCCAATGGATAAATAAGTTGGAATCATCGTTGGAATTTTCTTCCATTGAAATTTTGCCATTACAACGACCATTTTACCACATATGCATTTTTTGTTGGAATTTCCGTTGGAATTGATAATTCCAACAACATTTGGCCAAATTCCAACATTTTTTCCGTTGGAATTTTCTTATTTTCTTGTAGTATAATGTCCTCAATTACCGCATACACAAAGTCGTCCCCTAAGCATGCTAGGAGTTCCCACCGAATTTTAGCCAACAAAGTCTTGTTTGAAGCCCTCAATATTAATTATTCTCGTCATTGTATCCTTAGTGGCTCGAACCCTTAAACCTCTCGAAAGAGAGACGCTAAAAAGTTACCTCAACTTGACCAATGAGCCAAGATCACTGGATTTCCAAAGGTAATTTGATTTATTTTTTTGATACCTCGCTGTCTCACCAACTCCCAAAATTACAACTTTTTTCTTTTCTGTTTTTGTTTTAATTTCCTAATTATATGTTATAGAGTGTTAATAACTTTTGTTTTGCCACAATAATAGCTTAATAATGACAAGAAGTAACATTTCAAATTATTAATATTGACAATTATTAACACCGAGATGTGCACGACCGACCCGGTGTTACGGCGAAGTGGCGACGTACAACCGAGATCCTAAGGTAAAGAGAACAATTATGTTCGACCCCCAATCTACTAATAACGATCTCTCCCGAATCGAACCCACACGAATGCTACTCATTATAAGTTCTCACCAAATCTTCACTACCGCATATGCCCTTGGGAGCAATTTGATGAAGAAAGGATATGAACCCCGACCTCCACCCCACAAACAATTTGATGGAGCAGAGATTTGAACCTCGACCTCCATCCCACAATTGCTTGTGGTGGCCGAAATGGGTTAAGCCACCTGGTTAAAACTTTGGAGGGTAAACTTTTATACTAGCCAACTCCACCAAGATCGGTCCCCACCACAAGAAACCCCAACTCCTACTGGCCTACGGATTAGTATACACCGCTTAGCCTGGCCCACGCGTATGGAGGAGGGATTTTTGAGAGGCATGGTTCTAGTAAATATCATTTGGAGAGATTCGAACCCAGGGACCTAATGGTCCAAAAGAAGATCCTTTCGACCCACCGAACCGGCTCCAATTGATAAAAAAACTTTGGAGGGTAAACTTTTTATACTACAAACCCCACCCCAAGATCGCTGAGCCCCACCACAAGAAACACCAACTCCCGGCCCTACTGATTAGTATACACCGCTGGCCCACGCGCGTATGGAGGGATTTTTGAGGCATGATTCTAGTAAATATGATTTGGAGAGATTCAACCAGGACTTAATGGTGGGAACATGATCTTTTGACCAAATTGAACCTGGCTCCAATTGATCGTATAATGACAATTTAGTGCATGACACAAACATTGTCTTTATAAGTTATGATTTTCTTATCCCTCGGTATGCCTAATTCCTTATTAAAAGTAATAAGTAAAACATAATTATTCTTATTTGTGAAAATTATTACTCTGATAAAACAATATATTTTTCACTAATTGATATATAGAATTAGTGACAACTATTGGTTAATTTCTAACTTAATATATATATATATAAGCACATTTTGTTCTATAATAGTGTTATTAATTAATATTTGGATAAAGTATATTATAGTTTTATGAGAGGACTTGGTCACTTAGGTAAAATGTCATATTCAATGCTGATTGACACAGGTTAAATGGTACTATTAGTAGTTAGGAATTAATATTTCATCTAACAATTTAAACTAATGCCTATCACCATTGATTAAATTGAAATCGGCATTTTACTTTTCAAGCATTGCACGTTGAAAGTATTTATAAATGAGGGTCAAACTGAAATTCAAGACCACCTTCATAATGGTATTTAGTACCACTTTATCAAAAAATCTAACTATTAAAGAAATGTTACTATTATTTAATATATTCAAGAGTTTGAGATAAGGTTTTGTAGATGCTGATTGCTGGATGCATTTCAAATTTCAATGTCACAAAAATTGGTGATATAAATGAATGGGAGTTGGAAATTTATCTGGATAATAATAATTGTCCGTCCAAAATAAATTTTGACACTCAAAAACAATTTAGATGTAGCCAGCCACGGTGATTAAATAGCGTGTTCTTGGGCTTAATAAACCTAATTTTGAATCTAACCATGATATTCTTCTTCAGAACATTCTATTTTCCATTTCCCTTTAAAAAAATAAAAAATTTAAAAATCGCAAGCTCTAAGAACCATTTGGCAAGATGTTAATTGTCAATATAAAATTTATCGCTAATTATGTATATTAAGTATTAATATTTTTTTTTTTTTTTGTGACGGTAATGTTTTTTACCAATATAATATTGACAAGATTCTTATTCATCGATACTAATTGTTAAAGATACTTATATAGTATAAGTGGGAAAAAATCTTCATGAGGTCTCCAGGGCGGGGTTGACAAGGTCCAAGAGTAGTTACATGGAATTTTAAGTGGTGATACCTGGATTATAAAAAAAGAATCAAACCAAAAGTTTTCACTAATTATCAATATTAACAACTTAAAATTAATTCATATCATCGTGCCGTTTGTGAAAGCTATTAAATAAATGTAGCAACACAATATTTATTTATCACCTATTCACTTAATCCATACAACAATGATACATTTTATGCCGTCGGATAATGTTTCATCTCCCTCTTATTCATAAGTGTCTTTTTGACATATAAAAAGTTATTAAATAAAAATATCTTTTTGATATTTTCAAGATTAATTTTTTTTTCTCTCCAAATTACCCTTATATTTATTAACAATAATGTAAAAATTTTATTTTCTTTCAAAACAATATTTATGATTAATTAAGTGTATATTGAGTATTTTAACACATTTTTAATGTGTCTTTTCTGTAAAAAAGACACTTATGTAAATAGGAGGGAATATTTTTTAATTTTTTTGGTAATAAGAGTGGACCAATTTGGACGTAACCGAGATGCTTGATCATTGATTAAAAACTCATATTTTGATAAAGATTTTAGATACCGTATGTTTTACGTGTTAAAAATTGGATTTTTGTTATAAAATAATACCTATATAAAAAAAAAAAAAAAGGAAGACCAATTTACGAGGATCCAGATATTTTAGGCGTGCACTTGGATCACTTCCAAGGGCTGTCCCCGCTAATTCCGCCTTTGATATGAGGCGTGTGACCACAACAATTAAAGTCGTGCACCAGAAAGCGCACTACTAACCATCGGAGTAGGTAAGAATTTAAAAGCAGGAACAGCAAGGCAAACTGAATACGGTTCTTTACTCTTTAGTAGGTAATTACGAACAACCACAAATAAAGAAAAAAATGTCACACCTATATTTTTAGGTACTCCATTCGATTTTAGTTGTGCAATCCATTAGATTTTTGTTTTTTGTTTTCAATTTGATTTTAGGGAAAAAGGAGAAATGAAATGTTCGAAAGAAGATGGAATGAGATTCGGATCGATTGTGCGCGTTGATTCGGTAACATGTCACTTGACCGCGTATATTACATTTGAATCTCACAATCCATTATATTTTAGACGACCACTTAAGGACCCAGTCCACATTATTTTTATTTGAATACCTATTCCTAGTGGCGTAGCTACTTAATGACGATCTTTGTCAACGGACTACATTGCATCTTAGAGTTATCTTGTTAAATTTGAAATTAGACCGCACTAAAATTCAAAGATAATGTTTAGTCCATATAAAAAATGAGTTAAAATTTAAAAGACCAATAAATATATTGTTTTGGCACAAAGAATTAAGAATCGCCTAGTCGGCTAGTATACTAAGGTGTATTAGTGGATGCATGGTTGACTTATTTGTTATATAGAGAGAGAGATATTCCAAACTTGACGATGAACAATTTTTTGGGAGCATTTTGCAAATGAAATTTTGGATCTGCAAGTCCATTTTTTTATAAAAATAATAGTTATTTGGTAGTTAATTTTTAATGAACTTTTTGATAAATTTGCTTCTTCGAGAGGTAAATTAAAGAGAAGCAAGAATTGGAGAGTATGAAAACCGTAACAAATTGTTGTAAAGTACGACATTCAATTTGAATTTTTATTGAAATATTTTTAATTTCTATTTTTTAAAATTTCAGCTCATCAATAGGCACACTAAAATGAAAAGTTTTTTGACCGCACTGGTCGAAAATCCCGACTATGCCTACCCGAACCAATTCCACCCGGTCGACCCGATGATGATCCTTGACAGAGCATTCTACAATATGATGACACGTGGAAGATAATATAAATGACAACACATAACCATAAGATGCCTT
The DNA here is from genome assembly GCA_016081115.2 of Rehmannia glutinosa. NCBI lineage: Eukaryota > Viridiplantae > Streptophyta > Magnoliopsida > Lamiales > Orobanchaceae > Rehmannia > Rehmannia glutinosa. The sequence goes on from JABTTQ020001206.1 coordinate 232,401, forward strand.
CACATACTTTCAGAAAGTAAGATAACATAACGTGAACTAACCAGGGACGTAGCTAAGGAGGCCAATTTTTTTTTGTCCCGTTTAAAAAGAAATGAAAAAAAGATTATATATATTTTTTAAGGAGAAAATAATTAAATTTAGGGAAGAAAAATTTTTTTAAGGAAGTAAGAAGCCAAGGGGCCAGACTGGCTACGCCCCTGGAACTAACTTAAGCAACGAAAGATCTAATGGGAGCCATCCGAGCGGACCTACACTGATATTTCAGATCTCACCCATTATCAATCAAAGTACTAGAACTCAATTATTCGAATTGAAAAAGGTACAATAGTTTCCTAAATAAAACTGAACGACGTTGAGTGCGTTGCTAATGTTCTTAACTTTTGTAAGCAAAAGTATCTTAATGATAGATAAGCTCAGACTACGTTTGCTTCGTTGTTTTTTTAATAAGTTCGAGAGTATTGGTTGGAATAGAAAGCGAATAAATTTTAAAGAAATTGAAAGATACTTAGTTCGAATCCCAGTCATTATACTTATAAAGGGTGAATGATATCACATTTATAATGCTCGTGGTATGTTTGTTTGTTTGTTTAGGTGTTAATCCAATACTTTGAGGAATATTTTAAAGGAATATATTTTAGTTATTTTTAACACCATATATTTAGTTAGTTGGATTGGAATATAAGAAGAACGAAAAAAAAAAGTATACTTATTTTAGTTATTAAAATAATAATCTGATGTATTTTATTTTCAAATAAATGCGTTTATTTTCTTGGAGACATTCCTGCCATAATGAGATTAATTGATTAGATTAATGATTAATAAATATTTTGAGGCAATAAAAATCTTATTCCCCTAAACGCGTTAGCACAATAATAATGTTTATGGAAATAACGACAAACATTTTAGTTTTCTTTAGTTATTAGAAAAAAAAAAAACATAGTATAATATTAATAACTACTGACAATGTGAAAATTAACTAAGAGATGTATTCTTTCATTTGAATACGTAGAGGGGTTGTAATGTTAGTCCAGGAAGCGCTTGTGTATGAACTGAATTAGAGAAACAAAAAGGGATTATGACAAAAATACCCACCATTTTTAAGTCAACGTCGCATTTTACGCTTCCCTATGCAATTTTACCTAAATTTACGCTTTTTGGTGCAATTTTACCTAAATTTACGCTCTCCGCTCTTTTTTACACAACAATACGCTCCAAAGAAAAGTTAGGAAAAATTTTACGCTTTGTTTCAACATTGTTTCAAACATTTTTCTCGTATTTCAACATTGTTCCAAACATGTTTATAACATGTTTCAAATATATTTCGTGTTTCAACATTGTTTTTGTAACATGTTTCTTTTAATAAAAATAGGTAGAAAAATATATTTAAACATCGAAAACTTGAATCAAAACAACAAAGAAATATCATAACAACATTAAAAAGGGTATGGAAACAACCAGGAAGCAACATAAAAATATTTAAAACACAACATGAATAAAAAGAGCTTAAAATAGGTAAAAATTGTATTTACACATTGAATACTACATGAAAACAACAAAAATTTATTAGAACAACATTAAAAATATTATAAAACACCACCGAAACAATAGAAACAATGTACAAATAATATATGCATAAAGCAACATAAAAATAGGTTACAGATTATTTTGAAACATTGAAACAACAAAGAAACAACATAGAAACAACGTAAAAACAATAAAGAAACAAATTTAAACAACCTCGAAACAACTTATATAACATATAAAACAATGCAAGAACAAAAAAACGACAAAAAAATAAAAAAATTAAAAATAGCAAGGAACGTAAAAAAGAATAGGTACAAAAGTAAAAAAAAAAGTACAAAAGTAATAGGAGCGTATTGTGTAGTATTGTGACAAAAAATAGATATTCCGTGTAATTTCCCCAATAAAAAAAGGTCAATTTTTGGGCCTATTTTTTTATTGTGGAGTTGATTTTGGGTTTGAACAACAGATAAGGCCTATAATCAATTAATCAAACCACGCTGTTGGGCTGTATACTGAATTAGCAAGATAGAGATTTCGGCCCAAATCTAGCAGCGGTCGTATGGGTCCAATCCAGTCTATGGCCCATTTATCTTACTTCAAGAACTGATAAGCCCATCATTAGGTGCATGCTGAAAAGTCTGAAACTAATTTGCTATGAATTAACTGACACCAATTTATATTCGACAATCTTTGTTTCTTTCTCTTTTTGATAGTGCACACGAATATGTTTTGAACGAATATTTGTTGACATGGCTGGACTGGATATAATATCAATTTGAAAAATTATTGTACAATTATGCGCTGAAATAAAAAAGAAAAGAAAAAGTCCAGTCAACATTAGGGTGATAATTTTGTACAAAACACAAAACGCAAGATGTTTTGTAGATCTACACCTGCAGACTTACTACACTTGATGCAACATGATATCTATCATTTACATGTCATGTTTAATGTGTGAATGTACTAGAAGTGTTCCACTTTCTGAAAAACAGGACATATGAATAGTAAAAGAATGATGAACCACGTTTAAAGGGCGCCTTCATATTTATCAGAAGGCCCATAGAATCCCGTAGAAGAGGTGAATCGTTGGATATTGTCTCAATGAACCAAGAACCTAAGTGGCCAGTCGAGTCACCACATAAAAGATTGTTCTTCAACTTGTTACCACATGGATATAGGACACCTAAATTATATATGCCGCACCAAATGTATTGCTCCATGTGAAGCATCGACAAAAACCAAACCGAAATCCAAATTTGGAATTTTAATCTCTGTTTCGCATAATATATTACATGTAATAATAATAATTAATAATTGAATGCAGTTCTTTAAACTGAGAAATAATTGATATCAATTAATAATAATTTGTACTATAGTTAAAAAAATAAGATTTTTTAACTAAACTCTAAGGACCAAATATAGTCTAAAAGACCATGTGAAAAACCGGGTTTCCTTCTATTGAAATTGAAGGATCCAAATCCCAACTCACTAAACTCTTGTTTACAGTTTCCGAAACTTAGGGAGTAAATTGTTTGACATTTAGTTTCATTTTTTTAGAGAGAATAATGTGAAAAAGTTATTTAAAAAATAAGAATGGATTTTGAGTGTGAATAAATATAACATGAAAATATGATGATGATAGGATAAATTGATGTGATAGTTTTTTTAAGACACTAGTGATTAGATGTGATTATTGATTTGAAAAATAAAAGAGAGTGAATAATGTATTTGTGATATGATTGTATAATAATGATAGTTGATATAATATTTGTTTTGTTTAAATTATAAACGGATGTGATTGATGATTTGAAAAATGAGAAAAGTGAATAATATATTTTTGAATTTTTTCACAAACAATCACATATTCATGCAAAATATTGTCCAAAAAGTGGAAGGGATGAAAAAGCATTCACAAGCAAACACTCCTTACCCTTTTTTTTTTTTTTTTTTTTTGGCATTTGACAATGTATACGCTTTGGGTGTATTATTAGATAAAAAAAGAAAATGTGGAAAATTTGGTTGTTTTTAATCCTAGCTGCGATTTCCCGCATCTTGCTTTCTGCCAAAATAACCTATTTTCCTCTTCCCATTATTTGTTCTCTAATTTACTGTCTTTGGTTTTGCAATTTCTTCTATTGGTGGGGAGCATGTTTCTCTCCTATGTGTGAGTTGGTAAGTTTTTATATTTCGTCTTTTTTTTTTTTTCTTCTTTATTAGATTTAATCAAATATTAGTAGATATGTACTTCTGGGGTCTATTATGTTTTTCGTTAGTTTCTTGTTAAATTTGCATATGTATGGTGGATTGTTCAAATATTGTTTGAAATTACAAGCCGCTAGTTATCCAATCAAGAATCGCAATCTATTGAGTTTGATATGATACATTTTTAATGATATCAAATGTGTGTATCATGTAATGATGCACTAATCACAACTCACTTTTTTTTTTTGATCGGCTAATCACAACTCACTTAATATTACAATTCCTTGTTGTCTTGATATCAAATGTGTGTATATGTAAATATAAATAGTTCATAACACATTTTTAATGATAACTAAGTATCAACAAATAGATTGGTTAGCATATTTACTTTATCACACTATACTTTTTTTTTGAAAATATATATAATGTGGCTTCTTATCAAGTATGACACACACAATTCTTATGACTGTTAACTTTTTAGAGATTATCATAGCTAATAAATGCCCAAAATCCCAAACATTATTATATAAGATTTTGTAATTAAAAACAGGATAATTACAAAAACTACACCTGAGGTTTGGGTTATCTAAAAAAACACCAAGAGAAATTTTCAAAAACCTTTGGGTATTTATTTTGTAAGTGACCTAAACCTCGGGTAGGTTTTGTAATTATCCCTTAAAATTATTGAAGAGTGACTTGCATTTTTTTTTTTGGAAAAAAACTTAATCCAACGTTAAACTATACTATAAAGAATGTTGTAAAAAGCTAGACGTTCGCTAGACGACAAACCTGAGCTGCACTGCAGCGAGGTTAGCGGGGACAGGACGGGATTAGAGGCAAGCTTAATCGGAAAAAAATTCGTCCAAAGGCAGACAAGCAGCAATTAGCGGTGGCGAGGATTAATCGGGTGGCGAGGATTTTTACAAATGAACTATAAAGCAGTATTATCCTAAAGGATCGAAACATGAGAGGCCGGGTCAGAATTAAGATCCAAACCCTCATTCCCTTTTTCCTCCGACCTATCCGGGTCATTCTCAACTCCGTCAAAATCTTCCGGTTCAAATGACGGACTCCAGGGTGTCGCCGTCAAATCACGGCCGCCGTTACGATGCCGGAAATACTTGACGGCCACCTTTATTCGCTTCAGTATGGCGAAGAACTCCTCCACCTCCTCATCCTCCGGCACCAACGTCGCCTTAACGCCGTCATTGTCTTCCCGCGTTTTCCCTCTCTTTCCGTTAACTCCTCCGTCATCCTCCCGCCTTTTTCTCTTTTCCATCTCCATTTATATATAAACAGAAAAAGTTAAAGTATATAGAGAAGTCGTGTGGGTTTTTTCTGATGGTTGAGTTTTGAGGATCATAGATTTATAAGTATTTTAAGGGGTTCAAAAGAGAATAATGTTTTTTGGAACTAGGAGATGGTTACGTCATGGTGTGATGGTGTGATGACGTAGGATGAGTGATTCTTCGGAAAGAGAAAAATAAGAAATTGTTAACCAAGGTTGGCCCATTGGTTACCTAACCGAATTAAGTCTCCTGTTGGGTGAAGTTTGTAGATTCTAATCCACATTCAACCAAAATATTGTCCGGCATATTCGAGCTAGTAAATAATTTGGTGGAAACTCATACTAAATAATATCCGTGTGAGTTCGATTAAAGAAATATAAAATATATTTTAATTTGAGGAGTTGAATATATTAGTTCCTTTTATCTATGAGGGCCTGATTTAGAACTGTTGTCTCGAAAGATAAATACGACGTAGTCAAACCGAGTTAAAACAATGTAGAAAAGAAACTGTTGGTTTAGGTGAACGGCTTGGAAAAATGTGCAGTGGAATTACTGTGTACGAGGACAAAGAACCCTGTGCTGTATTTGCTTGCGTCATCAAGATGACATCATGTCACATATTACCAATAAAATATTTCAAATTTTTATTATCGATTTAATATTATTTTATTATTTAGTTTTAATTTACAAATAGGATTTTTTTGACAAGTTTTGCTGTGCTTTTTTGACAAGTTTATTTCATGAGTTGTAGGAGTCTTAATACCTTGTAGATAGTGTTGAGATCCCCAAGATAACTCAAAAAATAACTAAAAATATCAAGGATTTATAATTTGTTATATTAATTCATTACCAAAACTAACTTAATGAAGATATTAATAAATATTAAAAGTTTTTACTTTAGATCCATAATGAATATTTTTTTAGACAAATCTATATGCATATTACTTTAATTTAATAAACAATCAAAGCGCATGACTCAATTTCCATTTTAATGAGTTAGGAGTAGAAGATGAATGGATAAATCTCAAATAAACTGAAAGACTCAGGCTATGATTGGTTGTGCTTTCGTTCTATTCACTTTCATTTTCTGAGTGAATAGTGGTGAATTATTTTTTGAAAGTGAAAGTAGAATGAATAGAGAAAAAATAATAATTGTATTGATGTGATGGAGAATCTTTAATATATATTGATTGTTTGTGGACTTTTTTGTGGAAATAACAATGTAAAACATAACGTAAGAAAATTGAATAGAAAATAAAAAATTGAACAAAAAATAAGCAATATGGATCTCATTTTATGTCTTTTGTTATCAAGATTAAGAGAAAAATAACAAAATTGTGATAAATTAAAGAAATTCCAAAATTTATATGAATAGGAGGAGGAGATAGAAATAAATAGTATAATTGGAGATCGAGAAGTGTGAAAATTAATAAAAAAATGAGTTAATTTTAAAAACAAATGAGATTTTCTTTTTCTTTTAAAAAAACTCACTTATTTCAGTATTTCACAAACTGATACTCTCTAAAAAAATTTCTCTCAAAATGAAAATTTTGAAAAAATTTCACAACCAATCATACCCTCAAATTTGAATGCTATCAATATCCTTAACAGAGATAACGATACCACTGGAAATTTCTACAACGCAAAATTCCATAAAAAGTCAGCATACAATTACTTTCGTAAGGCAGTTTAAGCTTCTAGAGTTTTATTGACATTTTAAGAATCATTTGTTGGCAGATTTGACTCTTAACAGTAAATGAATTATTAGAAACTAAAGGTATCAATGTACCAGTCTTGTTTCCATTATGCTCATGCGAGAAATAATTATTCATATTTGCACTATGTGTATCAGTGTATGTGTGGTGAATGGTGATATTCCACACTAAACATAACTTTGAATTGTTTAGCTTTCTAATATCACTTATATATGTAGGGTGTTCAATTAACCGAATTATTTTCGGTTAACCGTTAACCGAATCAATTCGGTTAATTCGAATCAATTCGTTAATTCGGTCGGTAACGAATTATTTGATTCGTGAATGGTTAAAGGTTTTAAAAATTTCGGTTATCGGTTAATTCGGTTCGAAAATTGAAATTAACCGAATTAACCGATTTAACCGAAATGTTATATTAAACATATATTTTGTATATAATTTTAATTATATATAATATATATCATATATTTTTATTTATTTATATCATATATTATATATAAAAATTATATTTTTATTTTAAATAAATTTCTATGAATTATATTTATTTATTTATATCATATATTATATATAGAACATATATTTTTTGTAATTTAAAGAAATTTCGGTTAATTCGGTTAACGATCAATTAACCGAAATATAGTTCGGTTCGGTTAATTCGGTAAATATAATTTCGGTTCGATTAATGGTTTTACCAATTAGCAAATCGGTTAATTCGGTTTTCAATATTTCGGTTAATGGTTAACCGATTAACCGAATGAACACCCCTATATATATGTACCGAGCTTCTGCTTTTTGGGAAAAAGGATGTTAGACATGTGAAGAGGGGATAGACGGATATTAAATGCTTAATAGCTTTTACCGCTGACGGGTATTATTGATTGACACACATACATATTTAATGAGATATGACTTGACCTCCTCAAGTCTTATGTGGGATATTCTACCTCCAACTTGGGTCCATGGCTCAAAGTGCTTCTTTGCCATTTTGGGTCGGGTCCATCGAGTTGATGTTTTTGAGGTTGGACCTTTAGATCGGATGCTAAGTTAAAAATAGTTTTCCTACCATTAGTTTGGTACACGTTAGACTATGTACAACAATTATATATTACATATATATATTTAAAATGTTTCTGAATATATATTTGAAATTAAATTAATACAACGCACATAAATAATATTCTATATAGAATACATAATTATCGTTAAACCCCTAAACCTAAATGAATTTAGGAATAAGAATCAGATAATGCTCCTGCGGTTAAAGATCTTCAAGTCACAGGAGCCTACTGTTCGATTCCCACCAAACTTCATCCACTGCATTGTACTAAAAAAAATGAATTCAGCAATTCAAATGAACCACATTATTTTTGTATTTCAAATATAATAATTAATTGTTGGCATGGTCAGAATCCAAACATTAAATTAGCAATTGACCAATAAGTGGAAGACGGAAAATATAGGATCATGGATTAAGACCATACTGCATAAGTCAACACTCAGCCGATCTTAATTGACCATAACTTTCTTATATAATAATTTTTTTTTTTTTTGCACACGTTTGATTAATTAAACAGAATCAGAAACATCCCGTTCATCAGATACCGGATCCGAATTAAGATCCAAACCCGCAAATTGATTCCCTTCCGGATTTTCCGTGGTTTTCTTGACGCCGTCAAAATCTTCCCGTTCAAATGAGGGACTCCACGGCACCGGCGCCGTCAACTCACGGCCGCCGTTACGGTTCTGGAAATACTTGAGAGCCACCTTTATCCTCCTCAGTATGACGAAAAATTCCTCCACCTCCTCATCCGCCGGCACCGCCACCTTCACGGCGGCGCCGCCCTCGTCCTCCGGGGCCTTACCCTTTCTTCCGGCGGCTGTTTCTCCGTCAGATGTCCTTTTTCTCTTCTCTACTTCCATTGAAAACAAGAAACTAAAAGGAAAAAAAATTAAAAATAAAATAGATTAAAAGAAGACTTTAAAAGTGTAGAAAGTCGTTTTCTATGGGTTTTGTTGAAGAAATTAAATTAGCAAATGGGGATTTAAAAGAGATGCGAAAAGTGGCGACTTGGTATTGATGACATCATTCACAAGTTTCTTGATGACATAAGATGAGTGATTATGGGGCAAGAAAAAAATGGTTTGCTTTTTTGCTTTTTACATAAAAGCATTATTGTAGCCTGTAGGAAAGTGAAGGCTGCTTTTTTTATTTCATTAAAAAATTTAGACGCGTCATTCAGGGTACTCGAACCGAAACCTCATCATTTAGGGTTGTCGACAGCCCGCATTGTTACTTTTAGCCCAATTTTCTCCTAGCTAAACTATTTTTTCCTTAAATATATATATTTCATTTTTTTCATAAAAAAGCGAGACAAAAAAAGGGGTGCACGGAGGGTGGGGAGGCCTCCCGTTGGCTAAACCTCCATCGTCACTCGTCATTATGAGTAATACCCGTGGTCACTGGATTAACCACATTGGTTGAAAGTGAAGGTTGCTATTTGTACAAGAATTTTTCATTTTCGTTCTACTAAAGGAATTTTTTTCACCCATAACATGCAATGTAACGGCCCGCCTTCCAGATCGACGATCGTCCCCACAAACTAACACGAGTCTTTCAGCCGCTTTGTCTCACTCACGCGCACCATGAGAAAGCTTTCCCAGGGGGTCACCCATCCCACTATTGCTCCGGGCCAAACACGCTTAACTTCGAGTTTTTATGAGATGAGCAGGAAAAGAAGATCATCTTGTTGGTATGAGTAGTACCTATCAAATCTTTTAAGCTCTCCTCAATCAGTATAGTCACATACCTCTGGATCTCGAATATCCTCTTCTCCGGGTGTGGGATCGGTTCATTCATGTCCCCCTTCGCCTGAAGCCGCCAGAGCCGCTCCTGTCCGTGCCTTCTTGCACGGCGATCACTCCCCGCCTCTTCGGCCAGGGCGTCACATGCAATTGTGTATAATTTTAATTTACTTTCATTTTCGTTCAATTTCTGAGATTTTTTTAACCCAAAACATGCAATTGTATATAATTTTGATTCACATTCATTTTGTCTCTTACTAATCACAAGCACTCTTTCTTGCAAAAAAAAAAAAAAAAAAAAAAAGAAAGAAAGAATATATCAAATCACCAATCATTATTACACAATATCTATTACATTTTTATTGTCTCATATCTAATCACACTTTTCTCTAGCAGGAAAAAATCGTAATGAAATGATATCCAATCACGCCTAAAAATTCTGAAAGCAGGTGCATTATATTGATATGAATGAGTTGATCTGCTTGTTAATAATTTTGTTTGAGATCCAATGGCTGATAATGAAGTAAGGTACCTGGTTAGGTATGCAAACTTTTTAAAATTTCAATATTTTTTTATTATAGATGGATTTTTCGTACTTTTACCAAAACATAGGAAATTTTAAGTACTTTATCTTATTTTTCTCCTCTTTTGTCTTTAATAGCCTTTTGTGTGGTGAGAAATGAGAAAAAAATAGTTTCAAAGGCATAGGTATATGGTTATGTTTTCAAATCCAGTTTTCACTTTCCAACTATTTCAATAAATGAATTTATATTTGTTTAGGAAGTTATTAGAAATGAAGTCATTTCAGTTTCATTGTTTCATGAAATTTTTTTTTTGAAAACTCATCAAACAAATTTTCACTACGATTACATAAATCCATGTGAAAATACACTACAATATTGCAAATATATGTCAAAATTACACCAAATATATTTTCATTTCCAAATAGAAATTCAGATAACAAACCAACTATTTTTCCAATTCTCACATGAAAATCAATAAAATTTGAATTTATTTTCCAATACTAGAAATTTGAAATTGATTTGGAAATATATCCATACAAGACCATAGCTCCTAATAAATTACATAATACATAGTTATTTTATTTTCTGTACAGCCAATGAAAATATTACTTATATTGGACCTGCTGCTGTGTCAGATGACATATTTCATTAGAAGATATAGACTTTAATATATAGAGTCTAGAGATTAAAGAGGACGAAAAATAGTAGCATCTAGAAAATTGCAACTTATTAAATTTGTAATATTGTTCAAGTGGGATTGAATGTCTGTTAAAATTTCACAACAAAAAAGTTGATCATTCTTTCTTGACTATGGTGCTTTAAGTAAACCAATTTCCTGTTATGGAAATATAATTTCCATTAACACTTTCTCTAGATGCCAGAATCATATAAAATTCCACGTTTTTATTGGGTGCTTGAAAAACATGAGACGGCACTAATACCAAAACTAGAGCCGTGTGATTAATATATTGATGTAAGGCCAAAAAAAAAAAAGACAATTGTATGAAACGGTCTTGAGTAAGTCACATGTGAACTCATTTCACGGATTTAAGTTTATGAGGCAGATTCAATCTATTTTACAAATCAAAACAAGTTATATTCAAATTCAAATGCATTGGCTAATACGAGGCCATTTTCGTTCCTTCTCACGAAATTAATTCGTGGAACCATCTAATATGAGTTTTTGCCAATGGTCCTACGTCTAAATGGAATTCCAATCCAATTAGCTCAAACTCATGAAAAAAACTCATATTTTTTGTGTTTGTTAGAATCTGTTTAATGAACTTAAATCCATGAGACCGTCTCTCATATAAGACTATCTCTTGATAGAAACTATACATATGCGTCAAGAGAAATAAAAAATGAAGAAGAATAATCGATTCAAATAAGTCATATATCAAAGATGAACCGAGAAAAAGTAAAAGCAGGGAGTTTCCACTTAAAGTACTCGAACTTAATAATTGATTACTTTTTTTTTGAGGGAAAAACATAACTAGGTTAAAGGTGCTGGAAATCGTCCAGCAACGATTGACAAATGTTCGGTGGGAGATAATCCCAAACATGGGAATCCCCATACATGTTTTTGCATACTAAGCTAGAAAATGAGCAACAAAATTTTTATGGCATTGGATCCAAGAAATTCGACAGAATGGAGGCGTGTGACTTCAAGCGGAGATAGATATCGTCTTCAATGGAAACACAAGAGGCTAGGAAGGAGGCTTCACCATTTTCATGAGGATAATGGTTGTAGCATCTCGAAAATTTCTATAAGATGAAATTTAGCCGACACCCAAGACGGATACCCGGCGGGGCAATGGCTTCAAGAACTTTAGCCGAGAACTTGAGGAATCTTCATGGACGGTCCCTGTAAGAATTGGCCTGAATTCGTCTAAATTGCAACGCCAATGCCGGTGCAAATGACCGATGTGGCACCATCAAAGTAGATACATGGTCCCTCAGGAGTTGATTCCGATAAACAATCAGCAAATAGAGCTGGGAGGAGGGTCTTTCGGGCCAATTATGTGCATTATTAAAATCCAAAAGTTGTTTGTTTGCCGGATGACAACCGAGCACGGGTTAGGATCCACATCTTCAAATTTCTTCTTGTTTTAGTGAGCAAATTAGATCGCATATAACAACAAAAATGAAAACAAGGTTGCGCAAAGCGGTTAATGGTGTCCCATAATTCGACTAGTTTCCACGCTGATTCCACAAACGGGCACAAGGCAAAAATATGTGAAGCGGTAGCCGACGGGGTTCCACAAAAGAGGTAGGGAGAGCGGGTTGTGTAGATGATGATGTTGCGGGTTGTGCAAGTCGCAATGTAACCTATTAAACATCTCCAAAGAAATAATTATGTACGGGAAGGGATACGCAATTTCAGTTTTTTGCCAAGTAGAGTTACAACCCGATGACGAGCGAAGAAGCAATAAGCTTGATGATGACTAGAGAATTGATGGGATTCTAAAATTACATGATACGTGGATCGAACAAAACTTACCACTCTTCGTAAAATGTCATAAATTGAGAGGGATCGAGAGAATAGCCCATGATTCCTCATCCAGAAAAAGCCATGAATCATTTTAGATTTCCAAGTGCCACTGTTGTGATCGATGAGATCCGCTACTAGCTTGATGTTCGAAGATGAGGGATGAAGGTTGTGGATGCGAAAGTTCGAGTGAATTGGGAGCCGAGGATCTCTCCATATACGAGTAGACGAGCTTGATTTCATGAATTTCCTACAACTCAATTTTAAAATCTTGAATAGTTTCAAATATACTCCTCCAGGACCATGATGGGCGAGTGCGAGGGAAGCGAAAAAATATCCGTGGAGGGAAAGTATTTAGCTTTAAACATCCGAGCAAGGAGTGAGGAAGGACAATAAACCATGCGCCACACCTATTTCGAGAGTAGGGCAAGATTGAATGCCTTAAGATTTTGAAAACCCAAGCCTCCCGAATTTTTGCTATGATAGAGTTTTGCCCAACTCTTCCAATGAATAGCATTTCTTTCGGATGAGGATCCCCATAAAAATTACCGGCTATAGAGTGTATCTTATCAACCAAACCATCGGAAGCTTCAAACATGTCATAGCGAACGTTGGAATTTCTTGAATAATCGATTGAATGAGAATAATTCTACACACTTGAGATAGAGTTTTCTCTTTCCGGCCTTCTTCGCAGTCTAACATCGATCTAAAATAGATTCAAAAATCTGTTTTTTTGTTTGCTCCAATCGGGGATGGTGGTCTAAGGTATTTACCATGATTTGGAACTTCAGGGAAGTCGAGGAGGTGCGTGATGGAGGCTCTGGTCGACTGGCATGTATTTGGGCTGAAATAAATGCCTGATTTATCATAATTTATTCTTTGACCTGAAACTTGCTCATAGAGTTTAATAGCGAACCGGAGATTTGTTGATTCCTCGACTGTGGCATGTCCGAAAAGGAGAGTGTCATCCGCAAACAATAAATGGGATATCGTAGGTGCGAGCCAATTTATTGCAATCCCATGAATTCTTCCAACCGCCTATAAGTCCTGTAAAATAAGAGAGAAAACTTCGGAGCATATGATGAAAATATATGGGGAGAGGGGATTGTCTTGCCGTATACCACGGTTCGGCGTGAGGGAACCCACTTGATTACCATTTAACAGAAATAAGAAAATGGGCGTGGATATGCACGTACGAATAAGCGAGATAAAATGATCCGGAAAACCTAAAGCTTCTAAGACACGAAGAATGAAACACCATTCAATCATATCAAAAGCTTTGTTCATATCAAGTTTTATGGACATATGGCCTAATTTATCGGATTTTCAAAGTTTCATAGAGTGATGCATTTCATATGCAACGAGGATATTATCTGTGAGAAGTCTACCAGACACAAAAGCTAATTGGGAATCTGAAATGATGGACGAGAGGATAGTACGAAGACGTAAAGCCAAAACTTTCGAAGCAATTTTGTATGTAACATTACAAAGGCTGATGGGACAAAATTGGGTGATGGAGTCCGGATTTTTTACCTTTGGAATGAGAACAATATGCGTGAAGTTATAAGAAGACGGGAGGGAGTTATTGTTTAAGAATTAAGAACAAAATCCGTCACTTCTTTTTTAACAATATGCGAATTTTTGATAAAAACATGACTCATACCATCGAAGAAGAAGAGGCAAAAGTATCTCGAAAAATATTTACCAATGATCTATTCAATTTCCCGGGTCGATGAATAACACCATTTTCATTTTTAAGAGCATCAATCTGGTTAATCTTCTTTGGTTGACGCCATCGCATGAAAAAATTTAGAATTACGGCCCCTTTCCCAAAGCTAATGTTGTTTCGCTCTTTGTTTCCACCGTAGTTTGGAGAGGGACAGAAGGGCCTCGAGTTGAGCATTTAAGAGAGCAAGCTTTTCTTTCTGATCAGGTGATCAATCCGGATCGAAGAGTAGCAATCTCTTTTTGAGAACTTTGATTTTGTATGCAGTAAGTGGCCGAATTATGTCCCTAATTAAGTAAACCAATTTTGCAATTCTCATTGTTTTGCTCGATATCATTGGTGTCGTATCCCGATTATCAAAGCAATAATTTTCTCATGCAATCGGAAGATCGGATCCATATGGCTTGAAACGGAAGGGTTTTGGGTTTGGATGGAGTGAAGGGGTTAGAGGGGCGGGTTGAGGCGGATATGTGAAGGATTTTGTGGTCGGAGGTGAAAGAATCATGGTGCATGGCATTCTAATGAGGAAAAATAGATCGAAAAGATTCATTGCAGATACTACGATCAAGTCTGACACGCTGGGTATGAGGGTGGCAAGGCGACTCCAAGTGAAAATATTTCATTTATAAACCATGTCTTGGAGATCACGTGTCGAGAGCCGAGCGGAAAGCATCAATCTGCTAGGAGGTGCGAGGACCGTCGCCTTCAAATTCGGCTTGTGTGAGGACTTCATTGAAATCTTGAAACATAGCCGTGGAGAATTCTCGACCATCTTGGAGAGATTTAAAAATTCCCCAGTGCCGGCAGCAGGAGACTTCGGGTTGTCCATAAATTCCCATAATTCGATAGAATTATTTCGAAAAATATCGGCATCAATGAATCGATCACAAAACGAGCGAATAGAAATCGAAATGGATTTTTCCGAGAGAAGGGCTTATCTCCGGAGCGGCTTTGTAGATGGTGCGGCAATTCCAAAAAAGCCAAGAGAGTTTTTAATTTTATCGATAACATTTACGTTGCATTTAGTTTTACAAAGAAATACAACGTCGGGAGACTTAGCGCGGACAAAATCCCGCAATTCTTTAACTGAGCGAGGGTTCCCAAGCCCTCGACAGTTCCAACATAGGATATTCATTGTTGATGGAGGAGTTGGTCTTCGCCAAACTCCGTCGGGCTAGGAGATGAATGATCAGGCTCAAAGCTGGTAGGAATACTGCAATGGGAGGGAGAATCCATCTTCTGTTTTTTAGAAGTTATTTCGACCGGGATATCTGAAAAATCCGTATCTAGAAAGCCATCAATATCTAGCTTTCTCTTCGAGTGGGGGTGAGAGGGGGAGGAAATAAGGGATGATTTTTTCCTAAGGATGGTGATTTTGCGGGCTATTTTTTTGGCTGGAGTATCAAGGTTCATCGGGGACGGGAGCGAGGAAGGGACTGGGGGGTATGAGTTGAGAGTTTCGGAAAATTGAAAGGGCGGAAATAGATTTATCAGGTGGAGAGAGTGGATATATATTATTTGTGAGGATTGTTTAGGATCAATATAAAGAGGGTCGAGTGGAATTAATTAAGTTAGAAGAGAAATTTTCATTTATAGGATTATCAAGAAGCGATTAAAAAGAGGGATATAAGAGGTAAGAGTGTTTAAGTGGGGAGCTTGGGTTCGATCGGTTCGAGGGGAAGTGGGTGGCGAATTTTCTTATGGGTTGGTTTGAGTAGGGGATAGAGGCACTGAAGGGGATTTATGGGGTGGCGTGTAGAGTTGAGCTTCTTGAGAGTTGGAGGATTTTGGAGATTGTGAGATGGATGGAAGTTTATTGGGATTAATATTGGTGGGGGAATCATGTAATATCAGTGTTATCATTGTTGGGGGGTTATGTAGCAGCGAATTAGGTGAAAGGGTTTTACGTAGGTGTGGATGGATAATTTTGGTTTTGGGTGTTAGGATGTGGATTGCGTGGATTGTGATGGTTGGAAATGTTCGAGTTGCGATTAGAAAAAGGAAAGAGTAAGCTACCCTGAGGGGCCCGAAGCCAAGAACCGTACTCCAGTAGTCCAGAGGTTGATTCTGAGTCGGCATTATGAGATTCACAATCTCTTAATATGTGTCCGATAATTCCGCAGTGATAGCAAAAATCTGGAAGACGCTCATACTTCAAGGAGATCGGCTTTTTCTTTCCATCAAAATCAGCATGCAAGAAACAAAAGAGGGGTTTTGTGATATCCATATTAACTTTGATACGTAAAAATTTGCCGATAACTGATCCTATAGCATCGTATTCCAGGTCCGCAAATTTACCAATAGCATTGCCGACAATTTTGTGAATTCTTTATTCATGAGGCCGAGAGGAAGATGATGTAATTGCACCCAAATGTCACAGCGAGAAAAATCCATTTCGATGGGATGTAGATCTGGTTTAGCGTCGCTGATGAGAAGAAGATATTTGTCGAATAACCACGGAGCGACACAACTCTTTTTTTTTCTGCGGCGATATCAAAAGAGAACAAGATTATATTGTCATGGATAGGTTTACATGACATTGATCCTTTAGGGCTCCACGGTCGTTTGTATAGATTGAACACTTGATCTGCATGGATTGTTCTAGGTGATAAGATTTTGGCCACAAAACAGTATCTAGGATCCAATTGCGATGAGGGAACGGAGTCAGTGTGCAGAATTTTATTCTCGTCCTCCCCTAACGAGAGTCGCTTGTATAATCTCTCCAAGTCGTCATCCATCACAAGAAACACAGAAAAAGTCGTAGAAAACCGCAAGATACGATAGTGATGCATGAAACTCGAGTCGTAACGAACCGGTGAATTGGCCGGAACAAAACAAAAAAATCACGGTGAGAAAAAAAAATAAAAAAAAAAAAGAAAATAAGTGAAATAGGAAGCAAAGGAAACAGGAGAGAAGAAAGGAATAGAAACAAATCAATCATGGATGGGAGATCACCATGAGGAGGAAGCTAGAAAACTCTACAGGCGTGAACACTAAGGAGAGATCTCAAAGAGAAAACTCTAGGACTTTTTTTACTAATAATTGATTACTCGATATGAACTCGATCGTCCAAATTCAATTCTGATTAATGATTAAATAAAGTTAAAAATACAACTTTAAAAAATTATGTTAACAATATATCAAGTTCTAGCTCTATTAGTTAATATCGTTTCATACCAGTATAGTACCCGTACATACGAATAATTGAAAAACACTTTCGTTTATCAGTAAGCGGTGTTAAATACTCCGTACTTTTCAAATAAAGCATTTAATACCCGTCTTGTAGTTCGTATAATACTTGGCGAATAAAACTTCATTTTAATATTTTTATAATATTTAAATAAATCAAAAAATTATTAAAAAATCATTTATATATAAGTATAATTACAATATTATAAAATAATAAACAAGAATATTAATAATAAATAGGAATAGTAATTATCATTAAAAAATAATCTTGGATTTATGTTAAGTTATAATTTAATATAATATAAAACTATATATTAAGTTTTATATAATCTAATTATAAATACAATTCACTTAAAAATTGACTAACTATTATTAAATAAATGTTTTTATTTTGTGTTATAATTTAAAGTAAATTAATAAAGTACCTAAAATTAATTTTAATATAATCTAAACATAAGTATGAATTAAAATCTATGTAAATATCTTTGTTAAAATATGTATTATTACTCCCGGATAATTATTTTATATTTTCGTATTAAACTCATACCTCTACGGATCAGTATATTAAATATTTTTGTATTTTTGGCGATTTTTCCGCCGTAACTTTCCAAAAATATTCATAATATACTTAAACGTACTAAATAATGAACTTTTCCCGTCCGTATTTACTAACAGAGAGTTCTAGACAATTCAAGCAATAAATTTCATACTTAAGTGTTGCCTGGTAATCGTTATTGTAAGCAAACTCGCCAAACATAGATATTTGCACACCAACTCCATTTAAATCCAATGCACATGTTTGGAGCATATCTTCTAAAGTTTGATTCGTTCGCTCTGTCTGTCCATCCGTTTGAGGGTGAAAAGATATACTAAATCGCAACTTAGTTCCCATGGCCATTTGAACACACTCTTAAATGAGATATGAATCGACTATCTCTATCACAAATAATTGTCTTATGGACTCCATGAAGTCTAATAATCTCTTTAAAGATACAACCGAGCTATTTGTTCCATTGAATATGTCATCTTGAATGCAAGAAATGTGCAAACTTAGTCAACCTATCAATGATAACTCAAATCGCATCATAGCCATTCGTTGTTCGGGTAATCCAACTATATAGTCCATAGTTATGTTCTACCATTTCCATTTTAGAATCGAATAGGTTGTAAAACTCCTCGGGTCTCTCGATGTTTAGCTTTCACTCTTTGACAAGTTAAATAGACGTTGATATACTTTGCCACATCTCTCTTCATTCGAACCACCGAAGTTATATTTTAAGTCAACCTGGGTCGCCCTATTGGGAGATCCGTATCAAAGTTGTTAAAAAGAAAACAAACAGTCCGAAACATGGAAGGCGATCGTACTGAAGAAAAAATATTTTGGTTTTTTTCTTCTCTCGTTTCTCAATAACGGTCACTATCCATAGCAATCGGTCGCCCTATGCCATCCTATGTCAAAAACACTTTTCAAGGGCTTTAAAATTGAATTCTCAATATAGCGAATTCTGGTCGCTTATACTTTCGACAAATGAGAAACTATCCGTTGCGGAAAACACTTCTCATGAAAATTGTGGCTTTTTATTCATTAACTATTTTTGGAGTTGTTTTGATCTTTTTTTTTTTTGAAGACAAACTCAAATTATGAGGAGCCTATGTTGGGGATTACATCTTGGAGCTCTCCTATAAATACATGAATGATTGAAGGATCAAACACAATACAAGCATACAACACAACAAGAAAAATCTCAAAGAAATTCTATTGTTTTTCACTTTCAACATTCTTTTGTATTAGCCTAATCTTATCACTTTCACATCTTGATTGTTAGAATTTCTTTTTATTTTGAGTTGTAATATTTTCATTCAGCGTAATCTTGATTGTATTTTATAAAACCATCCAAAACAAGATCTACTTGTTAAGTGTTCTTGTGGTAAGAATATATCATAGGTGTTGAAGAGTTTGGTGCTCTTCATAGATGTGAGAAGAGTGTGGTGCTATTCTAAGTTGGTGTTGTAAAAGATTGTGGTGCTCTTCAATGTAAATGTTGCAATTGTTTGGTATCAATAAAATGTTTTTCTTTTCTAAATCCATTCGGACATACGGGTGGTAGAGCACGTAGGCCCTAGGTGGGTTGAAAGTCTATAAATCATCTTGTGTTGATTTATTTTCTAAGCTTCTATTTCTTCATCATCTTCATATTCGAAAAAGAGGACATAAATCGGAAAATCGGGAAAATCTATTTATCCCCCTCTAAATTTGTGTAGCCATTTGGACTAATAAATTACACAACAATAGACTAAAATTACTCTTATTTAATTCATTTTGTTTGAGACAAACAATGATATACCCTCATTTAATGCAAGGACAAAGTAGAAATAATATGGAAAAAGATTACAATTCCAATTATATTTATTGTGTTTTTCGTAATCTCGTGAGATACTCTACTTGCCTATCTAATTAGCGGGATGAATAGAGTACTATTTATTGTGTCATTTAACTAATTAGTTGAAATAAATATCAAATTGAACTATTAGATACATTCGTATGACCAAATACATACAACACCTCACATTTATACAATTCCTACATGTATTCAAACGACCTTAATTTGTACTAACATTCAATCACGTGAAACAATAAATAGTATTCAATCTGATATCATCTATATGTAGAATTGGAACATCGGAATTTTACAATTGATATCAATTAACATCTAAATTTTCAAATATTGTCAATCGATCAATGTATGAAGTATTCATAGCTATTATGCCCAAATCCAATATTCCAACTAACTTAAGTAAATCCGCGTCATGAAGTTCGAAAAAAAAAAAAAAGTAAATCCTAGTCATCAACAATCAATATTAGTTGATAATGATTATCTCCACCTCGTCACCAATCTCTGCGACTGTGACAATTTGTACGATCGCCTCTCCTCCGCAACCGCTTTACTGAACCGAAAACGTCTCTATTCTTAATCCGCTGCTTCGGATAGGTCGAATTGTTGTTCTATATTTCAGTTATAGGAAAGGACGGGGGGAGAAAACAAAGATTGGAAAGAGAATGCACTGGATTCTTCTCTGAACAGCCACGACGGGGTGGCTGCTGGCGGGGTGGCTGCTTATGAGGACGGGAGACGGCGAGGGCAAGGTTAATACGTGAAAATGGGAATGAAAAGGGTGTAGGGTCAAATGATACTGAGAAAATATGTAATAATGATTGTCATTTGGTGATTTGTTGTATTTTCTAAAAAAAAATGAGTAAAGGTGATTGATGAGAGAAAAAATGCAAAACAATGAAATTTCATAAGCAATCACATGTTGAGATAAAAAAAAATTCTCTAATGAAACTGGAATGAAAAAATATGGTATCCAATTGCGGCCTTAATTTTTTGTGAAAAATAAAAAAAACAATAAGATGACTATTTACTTGGTAATAATGAATATTAATGATAATGAAATATAAATGACATTACATTCCAGGAAAATCCAATTACAATACAAAATCCTAAGGCTTCATTTATTTACCCAATTAAAAAAATAAAACAAGAACAAAAAATCAAATTTACACAACAAAAATATAATTCCAGAAATGGACTTAGACTTTGACCAGAAGTTCACATGTACCCAAATAAATTTACTGTTGAATGCGCTTATGAAGAGAAGAAGTATTACTTTAATAAATTTGGCAATAGCTTTTGATATTCATTTGAGAAAATATGTTCAAGTACTTGACATTACTCCAATCGAATTTTTCAATGATGAGATCAGTTTTATTCAACAGTAACTTATACTTCTTCTGTGACGAGCAAGTTTTTAGCTTTATCACTCATCTAAAGATTATTTCATATATTAAACATATACTTTTAGAGATAATAACACAAGATTTGATGATACATTGAATTATTGCCTTCATATGTAGGCTGTAGCTGAACATCCAAACTAACATGGTTGCATATATAATATATTACTATTTTTTATTGATATTATAATTTAATTGATGCTATAATTTTTTATTTCATTAATATTTTATATGTTAATATTTAATCTTTGTATATTTTTGAACTCTAGAGATTATATCATTCCTTGAATTCTTTAATGGGTAAATCTCACTTTACCCCCTATAATTTTTATTTTCATTATAATTTTAATTGATATTATTTCTTATTATAATTTAATTGATGCTATAATTTTTTTCATTACTATTTTGTATGTTAATCTTGAATCTTTGTATTTATTTTTTGAATTCTGGAGATTATTTGGAATTCCTCTCCTAGTGGTGGTGGTGTGAAAAAATGTTCATACTTGTAATTCTTGGGATATCTTTGCGTAGATATTGGTCGACATAGTGAAATCCATGTTTGGAATATGGAAGAGTGGGGTGTTACCGAGTCTTGGACCAACTTTTGTATTGATAAGCAAGTTTATTGGGGATGAGTTGTTGGTAATTCAATGGCAGAGCATAAAGAATTGAATGGCTTTATTGTTGATGGAAATTTAGCTATGGTAAAAGATGCACGTGTCTTTGTTGATAGCCTTGTGTCCCCGCTTTATTGGTTAAAGAATGCTAATGGAGAAATTTAGGTAAATCCTTTCGATTAGTGATAATATATCTTCATTTTTTGAATCACTTGACCGAGCATCGAATCAGCGGTTGTGGAAAATATTTTGATTGACTTGTTGTAGAAAGTTACCACGTCATAATTGGCGGCCAACTAACAAAAAGTAGTTAAGATTGGTTAAAAAGTATAACGCGGATACCATATTTGATGAGTTAGGACATAGATATTATATGCAAAAAGTAGGTAAGGTTGGGATATCTTTATGCGAGATTATCAGCGATATAAAACTAAAAAGCTCTAATAGTTTAGCTTTTGATATTCATCTCATAAAATATGTTCAAGTACTTAATATCACTCCAATCAAATTTTTCAATGCTAAGATCGTTTTATTCAACAAGAACTTATACTTCAACGTGACGAGCAACTTTTTAGCTTTCACTCATCTAAAGATTATTTCATACATTAAACCTATACTTCTAGAGATAATAGCACAAGATTTTTGATACATTGAAATGTTGCCTTCATATGTAATTTGTAGCCGAACATTCAAACTAACTTTTTTGCATATATAATATATTACTATTTTGTATTGATATTATAATTTGATTGATGCTATAATTTTTTATTTCATTAATTTTTGTATGCTAATATGAAACTTTGTATATATTTTTAAACTCTAGAGACTATATCATTCCTGAATTTTTTAATGGATAAATCTCACTTTACCCTCTTATAACTTTTATTTTCATTAGAATTTTAATTAATGCTATTTCTTATTATAGTTTAATTGATGTTATAATTTTTTTCATTATTATTTTGTATGTTAATATTGAATCTTTGTATATTTACTTTTTTTGAACTCGGAGATTATTTGGATTCCTCTCATTAGTGATGTTGGTTTGGAAAAATGTTCATACTTGTAACTCTTGGGATGTATTTGCGTAGTTGTTGGTCGAGATAGTGGAATCCATGTTTGGATTATGGAAGAGTAGGGTGTTACCGAGTTGTGGACCAACTTTACTATTGATAAGCGAGATATGTGGTGCGATTTCAAACCAATATGTTTCATTGAGGATGAGTTGTTGGTAATTCAATTGACTTCTAGTTTTCACTATCTCAAAGCAATGAGAAAAGAATTGTAGGACTTGGTTGTTGATGGAAATTTAGCTATGGTAATTGATGCACGCGTCTTTGTTGATAGCTTTGTGTCCCCGCTTTATTGGTTAAAGAGAATGATGATTGAGAATTTAGGTAAATCCTTTCGATTAGTGATATTATCTCTTCATTTTTGAATCACTTGACCGATATCGAGCAGTTGTGGAAAATATTTCAGTTGACTTGTTGTAGCACACTACAAAAACAGGGGGCTTTTGTGATGAAGGTATTAGTGACAACAAAAGGTTGTCGCAATAAATCCGTTTTGTCACAACAGATTGTCACATATAACTTGGGCATCGAATTGTCAAAAATATTTGTTGATAAATACCAATAGCAACGACTTGTGAAAAATCGTGTCGCAAAAAGTTAGATAAATGTGACAACTTCTTTGTCGCTAAAGGTTTTGTTAGTGATTTTGTCCCATTTTATATTTTGTGACGATATTGTCGACCTCTTTAAATTATTTTGGCTTGTAATCATCAAAAGGGAGTTTGTTAGATAAATATTTTTATCATAATTTTGATGATTTTATTTTTATACCAAAACAATATTTTTAAATTTTGTCCAAATACTCCTAAATGATTTAAAATATTTTCACTATTTTTTTTGGATTATTTCTTCAAGTTTATTTTTGACAAAAAATTGGACAACATTTTTGATGATTTTGTGTTAATGTATTTTTACACCAAAACAATATTTCTAAATGTTGTCCAAATACACCGATTGATATAAAATATTTTTATTAATTTTTGGAGTATTTCTTGAAGTTTATTTTCGATAAAAATTGGACAACACCTCTGTCTCGTGTTCAACCCGGTCACCCCATAGGGCAACCCGTGTCAAAAGCGTCTTGAAACAGAAACGAGATATTTGTAAAACCCCAGAGATCGACCGATCGCGCCGCAGGCGGACGGTGCTGGAAGAAAAGAACAAAACTCTATTCTCTCACCTGATAGCAGAGGACCGGTCCACATGGGGGCAATCACCTGGCCCAACCCTAGGGTGACTGTCCTACCCCTGGACGGTCAAGCGATGATTTTTGATGTGTTAAAATATTTTTCAGTATTAGAGCGCGACCGATCGCACTATTCTTTTAACAACAAATTCTAACCGTTGTCACGGTGACAACTTTTCCTCAATTTATGGTGTTGATCTCTACTTGACTATATTCTTCATTTGCTTTGCAATTTTTCTGATTTCAATCTCCTAGGAGGAGCCTATCATGTTCAAGACATCATCTATAAATAGATGAAGAATTGAAGCAACACTACATGAGAGAAAGCTACAACACAACAAGATACATTCAAGCAAACACTTTTGTTCTTCTATTTCAATATTCTTGTTATAATAGCCTAAGGTCTTACACTTTCACATCTTGAGGTCTACGTTTAATTCTTGATTACACTTGCACTAAAAATTGTATTGTTCATTATAGAGTTGTAATCTTGAATTTTTGGGCTCATCGCTATCATTCAACATAAGATATCCTTGTGAGTGTTCTTGTGGTAAGAACACACTTGGGTGATCTAGGTGTTACGTGCAAGAAGATTGTGGTATTCTTCTTATTGAAGAGTTTGGTGCTTTTTGAGGTGTTGAAGAATTTGGTATTCTTTAACTCGGAAGATTGTGGTAATCTTCACAAGGTGCCGTTGAAGATTGTGGTAATCTTCAAGGGAGATTGTGGTAATCTCCAAAACGATGTTGTAAGGTGATGTTGTATTATTTGTGGTAATTAATAAAATCTTTTTTTTTTTTTGAAATCCATCCCAGGAGATCTTGGGGTGGTAGAGGATTAGGCCCAGGTGGGTTGAACCTCTATAAATCGGCGTATGTTGTTTACTTCAAAGACTTCCATTCTGTCTTGGCTTATTTATCCAAAAAGATCGCATAATTGAGGAAATGGGCATAATCTATTCACCCCTTTAGATTATCGTAGCCACTTGGACTTACAGCTGTTGCCCGTTCTTTTTTCTCTCTCGCTGTTGCCCATTCTTTTTCTCTCTCATTTCTTCCTCGCCGATGCCAGGTTTTTATCTCTCTCTCCCCCACTCTCTCCTTCTCTCTAATTTTTTTCATATGTTCCCTATTTTGTCAGGTTTGCAATTCACTTTTGGGTGTTGATAATCAGGTCACCCGATTCTTCATATGTTTGCTTGTTTAATTGTTTATTCGATTGATTGTCTTCCACTGAAGTTCATCGTCTGTTTCTTCAACAAATTTCTTTATATTGATAAAGCATGGTTAATTCTTTGATGTTATTTTGTTGGTTATAAGTCTTGCTCTTTGTTATAGGGGGGATATATCATGTTTTGTAATTATATCTACACAGAACACATATAGGCATGTCCAATTTCTCAATTAGATGTTTTATCTCACATTTATATGGGAATATTCATCAGTTTATATATGAAAATGGGGATTCTGTATGGAGGTATATATACGGGCCAATGAGAAAATAAGCAATTATTTCATTTAATGAAGAAACGAGTAGAGCTTTATTTTGATTAACTTGGGAAAATGGATTTAAGACTTCAATCTTCTGGTTGATGACTTGTGGTTTAGGATGCAATTAGATGATGCATATTTACTGTTTTTTGAAGTTTTGTAAGAACATAATCATTTATGTGCTAATATAAAAACATTTGTTGTTATTGTGATGGTTTAATTGCTCTTGTAAGAGAACACAAGAAATATGTGATTTTGCTTACTCTTCTTTCTTATCTTGAGATCATTTGGATTTGTTTTTGTTCATGTCGAACACCTGTTTCTTGTTTAATATAGTGTAGCTATCAAGAAACTGAGATGACTATATTTTTTGACAGATTTCTTCTAAAACTTGAGTTTGCTAAGTCCTTCTCGACTTCAGGTAACTTAATATTCTTTTTTGTCATTTGTTCATTTATAGTTTTTACTATTACTATTGCTTTCATTTTGCATGTTCTACATTTGCTTTGATTGACCGGGTTGGCGTTTGTTTAAAGGGATCAATTTGTATTGTTCTATCTTTTTCTATACATTGTGTTTTCTATCCTTGAGATTTAATATCACTATTGATTTCACATTAGATTCTTAGACTTGGCTTCAGATAATTAATTATCGCATGAATGCTTGATATCATATTTGATGAGTTGGGACATATGTATTATATACAAAAAAATATTGTCTGAAATTATCCCTGATATAAAACTAAAAAGCTCAAATAGATTAGCTTTTCATATTCATATGAGAAAATATGTTAAAGTACTTGAAATTACTCGAATCGAATTTTTCAATGTTGAGATCAGTTTTATTGAACAGTAATTTATACTTCTGTTGTGACGAGCAACTTTTTAGCTTTCACTCATCTAAAGATTATTTGATACATTAAACCTATATTTCTATAGATAATAGCACAAGATTTGCTGATACATTGAAATATTGCATTCATATGTAATTTGTAGTCGAACATCCAAACTAAACAGGGTTGTCCTTATAACTAAACAGGAAAGTCCAACAACTGTTGATTGATTCAATCTGCACCATTGGATTGATTACTGTTGACATCACCATCATTGCACTTAATGGAAGACCCTTTGCAGAGATTCACTGGTAAAGCAAAACATCTGATAGTTCTTCACCTAAGTGAACTTTTTTTTCTTCTTTCCAATCAGGGAGACCCTTGGGAACCTCTCATTTCCATTGGAATATTTCTGAAAGTTAACCCAGCTTCTCCAACCTGTGTAAGAAAATTAATAATTGTTTTTATGCATGTATAAGGCATGAGTTTTGTTTGCTTATTATAGTTTAATTGATGTTATAATGTTTTTCATTATTATTTTGTATGTTAATATTGAATCTTTGTATATTTATTTTTTTGAACTCTGGAGGTTATTTGGAATTCCTCTCACTAGTGATGTTGGTTTGGAAAAATGTTCATACTTGTAACTCTTGGGATGTCTTTGCGTAGCTGTTGGTCGACATAGTGGAATCCATGTTGTAAGTCAAGCGGCTACGATAATCTAGAGGGGGGGTGAATAGATTATCTCCATCTTTTCAATTACGCCCTCTTTTAACAATCGAATGCTCAACCAAAATAATGAAGGTGCGGAATGTAAACAACACACGTCGATTTAAAGAGGTTCAACCCACCTAGGGCCTAATCCTCTACCACCCCAGTATATCCAGGGATGGATTTGAAAAAAAAAAGAATTTTATTAATTACCGAAATTAATACAAATTCAACTTACAACACCTTGAAGAGCACCACACTCTTCTTCAACACCACCTTTGGAGATTACCACAATCTCCCTTTGAAGATTACCACAATCTTCCTTCAACGGCACCTTGTGAAGATTACCACAATCTTCAACCTTGAAGAATACCGAATTCTTCAACACCTCAAATAAGAAGATTACCACAATCTTCTTGTACCTATCACCTAAATCATCCAAGTGTGCTCTTACCACAAGAACACTCACAAGGATATCTTGTGTTTGAATGATAACCAAAAATCAAGATTACAACTCAATAATGAATAATACAATTTGAGTGCAAAGTGTAATCAAGAATAGCCTAGACCTCAAAGATGTGAAAGTGATAAGCTAGGCAATTTTACAACAAGAGTAATGACTATGAAAGACCAAGTGTTTGCTTGAAGTGTATCTTGTTGTGTTGTATCTCAATTGTTGTCAATGGTTGCTCCAAAACTTCCTCTATTTATAGGAGATGATTGATCAAGCATAGGCTCTCTTGGGGATTGAAAATCTCTGAGAAAAATACAATTAAAATCAAGAATATAGTTGTTAGAAATCAATCCCACAATTTAAGGAAATGTGTCTGTTTGTCAAACGGTCATATTTTTGTTGTCAATACATAGGGCGACGGTCGCACGAGAGATAAGAGAAAAGAGAACACTTTGAAAATTACAACAGGCGGCCGGTCGACGTAGGCTCACCGGTCGACCCCTGTTTCAACCGGTCCCCCGAACAAAAAAAAACGAAGGGTTTGAGTCTGTTTCAAAAAAGAAACTTGCAGTGCGGTCGGCCATTTGGGCGGCGGTCGGCCGACCGGCCGGTCGACGCCTGATGCACGGTCGACTGCTTTTTTTTTCTTCCGTCTTATTTTTGTTTCTAAAAAAACATCTTCAGTGCACGGGTTGCCCTATAGGGCAAAGTCGACCACGAGAGGTAAATATTGTCCAATTTTGTCGAAAAATAAAACTCAAGAAATACTCCGAAAATTTAGTAAAAACATTTTAAACCGATCGGAAGTATTAGGAAAACATTTAGAAACATCGTTTGAGAGTGAAAACCCAATAACGTAAAATCATTAAAAGCGTTGTCCAATTTAGACGAAAATAAACTTTGAGAAAATACTCAGGAAAATATTAAAATCATTTTAAATCATTTAGGAGTATTTGGACAACCTTTAAAAACATTGTTTTGGTGATAAAATAAAATCATCAAAATTAAGATAAAAACATGTATCAAACAATCTCCCCTTTTTGATGATTACAAACCAAAACAATTTTTACCCAAACTAAGAGAGCAATTTTAGAAATGATTTTCCGGTAAAAACATTTGACCGTTTGGAAGCAACCAAAATTTCCAAAAATATTAAAGCAACCAAGTAGGAGTAAATATTTTCAATAATAAGCACAAGCTCCCCTATCCACAAGCACATCAAGAATAATGTAAGAGCAATAATCCATAAGCTAAAAGCTTAGCTTTTACAATTTGTTCAAGAGCTTATAAGCTCCCTTGTCACAAAACAACATTAAATAATAATATAAGTCCATCAAGCAACAATTGGACTAAAAATAAATCACAACATATGGCTTTTATGAGCCCCATAGCTTATAGCTTTTATGACAAGCTTTTATTAGCTTCTTTGAGCTAATGAGCCAATATCCTGTTTTTCTCCCCTTTGGAATCATCAAAAAGAATGTTAGGATGGTGAACACATCATAGAAGTATATCAAAGTGCGCCAAAGAAATGGTTTATCAACCATTGAGCAATTTAGGCTTAAAAACCAAAGAAAATGGGAGAAATGTATCATGAAGAGTTCATACGCTCGTTTTATTTCCCAAAACATGATCTCAATGAGTATAGAAGACTTTGGAGGCGAGAGAATCATGTAGAAGTTGAAATTTTCAATGAAACATTTCATCGAACATATTAGGCGTGAAAAATAAAAAGAGTTGTATATAGTCCTTGTAAAAGATCCAAGCCAAAAATTTCATCACCAATCCACATCAAACATCATACAATACAACATAATAACTAATCTCAACAAGATCATAAGCAAAAATGATCAAGAAATATACAAGAAAGCCATAAACTCAAGGGTTCAACCCAATTGAGATAAGCTAAGAATGATCAAGGCATTACAAATGCCAAAAATTAGAGCAACCATCAAGTAATAAGTCATGCTTTCAACAATACATGTATCAAATGTCCCAACATATTCAACTAAGCATAACAAAGCAATAAAAGAAGCACTTTTACCATCAAGTACTTCATACCAATTATCAACCAATGCTTTAGAGTACTTTTACCATCAAATACTCCATCAAAAATCATGATCATCCACAAGTCATTATCAACTTGCAATATTAACCCTTTTAAGAGAAACAAGCAAATATCATTAGTACAAATGAGTTTTACAAAAATTCATAAAAAATACAAAGCAACTTAAATGAAAATACTAGAAAGTAAAGGGGTGGGGTAACATCATTCCTCATCCGAGGAGAAGCAAGATCCGGGAATAAAGTCCTTGATGAATTTCTTTAACTTGCCGATAGACTTTTGCATTTTAGAGGTCTTTTGCTCCAAAGCCTCATACCTCGTCTCATGAAAAGCCCTCATCTCATCAAATTCGGCTTGAGTATACCTCTTAGGCGGTTGAGCACCGGTATTACCCTCCGGATTGCTCGGTTCGCCTTCTTCCACCAATCTTGCGGCCCCGGCGTCATCAAAGAAGTCATTAGGATCGGGAGACTCTTGACCTCTTCCTCTCGCCATTTTGGTTGGTCGGATGTCCATATTCTTGCGCATCGTGACTATTTGGGAGATATTATCAATGTCAAAGTCATTTTGAAAAACTTCCGAGTTAAACTCCGATGAAGGAAGTCCCGATTGAATAAGAAGTTTACAAATCCAATTTCCCATAACCAACTTCTTATTACCTTGAGTAATGGACTCGATTAGACATTGAATAAGTATGGCACCAAAGTTAAGTGGTTCCTCCTAGCAATCTTATAAGTCAAAAAGTAATCCATATTGCTAGGCATCTTTCCGACTTACCACAAATGCAATATGCGACAATGACCGATAAAATGCGATGCTCAAGTGTCATTGCCAACAAAGAATACTTAGGCCATACTCCCAAATACGTCTTGACTTCTTTCATCGATACCCCAACATTTCATCATTCCAAGTCCCACAAGAGAAATAATCCCAACCACCTTCTCTAACATGTAAAAGCCGGCAAATATCATTGGGAGTCCATCTAAAATGACGACCCTTTATAAGCGAATTAACGGCAATCGGCTTTCTATCATTATCATATTCGACCCACATATTGGCATAAAAGAGTTGGATAATATCATCATCATACAACACATAAGCATGTTCCCATAAATACATCCAACCTTGCTCCTCAAAAAATCCTCTTATAGTAGGATACTCATTTGTAAATGAACTAAAACGACACATTTTAGTCCGAGCAATAGATTTACCTTTCATCCCCGAATCCTCATAGTACCATTCCGCATACTTATTGATGAAATTAATAGCATTGCGGGAATTAGGAGCTTGAGTAACAAAAGATTTTTTACCTTTCGCCCAACGGCAATTTTCGAGCGAAATTGTTCCGCGGAGCTCGGTGATTTGGGCCCGAGAGAGAATGGGATTTTGAACATCATCACCTTCTTGAGCCACATTTCTTTGAGCGGCTCGAATATCCCTTTGTTCGGCTTCGTCTCGCCGATTTCTCGAAGTACCCTCTCCGCCCTTTCTTCTCTTAGAAGTGGGATTTTGATCGGTGGAATTTCTTGGAGGAGCCATATATGAAAGATTCTTGAGAAAATAAGAAGATTAGCAACAAGAATCGTGAAAAATGATGAAGAATTGAAGATTTTGAAGAAAGGGGAAAACAATCGCTGCTATAGGGTTTGAGAAAAATTTGCTGCGTCTGTTTTGAAACGAGGACAGAGAGTTTAAAACCTGAAAAATTGGCCTGGGCGACCGGTCGAGGTAGGGGGCGACCGGTCGAGGTGCAGGGCGACCGGTCGCCCCTGCTATGACCGTCCCAGGTGATTTTTCTTTCTCCCAGAGTTTTCCAAAAATCGATTTTTCACCCCAAAAGTTTTAAAACTTTGCAAAAATATAAGTTTGGACTATATCCAACAAATATGGGTTTTGGGAAAACATATAAATGATAAAAACGAGACTAAACACGTAGTGCCTTTTAAAAGAAAATATTTGCAAGTTCAATTTGGGGCACTTAAGGGGTCAAAATGAAATATCTTGAAAGATATGTGCATAATATCGAGTTTAAAAAAATACGAGTAGACATACCTCGATGGTTTAAGAAACTTGATGACGTAATAGCCAATGAGTATGAAATATGTATCCTACACAATTCTTAGACAACATTTTCATAGAAAATTCAAGTGTAGGCAAATGATATGAGATAACAAAAAGAGCTTATGCTATAAGATTTCATAAGAGATAATAAGCCACATAAGTCTAATAAAATGCTCAAGAGTTTTAGAAAATCATGTAAGGTCTCTTTTTTTTTTACAAAAAAAATTTGAAACACATAAATATATAAGAGACCTATTTTAAAAATAAATACTTGAAAATTCATTTTGCAATTAAGACACAATTAAAAGTATGCATAGATAAAAAAATGCATATACAAATGGGGAGATACGGTTTACCAATTTCGCCGTTTCCATGGGTTGTGTCTTTCCCATTGTTGATGATGATATCTTCCCATTTGGAAGTCACTTTGTTGATGATGACTTCCTTGATTACTCCATTTCCAAGGTTTGTTACCTTCCCATGGTTGATGGTTTCTTCTTCTTTGAAAATCTTCTTGTTGATGATGTCTTTGCCATTTCAAGGATTGTGTTCTTCCCATTTTTGATTATACGCTCTTCTTGGAAATGGCTTTGTTGAGAGTAGTTCTTCTTTGATCAAATGAAACGTTCATTTGATGTTTTCTTAGTGGCATGAATTTTCTCCGATTTTTGCTTTGCGGGTACCTAATAGACATTGTTTTGTGGTACCCTCATGTGTTTGGGTCCTTTAAGATTAGCTTTGAGACTTTTAGGTCTCCAACAATATTTAGAGCTATTTCTAGCCCGACACGAATTAGCCGTATGACCCTTTTTGCCACAATAAAAACAAGTAGTAATTCTAGGAGCATAATGACCAATATGCATAGTGACTTGATCCTTTTTCATATGATTAACAACTTTAGGCTTATGATCAAGTCCTTTATCACAATTATGAATATCAACAATATTGGACATTTTATTGGTTTCGAGTTGGATTTTAATAAATCCTTTTTATGCAATCAATATTCTCAACAAGAGTACTATTTTCTATTTCAAGATTTCTAACCTTATCAAGAGTGGTGGTGTGAGCACATGATAGTGATTCATAGGAAGTAAATAAACTATCCTTATCATTTTTCAAAATATTGAATTCCTTTTTCAAATTTTTATACTTAACAAGCAAGCTTTGGAATTCATCTTGAAGATCATCAAAATCATTTTGCAAATCACTATAATCATTTTGAATAACAATATCATAAAAGTAGAGGGCTTAAGACATACCTCATTTTCTTCATTGATGCCCATAAAACAATATTCAACTTCTTCATAATTGGAAGTTGTAGGAGGCTTATTCCTTAGATTTGAGCTTGTATGATCTTGAGAAGTAGATGTTTTTGTTTGACTCCTTTCATTTGCAAATACTCCATAGATGGCTTCTAATTTTTGCCATACTTCATGTGCCGACTTTATTCCTACAATATGTTCATATTCTAAATTAGTAAATGAACAATATAAAATATTTAAAGCCTTACCGTTTAAGGAGATGATTTTCTTTTCTTCATCATTGAGCTTTTTGAAGCCTTTTGAGGTGTATGGTGTATCTTTCGTCGGAATGGATTCTCCATTAATGACGGTGTTCCAAATGTCGAACCCGCAACCTTGTAGATAGCATTCCATTCTTTCTTTCCAAAAATTAAAATTCTTGGAATCAAAAAGTGGTGGCTTGGTGGTGGGAGTGCGGATAGATGAGCTTCGTCAGTTAGCCGTCGATCGTTTCTCTTCACTCGCGATGTGAAACGAGCTTGCCAAAGAGTTTGGCTCGATACCACTTGTAAGTCCAGCGCTACGATAATCTAGAGGGGGTGAATAGATTATCTCCATCTTTTCAATTACGCCTCTTTTAACAATCGAATGCTCAACCAAAATAATGAAGGTGCGGAATGTAAACAACACACGCCGATTTAAAGAGGTTCAACCCACTAGGGCCTAATCCTCTACCACCCCAAAGATATCCGGGATGGATTTTGAAAAGAAAAAAGAATTTTATTAATTAACAAATTAATACAAATTCAACTTACAACACCTTGAAGAGCATCACACTCTTCTTCAACACCACCTTGGAGATTACCACAATCTCCTTTGAAGATTACCACAATCTTCCTTCAACGGCACCTTGTGAAGATTACCACAATCTTCAACCTTGAAGAATACCGAATTCTTCAACACCTCAAATAAGAAGATTACCACAATCTTCTTGTACCTATCACCTAAATCATCCAAGTGTGCTCTTACCACAAGAACACTCACAAGGATATCTTGTGTTTGAATGATAACCAAAAATCAAGATTACAACTCAATAATGAATAATACAATTTGAGTGCAAAGTGTAATCAAGAATAGCCTAGACCTCAAAGATGTGAAAGTGATAAGCTAGGCAATTTTACAACAAGAGTAATGACTATGAAAGACCAAGTGTTTGCTTGAAGTGTATCTTGTTGTGTTGTATCTCAATTGTTGTCAATGGTTGCTCCAAAACTTCCTCTATTTATAGGAGATGATTGATCAAGCATAGGCTCCTCTTGGGGATTGAAAATCTAGAAAAATACAATTAAAATCAAGAATATAGCTGTTAGAAATCAATCCCACAATTTAAGGAAAATGTATCCTGCCAAACGGTCATATTTTTTTGTCATTAATACACAGGCGACCGGTCGCACGCAGAGATAAGAGAAAAAGAGAACACTTTGAAAATTACAACAGGGATGCACGGCCGACGAGGCTCACCGGTCGACTGCTTTCAACCGGTCCCCCGAACAAAAAAAAACGAAGGGTTTAGTCTGCTTTCAAAAAAGAAACTTTGGTGTAATCGGCCGATCATTAGGCGATCGGTCGGCCGACCGATCGGTCGACGCCAGCATGCACGGCCGACGCTTGTTTTTTTTTTCTTCCGTCTTATTTTTCTTTCAAAAAAACATCTTCAGTACGGGTTGCCCCTATGGATGCACCGGTCGACCACGAGATTTAAATATTGTCCAATTTTTGTCGAAAATAAAACTCAAGAAATACTCCGAAAATTTAGTAAAAACATTTTAAACCGATCGGAAGTATTAGGACAACATTTAGAAACATCGTTTGAGAGTGAAAACCCAATAACGTAAAATCATTAAAAGCGTTGTCCAATTTAGACGAAAATAAACTTTGAGAAAATACTCAGGAAAATATTAAAATCATTTTAAATCATTTAGGAGTATTTGGACAACCTTAAAAACATTGTTTTGGTGATAAAATAAAATCATCAAAATTAAGATAAAAACATGTATCAAACACATGTTTGGATTATGGAAGAGTGGGGTGTTACCGAGTTGTGGACCAACTTTACTATTGATAAGCGAGATATGTGGTGCGATTTCAAACAAATATGTTTCATTGAGGATGAGTTGTTGGTAATTCAATCGCAGCCTTCTAGTTTTTATTATCCAAACAAAGAGAAAGAATTGTAGGACTTGGTTGTTGATGGAAATTTCGCTATGGTAAAAGATGCACGCGTCTTTGTTGATAGCTTTGTGTCCCCCGCTTTATTGGTTAAAGAGAATGATGATTGAGAAATTTAGGTAAATCCTTTCGATTAGTGATGCTATCTCTTCATTTTTTGAATCACTTGACCGATATCGAGCAGGTTGTGGAAAATATTTCAATTGACTTGTTGTAGCACACTACAAGAAACAGGGGCTTTTGTGATGAAGGTATTAGTGACAACAAAAGGTTGTCGCAATAAACCGCTTTTTGTCACAATGATTGTCACATATAACTTGGGCATCGAATTGTCAAAAATATTTGTTGCTAAATACCAATAAGAACGACTTGTGACAAATTGTGTCGCAAAAAGTTAGATAAATGTGACAACTTCTTTGTCGCTAAAGGTTTTGTTAGTGATTTTGTCCCATTTTATATTTTGTGACGATATTGTCGACCTATTTATATTATTTTGGTTTGTAATCATAAAAATGGGGAGTTTATTAGATAAATATTTTTATCATAATTTTGATGATTTTGTTTTTACACCAAAACAATGTTTTTAAATTTTGTCCAAATACTCCTAAATGATTTAAAATATTTTCACTATTTTTTTGGAGTATTTCTTCAAGTTTATTTTTGACAAAAAATTGGACAACACTTTTGATGATTTTGTGTTAATGTGTTTTTACACCAAAACAATATTTCTAAATGTTGTCCAAATACTCCCGATTGATATAAAATATTTTTATTAATTTTTTGGAGTATTTCTTGAAGTTTATTTTCGATAATAAATGGACAACACTTCATGTCTTGTGTTCAACCAAATCACCTATACGGCAACCCGTGTCTCGAAAGACGTCTTGAAAAGAAACGAGATGTTTGTAAAACCCTAGAGATCGACCGATCGCGCAAAGGGCAACCGGTGCTGGAAGAAAAAAGTTAAGTAACTCTATTCTCTCACACAATGGCGGAGGACCGGTCCACATGGGGGCAATCGGTCCAACCCTAGGGTGACGGTCCTACCCCCCGGACTGGTCCAAGTGATGATTTTTGATGTGTTAAAATATTTTCAGTATTAGAGCGCGCCGATTCTCTATTCTTTTAACAATAAATTTTATCCGATTGTCACAGACAATTTTTCCTCAATTTATGGTGTTGATCTCCAACAGCTATATTCTTCATTTGCTTTGCAATTTTTTGATTTCAATCTCCTAGAAAGAGCCTATCATGTTCAAGACATCATTTATAAATAGATGAAGAATCAAGCAACACAAACATGAGAGAAAGCTACAACACAACAAGATACATCCAAGCAAACATGTTTGTTCTTCTATTTCAATATTCTTGTTATAATAGCCTAAGGTCTTACACTTTCATATCTTGAGGTCTAGGTTTAATTCTTTATTACACTTGCACTCAAAATTGTATTGTTCATTATAGAGTTTAATCTTGAATTTTGGGCTCATCGCTATCATTCAACATAAGATATCCTTGTGAGTGTTCTTGTAGTAAGAACACACTTTGGTGATCTAGGTGTTACGTGCAAGAAGATTGTGGTAATCTTCTTATTGAAGAGTTTGGTGCTCTTTGAGGTGTTGAAGAATTTGGTATTCTTCAAGTCGGAAGATTATGGTAATCTTCACAAGGTGCCGTTGAAGATTGTGGTAATCTTGGGGAGATTGTGGTAATCTCAAAAAGATATTATAAGGTGATGTTGTATTAATTGTGGTAATTAATAAAATCTTTTTCTTTGAAATCCATCCCCGAGATCTTGGGGTGGTAGAGGATTAGGCCCAGGCGGGTTGAACCTCTATAAATCGACGTGTGTTGTTTACTTCCCGCACTTCCATTCTTGTCTTGGCTTATTTATCCGAAAAAGATGGCATAATCGAGGAAATGGGCATAATCTATTCACCCCCTCTAGATTATCTTAGCCACTTGGACTTACAATTGTTTTGCCCATTCTTTTTTCTCTCTCGCTCTACCTCTGGCCGACGCCAGGTTTCTCTCGCTGTTGCCCGTTTTTTCTCTCTCATTTCTTCCTCGCCGACGCGAGGTTTCTCTCTCTCTCTCTCTCTCTCTCTCTCTCTCTCTCTCTCTCTCTCTCTCTCTCTCTCTCTCCCTCCCCCACTCCCCCCTCTCTAATTTTTTTCATATGTTCCCTATTTTGTCAGGTTTGCAATTCACTTTTGGGTGTTGATAATCAGGTCACTCGATTCTTCATATGTTTGCTTGTTTAATTGTTTATTCGATTGATTGTCTTCCACTGAAGTTCATCGTCTGTTTCTTCAAAAAATTCTTTATATTGATAAATCATGGTTGATTCTGTCAGCTATTTGATGTTATTTTGTTGGTTATAAGTCTTGCTCTTTGTTATAGGGGGGATATATCGTGTCCTGTAATTATATCTATATAGAACACATATAGGCATGTCCAATTTCTCAATTAGATGTTTTATCTCACATTTATATGGGAATATTCATCAGTTTATATATGAAAATGAGGATTCTGTATGGAGGTGTATATACTGGCCAATGAGAAAATAAGCAATTATTTCATTTAATGAAGAAACGAGTAGAGCTTTGTTTTGATTAACTTGGGAAAATGGATTTAGGACTTCAATCTTCTGGTTGATGACTTGTGGTTTAGGATGTAAGAAGATGATGCATATTTACTGTTTTTTGAAGTTTTGTAAGAACATAATCATTTATGTGCTAATATAAAAACATCTGTTGCTATTGTGATGGTTTAATTGGTCTTGTAAGAGAACACAAGAAATATGTGATTTTGCTTACTCTTCTTTCTTATCTTGAGATCATTTGGATTTGTTTTTGTTCATGTCGAACACCTATTTCTTGTTTAATATAGTGTAGCTATCAAGAAACTGAGATGACTATTTTTTTTTTGACAGATTTCTTCTAAAACTTGAGTTTGCTAAGTCCCTCTCGACTTCAGGTAACTTAATATTCTGATTTGTCATCTATTCTTTTATAGTTTTTACTGTTACTATTGCTTTCATTTTGCATGTTCTACATTTGTTTTGATTGTCCAGGTTGGCGTTTGTTTAAAGGGATCAATATGTATTGTTCTATCTTTTTCTATACATTGTGTTTTCTATCCTTGACATTTAATATCACTATTGATTTCACATTGGATTCTTAGACTTGGCTTTATATAATTAATTATCGCCTGAATGTTTGATATCATATTTGATGAGTTGGGACATAGGTATTATATGCAAAAAAATATTGTCTGAAATTATCCCTGATATAAAACTAAAAAGCTCAAATAGATTAGCTTTTCATATTCATCTGAGAAAATATGTTAAAGTACTTGAAATTACTCGAATCGAATTTTTCAATGTTGAGATCAGTTTTATTGAACAGTAATTTATACTTCTGTTGTGACGAGCAACTTTTTAGCTTTCACTCATCTAAAGATTATTTCATACATTAAACCTATACTTCTATAGATAATAGCACAAGATTTGCTGATACATTGAAATGTTGCCTTCATATGTAATTTGTAGTCGAACATCCAAACTAACCTTTTTGCATATATAATATATTACTATTTTGTATTGATATTATAATTTAATTAATGCTATAATTTTTTATTTCATTAATTTGTATATGTTAATATGAAACTTTGTATATATTTTTGAACTCTAAAGATTATATCATTCCTTGAATTCTTTAATTGGCAAATCTTAGATTACCCCTATAATTTTTTATTTTCTTTATAATTTAATTGATGATATTTTTTTATTATAATTTAATTGATGCTATAATTTTTCATTATTATTTTTTATGCTAATACTGAATCTTTGTATAATGATTCTTTTTTGAACTCTGTTGATGTGTTGGTGTGGAAAAATGTTCATACTTGTAATTCTTGGGATATCTTTGCATAGATGTTGGTCAAGATAGTGAAATCCATGTTTGGATTATGGAAGAGTGGGGTGTTACCGAGTCTTGGACCAACTTTACTATTGATAAGCAAGTTTATTGGGGATGAGTTGTTGGTAATTCAATGGCAGAGCATAAAGAATTGAATTGAATGGCCTTGTTGTTGATGGAAATTTAGCTATGGTAAAAGATGCACGCGTCTTTGTTGATAACCTTGTGTCCCCGCTTTATTGGTTAAACAAAATGATGATGGAGAAATTTAGGTAAATCCTTTCGATTAGTGATAGTATCTCTCCATTTTTTGAATCACTTGGCTGATATCAGAATAGTTGCGTAAAATATTTTTAGTTGACTTGTTGTAGCAGGTTACCACGTCATAATTAACGGTCAACTAACAACAAGTAGTTAAGACTAATTAAAAAGTGTAACGTCGAATACCAGATTTGATGAGTTGGGACATAAGGTACTATATGCAAAAAGTAGGTAAGATTAGGATACTGTCTAAAATTATCCCTGATATAAAACTAAACAGCTCTAATAGTTTTTGCAATAGATTTTGATATTCATTTGAGAAAATATGTTCAAGTACTTGACATTCCAATCGAATTTTTAAATGTTGAGGTCAATTTTTTCAACAGTGACTTATACTTCTTCTGGGATGAACAATTTTTGAGTTTTCCCTCATCTAAAGATTATTTCATACATTAAACCTCTACTTCTAGAGATAATAACACAAGATTTGATGATACATTGAAATGTTGCCTTCATATGTAGGTTGTAGCCGAACATCCAAACTAACATTGTTACATTATATAATATATTACTTATTTTTGTATTGATATTATAATTTAATTGATGATATAATTTTTTATTTCATTAATATTTTATATGCTAATACTGAATCTTTGTATATATTTTTGAACTCTAGAGATTATATTATTCCTTGAATTCTTTAATGGATAAATCTCACTTTACCCCCTTATAATTTTTATTTTCTTTATAATTTAATTGATGCTATTTTTTATTATAATTTAATTGATGCTATAACTTTTTTCATTACTATTTTGTATTTTAATGCTGAATCTTTGTATATTTATTTTTTTGAACTCTGGAGAGTATCTCATTTCTTTGAATTCTTTAATTTGTAAATTTGGAGATAAACATGACGGAGTGATGCGAAGCATGAACAACGAAGAACACAAATACTACCATTAATTTGCAAGAATATCGGAAGTATTGAACAAAGCAACATAATTTCTCAAAGGAAAGAACCTTTATTGCTTGGAGAATAAATCTCAAATCTTAATAATATTCAACCTCCTAAAAATAATAACAAAACAAATATTTATAGGATTAAAGTCCTACAACAATAAAACTCATAACTATTGAAAACTTTTAAAAGATAATAAAATAACATAATAAACTAATCTTAGTAGATAGTAAGATATATTTAAATATTTATCTCCATCGTTCTCTCGGGGTCGAGACAATTCGTCCTCGAATTGAAATGGAGATTTTGACCAAAAGATTTGTCAAAACATTGAGGGCGAGGAGGACGAGATGGAAAAACAAGGGAATATCATCATGTATTTGAGTTGGATTAAGAATAAAAAAATTCAGGGTGAAAATCTACTACGCAAAAATATATTTGTCATCAATGCCGACATCAACAAACTTCTCTCGCCGCATTTTGCCAATTTCGCAAAGAAGACAATAATCTCCTCTTTAGGATTAATATTTTATCCATATGAGGATTTAATAGGGTTGGAAGGGATGAAACATAAACAAAATCTTTGATCTCTGGAGGAGGAACACTATATCCATGTTCCATTAATGAATCAACATCCTCAATTTCTTTATCAAAAATTGGTGGGTCATCATAGCCACTATATTCTTCCTCATCGAAAATTGGTGGGCTATCATAGTCACTATTCTCTTTAAATTCTAGAAGCTTTTCATAACCAATCTCTGGAATGAGATCTTCATCTTCGTCATCAAAAATTAGTGATCCATCATATCCACCATCTTCAATGTCATTTGAGAATAGAACAATGTCAGTTGAATAGGTTTACGATTGGGTGAACTGGATGGGCACAATATCACAGGCAAACTCACAACTATCAAGAATTATTATTTTTTAACAAGCCTCTTGATTTCTTACAATTGGATGCGCATGATATGTAATTATTTTGTCAGCAAGTCGATCTGCTAACAGATCTGTGCGGTGTCACTCATGCGTTGTGGACTTAATCTGAACAACATGGTTCAAGGAGCGTAGACTGGTCTCGAATATCAATTGATGCAGTCTGAAATGTGAACAACAAAGAACACAAATAATGTTGATTCACAAGAATACAGACTAATTATTGAACAAAACAAAGAGAATTCTCAAAAGAACATTAATTGCTTAGATAATAAATCTCAAATCTTAATA
Source organism: Rehmannia glutinosa (assembly GCA_016081115.2). Lineage (NCBI taxonomy): Eukaryota > Viridiplantae > Streptophyta > Magnoliopsida > Lamiales > Orobanchaceae > Rehmannia > Rehmannia glutinosa. The sequence continues at coordinate 273,978 of JABTTQ020001206.1, forward strand.
ATATTCAACCTCTAAAAATAATAACAAAACAAATATTTATAGGATTAAAGTTCTACAACAATAAAACTCATAACTATTGAAAACTCTTAAAAGATAATAAAATAACCTATTAAACTAATCTTAGTAGATAATAAGATATATTTAAATCTTTATCTCTATCACGGAGATAGGGATAACTTTCTGGTTGGTTTAAATCCGCTCCAGCGAAACGGGTTTAAACTAGGTATATGCACGGAATTTGGAGATTACCATAATCGAACCGAAAATATCCGTTGACTTTCTGACTTTTCCCAACCCGAACCATCCCAATATTTTTTATGGTACAGTTTTGGATATTTTTCAAATATCCGTATTGACAACGTACCGAATCGAAGATCCAAAACGAGAATTGATTTGAAAATATTTTTTATATTTATATATATATATTATTTTTATCTTATATATATTTCGATATTGAATAAATTACATATTTTCGAAACTCAATATTATATAGAACATATAACTAAAAAATATCAAATCAAAAGTTTAGCATACTTTATCACTTTATCAATGAAGAATTGAATATGAATTTAATTCACTAGTTGTTATACTATATTAATTAATTTATTTAAATTTACTCGATAAATTGAATTGAAAAATCATATTTGATTTGTGGTAAATGTTTTAATCGGTGATAATTGAATTAGTAAATATCATAACTAAGCTCATCCTCTTATCAAGAACCCTAACCAAAATTAAAATCGTTAAATAATTAGTAAATTGCATTATTTGTTATGTTTTTAGAATTTGGGGTTGTATTCTTTATTATGGTTTTAGAATTTTTAATTGTATTATTTATTACGGTTTTAGTATCTATTTGATGATTGCACTAAAAATAAAAAGATTGAAAGTATAATCGTTGGGTGATTATTACACTAACTCCTCCCCTCCTCAACTTTTATGTGTTTTATTTATGAATATCCATCCTGAATAGTCTATATGATTTGGTTCGGAGATTGAATTTTGGAATCTCGGAACTTTAGAACGATCTTGAAATTTCTAAATCTTTCGACCATCCCGGGCGTGTACACCCCTAGTTTAAACATAGCCAAATGAGCCGAGGCGGGTCTCAGTCCATTTTTCATGAGCGAAATAACGGATTCATCTAGATCCGCCTCAAACTTGCCCGTGTATATATACACACACATATACCCATATGTATATATATATATATGGACTAGTGCATGTGGTGAGAACGTATAGAATGATCTCAACCATCCCCATGTAATAGGAACTCCCAACTATGTCAGGAAAGGGATTATATAATAATAATAATAATAATAATAATAATAATAATAATAATAATAATAATAGAAAGTTTGAATATTTATCCAACTTATCTCACTGCTTTATTATTCTTTCTAGTACAAGTACACTACTTCAGAAACTTCGCTTCATTTATTAATTAAGGGTTGCGATTAAAATGGAAAAATATTAAATTAACTAATTAATTTAATCAACAAAAAGGTATGAATGTGAAGACACACCTAAAGTGTAATCTATTAAAAACAGAAACTGTTACAAAATCAGGAAATGGAATCATTCACATCATCTGCCACTGGAAATAATCCCATTCAAACTCGCCATGTTTCACGAATCAAACTGGATTCTCTCTTCCCACTCTATTAACACATCCAACAAGATATACGAGAGAAATAGAAAAAAATAAAGAAACTAGAAATTGTCACGAAGCAACCTAGAAGATGTAAGTCAAGCTGCTACGATAATCAGAGGGGGTGAATAGATTATCTCCATCTTTTCGATTTCGCCTCTTTTTCAAAACCGAATGCTCAAAGAAAATAACCAAGGTGCGAAATGTAAATAGCACACGTCGATTTATAGAGCTTCACCCCACCTAGGGACTACGTGCTCTACCACCCAAAGATATCCAGGGATGGGTTTTGAAAAGAGGAAAAGATTTTATTAATAATTACCAAAATTATTACAACAAAATCTTACACCAACACCTTGAAGAGCACCACACTCTTCTTCAACACCACCTTTGAGATTACCACAATCTCTTTTTGAAGATTACCACAATCTTCAAACGACACCTTGTGAAGATTACCACAATCTTCACCCTTGAAGAGCACCACACTCTTCAACACCTCAACAAGAAGATTACCACAATCTTCTTACACCTAACACCTAGTTCACCCAAGTATGTTCTTACCATTAAGAACACTCACAAGGATATCTTGTGTTTGAATGACGACCACAAATTCAAGATTACAACTCGATAATTGATAATACAATAGAGTGCAAGTGTAATCAAGAATAGCCTAGACCTCAAGAATGTGAAAGTGAATAGCTAGGCAAATTACAACAAGAAATAAGACAATGTAAGAACAAGTGTATTCTTGAGTGTATCTTGTTGTGTTGTAGTTTTTCTCTTGTAGTGTTACTTCAATTCTTCCTCTATTTATAGAAGATGTCTTGTACAAGATAGGCTCCTCTTGGGGACATGAAATCTGTAAAAAATTGCAAGACAATTGAAGAAAAGAGTGTTAGAAATCAACCCCTTAAATCAAGGAAAAATTGTCTACAAACTCAACGGATAGTTTCTTTGTCAAAAGAAGGGTTCGATCGGTCGCACAGAGATAAGATTAAAATTAAATTCTGGAATTTTTACAGGGGGACCGATCGCGGGGGGTGCGGCCGCTTCATCCTCATGTTGGACCCGGTCGAGAAGACCAAAACAGAGAAGTTTAGTTTACATTCTTCCGGGGGGCTTCGTGCACCGGTCGCCCTCTTGATTTCCCTCCGTCTTTTTTTTTTTATTCCATAACTCAACTCAGTACGGGTTGCCCTATAGGCGACCTAGGTCGAGCCTCGAAACATAAGTGTTGTCCAATTTTATATCGAAAATAAACTTCAAGAAATACTCCGAAAAATAGTAAAAACATTTTAGACCGATCGGAGTATTAGGACAACATTCGGGATATTGTTTTGAAGTAAAAACACTTTGACATAAAATCATTAAAAGTGTTGTCCAATTTAGTCGAAGATAAACTTGAAGAAATACTCGGGAAATATTAAAACCATTTTAAATCATTTAGGAGTATTTGGGCAACCTTTAAAAATATTGTTTTGGTGTAAAAACAAAATCATCAAAATCATGATAAACCCATTTATCAAAAGAAGATAACTTGATTCTAAACGAAGAAACACCAATTTTTCCGTAAGCAACACCTATGGACAACATAGATGAACTAGATAAACAATGAAAATCAATACAATGAGTTCAACTCATGTTGATGAAAAAACATTAATTGCAAAGAGAAACTCCATCCAAAGAACATCGATGGTGTAGACATACATGGAGAACTCGAACTTGGCCATTAACAACAAACTCTTAAAAATTGTAATTTTTAGGAAAAGAAAATGATCCATAGATACTTATGGAATGATGCATATAACGATAGAATATTACAAAGTTGAAAACTATACAATAAAAATCAACTAACTATGCATTGTCTGAAAGTTATCTATGCAGTGTGAAAAAATGAAATAAGCAGTACATTATACACAACTATATCAAGGTGTCATAAACTACGCAATAAATATCAACTAACTATATATTATCTAGAAACTATCTATGAAGTGTAAAAAAAAAAAAAACTAAATATACAGTACATATACCCAACTATGCAAAGTGTTATAAACTATGCAAAGAAAAATCAACTAACTATGCATTATCTAGAACTTATATATGCAGTGCGTAAAAACTAAATATGTAATACATTATACTCAACTATGATATAGTATCAAGTGCAATAAAAACAACTAAATATGCATTATCTAATAGCTATCTAAGCAGTAAAAGAACTCCAACTATGCTGGATTCCGGAAAAAAAAATTTGGAAAAAATATCTCCTAAAATAACGTCATTAAATCTGACAGTTACAATTTCACCCCATAAGAAACAGTTTCCAAAAAATCCGTTGGATAATAAAAAGTACTACTACTCTTATTGCATTAAAATAAATGGGAAAAGATCCAAAAAATTAGAAAAATCATAGCCCTTAAAAAAACAAATGAATGGATAGGTATATAATATATTCTTGTTTGATATATTTATGATACTTGAGATTTTTGTTGATATTATAGCAAGTTTATGTCCACTGAACTTTCCGACATGCCCAACATGTTATATCCAATCACGTGCAGCTAAATTATTGAAAGGATAACTACTCTGGCAGCTTAATTAAGCAAGTGTGCTGCTATGTAGATTTTAATCAATAAGTAGTCGACAATTGTATAGATTAAATAATCAACCCTGTAATCAAGCGAATATATTTTACGAGAAGATATATAGTTCTCTTTGAGGTGGGTCATATGGTAACACTTGCATTTATGTGCAAAAATGTTTGAGGTATTTGTTTCTCATTTGAAATAGCATTCACGTCTTGACATAATTCTCTACTCTAATTATGTTTCATTTAAGTTCTTTTAATTGGTCATAGCAGACGAGTTTTGAGTTTTGAGGTTTGATGCATTGGCTACTAAGTTAACCAATATGAGGTTTTGGTTCGAGTTCCAAAACATTTTCTCTCATTATTATTATTATAATAAATTGATTTTTAATGGATATTCTACTTGAAATACTGATATAAACAATATAATTTTTGCTTAAAAAATGTCGAGGGCTATATCTTCTTTTTTTTTTTGTATCTATAAAAATGATTTTTATAGATTTTTTATTTTTGTACAAATAGGGCAATATCCGGGAGAGGATCAAAGAAAGGAAAGCCATAAGTATTTTTCTTCCACGCTATCGTATGCCTTTAGGACTTGTTTAAGAACTTGATTGGCCAAGATAAATTGTTTAATTCAGGTTTATCGATTATTTGGGTTCTTTGACTACAACCCGTTATATTAATTCTTTTTTATCCTGCTCTTGGTTGATAAATGACATGTTCATGATGCAATTACACTTCCACCCAACTCCATTTCTTCGGTGAACAGTCTTTGACGAATTCATCCCTCATTTGCGTAGGTAGTTATGTTTCTCTTTTCATTTGGGGTAATTTGGTCCTTTCGAAAATTTATCCAATTTTATCATCATGCCAAATAAAATATTATTATCTTACTACAATAATCACACATCACAATCGTGCTTCCTAAACATATTATTGAATTCAATTATATTATCCAATCTTAACTTATATCCAAATTATACGATCAATTCAATCAACAATCCCAAAAAGGTCCTTAGTTGTTTAAATATTATGATCAAGAAATACAAACAAACAATCGTCATAACAATTATTTTTTTATCATATGATAACAATTTCTTTAAAAAATAATCGTAATATATATGTATATATATAAAGTAACATGTTTCCAAAATTATTTTCCCGCCCATTTACACTTGCTAAAAATAAAATTTGATGAAATTTTTACTAAAAGAAAAAAAGGATGTGAATTGTTGACCTTATTTTTTTAATTCTGTTATCCTTCTTTAGTTTGGTATGTATTGACATTTTATTCAGGTATGATCATTTACTAATAAATATTATTTTTTTAATCCAGAAAGATATAATTATGGTAAAAAAAACTATCGCATAATCATAGTTTCCAAATCTAAAAATTGTAATTTCTTATTTATAATAAATCTGTTTTTTTACCTTTAGCATAATTTGAGTAAATTCAAATGATTAAAGCAAAAAAAATATTTTATAACAACTATACTTTCTTAATTCAAATAATTAAAATTTAATATTTCCAGTAAATTGAATTTTTGTAGATTTTCGCAAAATTTATAATTGATAGGATTATAGACAATATAAATCTGAATTTAATAGTTGTTAATTTTATTTTTTTTAAAAATCAGCATTTATTTTGTTTGATTTCTTACCAAAATTAAAATTCTTTCTAAATAAGTATAACCAAAAATGTTAAATTCAAACAATATACGACACAATCCAAATAATTCCATATAAATTTGGATAACAAAATTAAAATATCCAATCTGACTTAAAAAAATGAATATATATTTATATCTACATTTATATAAAGAGGTCTCTAATGGTAATATTACTTGTTTAGAATATATTTCCATTTTAAGTGCAATTTACGAATCATTTAACTAATTTTAATTTTAAATAATTTACTCTATTATTAATATTAAAGTTTTTAAAAATCATAATAGTGGCATTATTATGGTTTTGTTTAGAAATATGTTTTATAATCAATTTAATTTGAAATAATTTGTAGTTGATTCAATATCAAAATATAAATAAAGTAGAAATGATGTATATGTATTTATATAAAATCATTAACATCGGTTCTAGCTTATGGTCCTCAGTTCGGAGTGGTCCGGTACGGGTATTTAAAAATCTCCAGAACTGTATCAAAAATATTTTCGGGACAGTACGGTTCGGAGAAAGTCAAAAAGTCAACAGATATTTTGGTTTGAAATTTTTTTGGTCCGGATATCGGTTCGATTTCGCTAATCTCCAAGTCTCGTGGCACAACCCTAATCTCTACAAGTAGTATCATAAAGGTTTTCCCGCCTAAATTACATCCCACATATAGTAATATGATTCTCTGGTAAGTATTGTAATTAAGGTAAGTTATGTTTTATTATTTATAGACAAAATCTAGATCTAATAAATAGTAATGAGAATCTTGGTAAATTTTGTGCCTTGACCTTAATTTTGGTAGGTTTTGATTTTTTTGTTTATATGGTGTGCATGTAATGTTGAATTTTTTTTCCTAGAAAATCTTTGGTTTTTTATTTATGGTAAAGTGAATTTTATTTGATTGTTGATTTAAAAATTTAATTTAAAAATATTTACCAAACTTGGAATATAAATAAGATGAGTCAAACTTTAAAATAATATAAATATAGAATAATTAAAAAAATAAAAGCTGAAAATTAGTTAAGAAATCTGCAAAATTAACAAACATAATTCAATAATTATTTAGATCTTAGCTAAATTTTTGATTGTGTAAACTATCTTTAAACTTTATTATATTATATTATAATATATATGCAAATGAATATTTTATATAAATGTACATTTATTATGTAAATAAAAATATTGATATTTATATTAAAAAATTAATATTTAAAAGTAAGTACGTAAGAAATATAATATAAAATATATTTAATGAATAAAATAATTATAACAATATCAAAATAAATACTTAATAAGAAAACCGAATGAAAATTAAAAACTTCAAAAAAGAACGTAAATTAAATAAATTAAAAAATAAGCATATTAAATCTAAAAATATTTAATAAATCTGAAATTATCCAAGAATTCACAAAACTATATAAATAAATGAAAAACTATGAAATAAAGCCTTAAATTTATAGAATAAACCTAAATTTATTTGATAAGTTTTAAAACCATCAGATAAATTATAAAGAGCATTAAAATGAATCGAGAAATTACAATAATAAAATTTTAAAATTATTGGATAAATTCATAAATAATCAAATAACATCTAAAATTATTTTAATACTTATTACATAAAATAAATATTATTTATTCGTTCTATTGTTTATGCTATATTATTTGTTAATAATTATTGCTCATTCGTTATTAAATTAACGTATATCGCAATTTATTGTATAAATTTCCATTTAATTTAATTGTCGAAAATCATTGTGTGAACTGTGAACATATAATTATTAAAGTTTTAGACAATTCAACAAGTACTTCTAATAAGTGTATAAGTTTAATTCAAATATATAATCAATTTTTTTTATTATTTTTCTAAAATTTTAATTTATTGTTGGATATTTAACATAATATTTTGTAAGAATTTAATAAATTATTATAATAATTATTTTTAAATAAATCTTACATTATTTAAATTCGTCTAAAGCGTGTCAATTAATCCATATACATATTCTCCCATTCAAAGGGTAGGGCAAGTTTGGGTATTCAGATACCGTCCTACCCCGTCCCATTAGTATTCTCACAATATACTAACTAATATTAAAATTATAATATTACATCCCGTGCATCGCATATACAATATACTAGTCACAATTAAAATCAATTGCAGAAGCCAATAGTTATCGTAATCTTGGAAATCTATATCCACGTCGGGGCCGTCTGGTTGGGTCTCTGGTAATGGGTTGGATTTATTAACTTAGGATTAGAGTGCCCAATCCAACATATTTATTACAGCCCATTTTAGTGTATGGTTGATAAAATTAGTTTCGGTAATAAGTGGGTTAACCAGTAACTTCTTTGGTTGAACATGTGATGTAAGAGGCTGATTTTCAGTGCTTTTACTCTTTTGTCCATTATCCTGCCAATTATACCCCATGCCATATTGGGCTCTGTTGGAAATTGGTTTTATAAAAATGGGTTTTGGCCCAATTTTAACTAATCATTTAAATGAGATCATTTATTAGTTTTTGAAAAATAAATAATATAATCATAATTTACACTGCGGGTAGATGAATATAGCATTTTGAATTTTTTAAAACTAATTTTGGGTAAATGAGAAATTAATGTATAAAATGAGTCACTTAAATGCCTTTTATCTAAGGAATATAAAAGGGTGGAAATATAGAAAGACATATCACACATGGAAAGCATGTTAAATTCTTGACTTGTTTATGTTGAGCTTCACCAAATTCTTCCTTAGGTTGCAAATAAGCCAAGCCGTTCAGAGTATTGAGCTCAACTTGATCAAAGACCATTTGAGCTCGTTTAATAAGATTCATTAAGATAAATGAACCAAACTCAAACTTAGAGATATTCGATTCGTTAGCTCATGAGCAGTCTCGTTAGTAAGCTCGTATAAATTAAACTAATAGTTTGACTTTAATTTTAACTTGTATAAATATACAAATATTTAAATAAACTTATTTATTTGAATAATATAATAGATTTAATAGATATATTATGCATTTTATGTATATATAGTTTTATTTTTATAATAAATTGAAGAATAACTTTATTTATAATTGTTATTTACTAAGGTCGTTTAGGCTCGAAAAAGTTCGTGAGCCATTAACATGTTCAAGAATTCAGCCGAGTTCGACTCGATAATAAACAAATCAAGCTCTAACTCTCAAAAGTTCGGTTCGGTTCGATTCGATTATAGCCGTATTTTTCTACTGTGCAATGCGATTGTGGTAAAAGCTAATTATGGGCTACAAACTCATCAATTTATATTCTAGGGTTATTTCCGACTTTCCATAAATTAATATGGGTAGCAAAAATAAGTAGGATAGTGGATCAGCCCTATAAATGTAAACCAGTATTCGTCTCTCCAAGTCTATATATGTAGCAGATTTGGTTCAAACTCTGGGTTCTCATCTCTCACATAAAAACCGAATAAATTTCAGACATCACAGGATTATTTTGAACTGTCGCAGTAATTTTAAGCAATTTTCAATTCCCTCCTTGTTGTATGAACTCATTATTGATGCACTTGACATGAATGATGTAGCTTATAACCCAAAAAAATTAGCTAATTGGGTTGTGGGTTCTTGTGATGGTTTGATTTGCGCTGCCATAAATAAAAACATATGATTTTGTGGAACCCCTCTACGAGAATTTTCAAAAAGCTGCCTGCTTTTGATGTGGAACTAAACGGTAGTGGTTTTTTTGCTTATGGGTTTGGCTTTGATAAAGCAAGCGATGATTATAAAGTTGTGGGCTTTTTGATAGTAGTTGGGGTTTGCTTGAGCAGACAGTGAAAGTTTATAGTGGAAAACGATCAAGAGCTTTGAGGATTGTTGGCCGATGAATGATCCCGCTACATTTGCCAATGGAAAACTATATTGGAATGCATATTTTAAGTTGGAGTTCAAATGTGTATGGGATATTATTTTTCTTGATTTAGAGACCGATGAACTTGGATTATTGCAAGTGCCAAATTATGTAAAAGATTGTGCATATTCAAAGTTGGGAGAATCTGAAGGATGCCTTTACGTGCTCTGCATTCATCTAACTAGTGCAGATGTGTGGATTATCCATGATAATGGGATTGGAAAAGAGACTTGGACTAAGATGGTTAGTATTCCTTATCCTGATGATTTTGGAGGAATTCCTATAAAGCAACATTTTATGTGCTGAAGAACTGTGAAGTTTTGTTGCATTCTGGTTCCAAGTTTTTGATTTTTGATGCCAAGGATGGTTCTTTCCGGTATCCTGAGATTAGAAGCCCTGAGATTAGAAGCTCATGCGACTTTATGGCAGCCAGCACTTATGTCGAAAGTTTGGTTTCACCGGTAGGGTTTCGATGAATGATATGCAAGTAATGTCTTATTAGATATATATTTTTATTTATGTTGATATTTACCTACTTCCGAAAAAGGCATTATATATGCTAAAGAACGGTAAAGTTCTATTGCGTTGTGGGTTGAGATTTTAGAGTTTCAAGATTAAAGCTTGCTTGTTTCAATTTCCATAAGTTGTTTTCATACGATGCTTTTCTATAATGGATTATTTTTTGTTCATAATGTTTCTTTCTGTACCTTTTGTTAACTTTTCACCTGAGTTATTGGTGATTAGAAGCTAAAAAAATGCTTTGTGATTGATGAAAAGATTTGTTGGCATACATGAAGAGATCATGTTCTGATCAAAAACGAAATAAGTGGTTGGTCATTGGTTTCAATTTGTGATTTGGTGTAATTTCGGATAACGTCAACAAAAACCTGTAGTTTGTAGAAGAGTGAAATTTAGTACGATATTGAAAACATAATGCTTATCTTAAAAGAGCTAGTTTTTTTCTTGATCAATAAAAGATGCTAAAGTTTACTACTTCTTGCTACAAATTCCTTACGTGTTCTCACACGATGAAGAAACAAAATTTTAATTAGTTGGGACGCTTCTTTGTAGGATATTTATGCATCTTATATGTACATCTTCTTTTCAATACAGTCGATTATGATATAGATTAAATTCCCAGTTTTTTTTAAGCCAGAAAAAGTTCATCAGATAGTTCATAAGTCTCAAATGCTGCTTTTTAATCTTGTAATTTACTACCATTAAGGTTCAGTCTAGTTACAAAAGAACTCAACTGTTTTTTTATAATTACAAGTAAATTTATTTGGTCTCTTTTCAGTGCTTGTTCAGCAACTTTCAGGTTCTATAAAGTAGTTGGTTTGCAGTTGGTGTGTGTCTGTAGAGGGAGGCAATTAAGCTTTTGTTTTCCGATTTTCATTATTGTTGTTTAAGCCCTCGTCAAATGAATTAGCTTTTAATGGATGTTGATTCATAAGTTTATATGGTTTGTGCAGGATTTGATTAATAAGTTTATATGGTTTAATTCATAAGTTTTTATGATTCATAAGTCCTCTGCCAGCTTCTCCAGTCGGTCATTTAGACCAGTGTTGTATCTGTAATCTACACTACTAAAAACTGATGTATAGTTTCAGGTGTAAATTTTTGCACTGTTGTTACTCTATAGTCACTATTTGGATTGTGATGTTCTAAACTATTGTGTCATTCTGGAAAATTCAGTATTAGCTTAAGAACTTTTGTGACTGGTCTTTTTCTGAAATATGCTCGCACCTTGGTTTCAAATCTTTGTAATCTTCATTGTAACCCTCGATTTGAATTTGATTTATGGGAATGGTGACGGATTCAATTTCACTGAAAGACTTGTTTATCTGTTGGTTGTCATTTGTAATTGTATATTGCATTTGAGGTGATTAAAACAAGAACTGTATAAAAGCATAAAATATCAGACTTAGAAATGTTATCTCATAATCTGTTCCACTCTGGATTTAACTTCTTTTTCAACCATATAAGTTTGTGTATGCACTCATGTTGGCAGAAGTTGGGAGGATATCGGAGGCATTAAAGTACTTCTCCTCTACCTCAATTTTCTTTTACAAATTGTCTTATTTTCTCAAGCAGTATTAAAAGGGTGAATTTTATAATATGGTCCAAATTTAAAAAATCTATCATTTTAAGATTTAAAATTTCAATCTTCTCAAATCAAGATTCAATTTTTATTTTTTTTTCTCAAATTGAGCTTTCCCTCAAATCTTGGGTTCTCACTTCAAGACCCCAAATTTGACCTTCTCTAATCAAGATCCAAATTTTTTTTTCTCAAATCGGGTCATCCCCCAAATTTTGGGTTCTCCTTCAAGTTTTAGAATTTCACAAAAAGAGAAATATCGGTGTAATCTATTACGTCAACCACAAAAATATTTTTCTTCTTTTTTTCGTATTTTCGCTCATTCTTTTTACTTGATCCATACTTATTATTAATTTTGTTTAACATGTAGAAACCAAGATCTATAAATATAAATGTATGTAGCTAACAAGATGGAAAAAGCCGTAAAATATTTATCGGTTACTAAAAAATAAGATATCCAAATGAATAAAAAAGAAGTAGTAAAATATTTTCTAATTGCTAAAAAAAAATAAGATATCCAAATTATGAATAAAAAGTGAGTAGGAAAATATTTTTCAGTTACTAAAAAAATAAGATATCCAAATTATGATTGAATTTTCTGATTTAAAACAAGTATCGATTTGGAAAAAAGAATGAGCAAAAAAATAAAAAGAGAAAGAAAATTAAATTTTGTGGCCGATGTGATAGATTACACTAATATTTCTCTTTTTATTAAATTTTAAACCTCGAATTGAGAGCCCAAAATTTGGAGAGGGCTTGATTTGAGAAAAAAATTAAAAATTGGGTCTTGATTTGAGAAGGTTGAAATTTTGGCCTTAAAGTGAGTAACCCAAAATTTGAGGGAGAACCCAATTTGAGAAAAAAATAAAAATTTAGTCTTAATTTGAGAATGTTAAAATTGTGGATTGTCTTAAAATTGGATCCTATTATGAAATTCTCATGTATTAAAATCACTTTTCTCTCAAGGAGAGCTACCAAACTCATGTGGATGACTTTTGTTTCCGAAAATCTAACTTTGCTTGTCTCTGCTAGTAATTTTTCTATACCAATATAATAGTGTGTGTTTTAAAGACCAATTAGGGGTTATGTAGAAATCAACCTGTCTGTTTCAATATCTGGTCAATGGATGAACCTTGTCTTGTCTAATAAGTAATAAGCCACGTGGACATTTTTTGATTATATCTTGTGGAATTATTTAATTTCCTTCAAAATGTTATTCGTTTTGTGATAATTCGTCAACTATGTAGACTTTTTATGTGGACTTTAGCATTATTTATATAGACTTTAGCACAAGTACTTTTCACATGTCAATAATAGTTGAGAAAATTGCCAAAATCATGTGATTGAATAGTTGTCAAAATTTACTTATAAATTATTGAAGTTCATTCAATGAAACATACGGAAGAAAAACATTTATATCTCTTATGTTTTTGCTTATTGTTCTAATTTACATCTTTCTCAATATATATTTGTATTATCATAATACAAAATAGAAATAATTTATAAAAATTCGGAGTTTAATTTTGGGTTATTGTTTTTTAGCACTGACTTATACCTATAGATATTTTGTTGGTTTGCAGACTGACATTTCCGATTTACCAATTTAGACTCATACTTCACATTTTTTATAAATTGGAACCTATTCACTTTTAATGATGAAAATGCCCCCAAGAAACATAAGTATACTCAAAATAAATTTTTGAGTATACTTATTTAAATTATAAAATCAATTAAAATTTAATTTAATTTAATTAATAAAAAATAAAAAGTAACTATCATATTGGATTCCGTCAAGTAAAAGCAAAGCAACTTGGATTAGGTGAACTTTAGGACTGCCATTTTTCGTGAAATTATTGTATGTATTATCACTCACACCCTCTTTCTTTCAATGATAATTATTAATTAAATTGGATGATTAATAAGTTAGATATAAAGTATCATAAAAATTATAAAATAAAAGAACCCCATTTTTCTTATTGAATTGATTCAGCATTTTGGTTAATTGGTGTACCCATTATTAGAGATCCACATAATATCAGCCAAGAACGGAAAAATAATTAAAAACAAGTGATAATTAGACTATGAATTTCATAAGTTGATTGTTAGATTTTATACCTTTATTTTCTTTATAAAACTCTATTGTTTGAAATTGGTAGAGCTTATTATAATTTTATGTTGTCCGGGATAATTTTTAACTTGGTATACTTGAATGAGTTCTTAAATTTATTTTTGCCAACTTATCAGAATAATTGAGATTACTTTCTAGCACAACTTAGTTTAAAAACATATATATTTGAGCTAGTCTCCTCATCGTCAGACCGTCTAATCTAAATATCCTATCCATCTCGTAGACCGACCAGGATCCACGAAAAAAAAAAAGGTATGCCTTCTGCGCTCACACTCCCGACTCGAGTTGTACCTCAACTCGTTCCTCGCTTCATTTGCTTCAATCGGTGATCTTGAATTTGCACCATATTCTCCTCTCCGCTTCATCCAAAAGCTTCGTTAATTCCTTAAGCTTTACTTTCGTAAACTCAACGTCTTCTCCACATCTCTGTTGTTGTGAAAGAAACAAAATATGAACATTTATTGAAGATGGAAAATGGTCTTAAAAAGTATGCACAAGAGAGAAGATGGATAAGTTTTAGTCTCATCAGCACAACTCATGTGGTTGGGTTATTACAAGAGAGTTATATATTTAGGGACTACTAATATAAATACTAAAATACTCTTTAGGAAATTACTAATACTTTTTGAGAAACTACTAATATTTTTACGAGGACAACTAATACATTTGGGAGTATATTAATGAGAAATACTAAAATACTCTTCTTGTACTAATACATTTGAATAACTTCTAATACTTTTTAGAATGATGACTAATACTTTCGGGAGAAATTTTTAATTATGCAGGAGCACTACTAAAAATACTCTCTAGGAAATTACTAATACTTTTTCGAGGAACTACTAATACTTTTACGAGGGACAACTAATACATTTCGGGAGTATATTAATGAGAAATACTAAAATATTCTTCGTGTACTAATACATTTTTTAATAATGCTAATACTTTTTATAATGATAACTAATACTTTTCGAAGTACTATTAATACACTTCAGAAAAAAATTAATTATATTCAGTGGAAACTACTAATACATTTTTAAGAACGCTAATACATTTTAGAAGGACGACTAATACTTTTCAGAAGGATTGTTAATACATTTCGAGAGAAAAATTTAATTTATTTCAAGAAACTACTAATACTTTTTCGAGGAACTGCTAATACTTTTTTGAGGGATTGCTAATACATTTCAGGAATATATTTAGGAGAAATACTAAAACTCTTCAGGGAACTACTAATACATTTCGGAAGAACTGCTAATACTTTTTAAAAGGACGACTAATACATTTCAGAAGGACTGCTAATACCGATACTCCCTGAAAACTACTAAAACACCACTGTTAATATTACGCAAATGCCACGGATCACGGGTCGGCCCGTTAGACGGTGCCCTGGACAGAGTTTTTGTGTATATTATTTTTAATTAAAAAAGGAATCTTTACGGTATAATATTGGGAATCGGTGCGGGTTTGATTGAGGGGTAAAACAATACCAATTGAGAGTATAATGGGGAAAGTAATACAATTGAGAGACGATAGAGTATATAGGTACTCAAAGAAAATACGGGTGAGGGAGCATAGTGAGATTTACCCAAAACTTATTCAATGTGACGCGCGTGCTCGTATCACGGTAACATTTCGAACCATTTTTTAAAAAATAGTATCAATTTCACAGGACCAACCCGAAAATATTTCAATCAACGTTTTGATCGCGAAACAACATTATCGAATTAGCTCAATTTTAATAATATTTTAAGTTAAAATCATGTCCCAAGATTGATAGATTTTAAGCATAAAGTAGAAATACGACAATTGGGTTTTGGACCAAGTATATTTGGTCCATCCCCTGAGTTTCAGCCACATAGGCAAAAACATGCAACATCAGTATTAGGTTTTGGGACCATAATCAATTTAGTTGGACCAACCCAAAAGCCTATATAGACATATAAAAAGAAGTCCACTTTAGAATAAATTCATGGACCACAATAGCGTGGTCCATGTTCTATAAAAAAAAACCTCTTAGGCCCAACTAGTTTAAGTTTTCACACTTTTCTTTTTTCACTACTTCGGGCTGCATCTTGATCACTAATAGCCCAAATTTAACTCAAAACTATTAAATATAGACTAGACTAATTTTCATGTAATATCAACTTAAAAGATGGCTAGAAATATGGTAACTGAACTTGTTTAAATAGAAATTCAAATAGTCCAGCTTTTATAAAAAAATAAATAGATTCAACTTAATTAGATGATACTCAATCAATCACATGCTATATATAATTATAAATGAGCAAGTCTCTTGTGAGACGGTCTTACTGGGATCTAAATCCGTGAGACGGACCTCCTAAGGCTCCGTATTGAGAACATGAACCATGAAAATAAATTTAAAAATAATAATGAACCATGAAGAAACAAAAATAAACCCTAAAAACATGAATCATGAAGAATAAACCCGAAAAACAAAAATAAACCCAAAAATAAAAAATAAACCCTAAAAAACCTAAAAATCCTAAAAACCCAAATCAATTAAAAATAAACCCAAGAAACAAAATAAACCCTAAAAAAACAAATATAAACCTAAGAAAAATAAAATCAAAAAAAAATATTTAAAACTTTATGTAAGGGTTCCGTCTCACGCAAGTTTTTGCCATTATAAATTAGTTTACGGCCACGATTTTGGAATATGAATCAATTATATAGTAAGTGTAAATCTACTCATGACAATATAGTAATTAGCTTTTATGGGGTCAAATGACATAGTGATCAGCTTTCATGGGTCATGTTTAAATATGTGAGTTGTGAATAGAGGCATCAAAACGGATCGGGCGGTTGGGCTAGTCTGTCTGTCCCGCCCCACCTAAAGTATGAGATGAGTTAGGTATTTAGTGGCTCGCTAGGAGACGGATCTAAACAGGCTAGCCCGCCAAAAAAAAAAATTTAAAAAAAAGAGAGAGAGAAGAAGAAAAAGAGTAGAAGAATTGATATTTCTTATTTTCATATCTAATAAAAGTGTATATAATATTTTTAAATATATATATATTTATCAAGTATTATGTTTAACTTATTAAGTTTGTTTACGTAGTATTTTAGATTTTATTACAACTTGAACTTTGTGATTTGGAATATCTCGTGGACTTGAATCTTGATCACTTGATTCTATTGAATTAAGATTGTTGAATTATTTGTTAAACTAAAGCATTAAAATACATAATATATGAAAAATTCTTTTTTTTTTATTTTTTGACGAGCCTGGCACGCCTAGCCTTGCAGCGGGTTGGGTTGGGCAGATATTTCGCCATCTATTATGCGGGCTTTTTTGGCCCACGAGTTGGCCCGCCCCACCACTCATTTTGACACTTCTAATTGAAAGTGATAATTAATTAGGGAAGAAAACGTATCTTAGAAGCCAAATGAGTTATTCTTTCTATCACCAATTGGTTTAGGATAACCTCACTTGGTGTCTTAACTTCCTTTTAAATTGGTACACTTCATGCTGTGTGCTTACCAAGTCCCAAAATCTAGCATGTCAATCTGGATGTAAACTTTCTAGTCTTTCTAACTAGAAGAAATATTTCTTTCAAAAAGAAAAATAGAAGAAAATATTTATCCGAACTATTCGAGTTTTTTTACTTTGTTACTTAAACTTTTTTTTTTGTGGACACCTTACCTCCTTTAGAGTACTGGTTTTCAAATCGCCTCATTCGATTAATTTTAGTGAAAAAAATCCAATCAAAATTCCATTACATGTACATCACTAGAATTCAAATTATCATTTATCACCTTAAGAATTCAACATGCACGTCACCGAATTTTAATTGTCATCTTAAGAATCCAAAATAACATAAGTGGTGGGATTCTTGGTAAATAATAGAACGATAATGTAAACAACAACGTATCATTATTGACTTAATCAGTAGACAAAATTTGTAATCATAGTTGAACGTCCTATTTTGCCTAAGAGTTTGGAAAAGGCAGAGTACACAGAACTTTGGTTTTATCAAATATTTATACAAGGTTTTTAAAATGTTGGAAGTTGGAAAGACATGGGCTTGGACTATCAAAATGAATCACACTTTTATGTAGAACCTTTATTTTTATTATTATTTTACTCTTACTGCCTACTGCTACTACAACTACTTAGGATGTTTCAGAAACTGCAAATATTTATTTATCTAAAAGATAAATTCTATTTCGAACTTCAAGTCTAAAAATTTCAGCCCTTTTTCAAAATAATCGAGACCTTATGCTTGAAAAATATTCTCTGTTACATTTGACAAGAAGTAAAAGAAAACATATTTTCTCAAAATGTAATGCCAACACAACCTTCTACATTCAATTCGCCCAACATTACAACCCACTTACCCATCTATGAAACATAGATATACGGTGGATATGTGTACGATATGGCACGGGTAGGAAAATATCGTATATTTTAAAATTTTAAGGATATGAATACAATATATTATTGAAATTTTAATGATACAGGGTACTTACTAAGTATAATTCGAAAAAACGATATTTCGAGCATAAAAAACTAAATTTAAAAATACTCAAATGTAAAATGTAATAACTCACATAGATACAACAAAAAAATGCTGAAAATATGAGCAATATGATAAGTTATCTCTCTTTTAATGTGTGGATGTATCCATTTTAGATCATGAAGTATTATATAAAGTATCATATCGATATTCGATCATTGAGTACGTTATCCTTAGTGTTTCCTAGCAACCCACTATTTCATCGTAGGAATCATTTCAAAGTATTTTTAACAAAAAAAAAAAATGATGGCAAAATCCATGGCATATTTTTGCATTAACTCACATTAATTGGTTCCTCAAAAAAAAAAAAAAAAAAAAAAAAAACTCACATTAATTGGAGTAGGATCGCAATTGCTAAATTTAAGGCATAAGATCCCAAAAAATGGAGAAAAATTGGCGGATTATGAATTATAAATTCGTAAGTTCACATGAAATCTCTAACATAAACTTGCTTATAATAATGTTTATAAGCGGCTGTAGAAAAATAATGTTTATAAGCGACATGAAATCGCTTTATTTAAGGTGAGGATCATATTCCATTTTATTAAGTGACCAGCATTAGTGACACCTAAACTCAATAATTGGTTACTTAATTAATTTAATACAGATAACATGGTTTAGTTCGCTATATATATCTACTACAACATTTATTAATTTACAAGATAAGGTCTTATAATTGAACATGATACGTACAGTCACACTGATGACATTAGTTTAAAAGATAATTGATTGGATACGCTATAATCATGTTGATAATATACTCAATGTAGACGATAATTAAAATTTGTGAAAGCATTATTCTAAGCTTCAAATCTTTTTAGTTATGATATAGATGATGCCACTTTTTATTTTAATTAATTCTCATAGACAATACATACTTTTCTTATAAATATTTCTAGAAATCTTGTCTTACAAATTCCAATATAAATTTTATTGATTATTATTCAAATGAAGCCACTCAAATTAGAAATTTCTTATGCAAAATAATGTCAAATAAAGTTTTATTAGCACATTGATGTGTAACACATGTATATAATGCCATCCGGAAATAGTGGTAGAATTGGAGAAAAACGTAAAATTTGTCCGTGAAAGAGCAGACAAAACTTCGCCGCATGAAAACGCAATCAGAGCCATTAGCAACTTTTTCTGCAACTTTACCTTTTCAATACAAATAATGAACTCTTTTCCAAAAAAAAAAAAAAAGAAAATACAATAATGAACTATTTTAAAAATAATTAAAACTTAAGTCGATAGAAGATAATAAATTATTAAGTTTCTAAATCAGTCGGCTTCTGATAAAAATTTCACATGTTCATCAAACAAAGACAACATAATAATAAATTATTAAATTTGTCATGGTGATTTATATTATGGGATTTCAATATTAATATTTATTTTGAATTTCTCCTAATAAATTGAACGCTCGGATTACTTGGAATTCTTACTCCAAATACCGCATCAAATCCAAATCGCTCTATTCAAATACAACCTTAATTTATTTGATTATATTTTTTATTCAAAATATATGCCTGTCAAATCAAGTCCGTCTCATAATTAAATAAGAATCGATTTAACCGGGAAAATCGATATACGAAGGCTCCTTCGGGGTGGAACTCGGGGTGGATCTTCGGTCGACCGACCGGGGTCACCGGGTATTTTTAGATGGGTGACTGAAACATGAACGCACGTTAGGCTAGCGGAGGAGCCCCGGCTAAGGCCCTCCGATCTTAAGTCGGTTCGGGTCGTGAGGTTAGATGAAGTAAGAGTAGTGAAGAGATGAATGAAGAGTAAAAGCTTAACCTCTTGTTCATTGTACCGACTTTTATAGTGGTGATTATGTACAAACATATTGGTCCACGTGGCATCATCGGAGAGCCTTTTTATCGGAGGATCAATGGTGGGGAGGAGAGCTCGAGTCGAGTCGGTTCGGTCGGGTTGGCGGTTCGGGTGAACCCGACCAGTGTGAACAGTCGATCGCGGATCTTGGCTCCTTTAGTCACTATTAGGCTTTTTAAGGGTAAAGTGATAAAATCACTTTATTGGTTTATCATTACCCCCAACTTCTTTTATTTTCTAAGTAAAAGAAGTTTGATCTAGTTTATTGAATTTGAAAGGCTTGAATTTGAGCCGTCGTTTTCTTGACTATTGAATTCTCCAATGGTACCAAATATTGACAAGGGGGTAAATTTTTATTTACCTTCTCTGAAAATCAAGTCTGGTTTGCCCTAAGGTTTTTCTTCGGCGTCGTGTGTCTCTCACTTGTTCTCTCGTCGGCTTTGTGATCGTCGTTCGCATCGCGTCGTCCATTCGCATCGCGTCGTCCATTCGCGTCACCTAGCCGGGCGCATCGCGTCGCGTCTCGTCTCCTTCAAGATCGCCCCGTCGGGTTCGTCTCCTTCAACGCGCGTTGTCCTCCACTTCCTCTTAGGGTTTCTCCACTTGTCCTCCGGTAGATCATTTCTTCCTTAATGTCTTCTTCTAGTTCTTCTAGATCGACTCGGGGTTTGGGTGGGGTCGTCCTCTAGCTCTTCTCATTCTAACTATGACGGTGAGATAGATCACGAGGTGTCCGCCCCCGGGATCTTATTAGATCCTCCGTAGAGACTCATGAGATTCCTCATACATAGAATATTTTTTTTTTAGACGATTATGAGATCGTGATCCCCGGTCCTGAAGATAAAATGGATAAGCCTCATGCCCGATGTCTTGCTTTTCACGTAGCTAGCTTAGAGATAGGCTAAGGTTTCCCTTTCGGCCAAGTAGAAAATATTTTGATGGGTTTAGCGTTTGCCCCGCTCAATCGGGTACCCAACTCTTTTAGACATATCATTGGGTTCATCATCATTATGCGGTTCTTTAATGTGGACCCTCTTTAGTCCATTTTTGGTCTCTTTATTCCATGAGCTCCTCTAACAAGACGGGTGAGGTTGGTTTTTTTGTTGATTGATAAGCCTCCTTCCTCTCTTGGGACTTGGAAGGATTCTTTTGTATATGTTCGGCCTCTTTCGGATCGCCTTGGAGGTATCCTCGGTGTGGAGGATTGCTAGACCTCGGTCTCGAGGCCTCGGGCCTTTTACTTGAGATGATAAATTTGTTTCTAGTCGATTAACTAAGGGATGGTTCAAAGCATCCAAACTTGTGGCCTTGCACCTCGAACTTGTGGCCGAACTCTTGGTAATTGTCTTCAAATTTTTATTTTTATTTCCTTTACGTGTACTAATGCTAATGCTTCTTGTTCTCTCAGAGAGATGGTTGTTCGTGCTTATATGGTGGCCATACAAATGAAGGCCTAACTTGCAAGAGGGCTTTCCAAGCCTATTCTACTACCTCCCGCTTCACCCCATTTGGTGTCTTCGACGCCTAGTGCCACCTCTACCTCCCTCCCCGCTCTTCACTTCGTGTTCCTTTCTCTCGAGATGAGGCTCAGCGAGAATCTCACCCGAGGAGGAGTCGGTGCTATTTAGCCCTCAAGAGACCCTACCCTACCCATCATCGTGGAGGTTACCCCAAGACGGGTGGTTAATCTTTCTCGAGGGAGAAGAGAAAGAGAGCTAGAGGAAGAGGGTTCCCCGACGCGGAGATAAGGCTCAGAAGCATAGCTTAAGACCTTTAGTCTTGCTTTGGCTTTTCACGCTCTAGCGTGAGGGGTGGAGGTGATGGGTCATACCGCACCACATTAACCACCTTCCCTATCTCGCCGCCCGTCCGCCGCTCAACTTTCATACTTTATTTCGGGTGAGGCTAGCTTTACGCTCTAGCGTGGAGGGTGGATGTGATGGGTCTCAACTTGCACCACATTAACCACCTACCCTAACCGCCGCCCTATCCGCCCCGCCTCAACCTTCATACTTCATTTTTGTAATAGAACCACATGTCTACCTTGGTTGGCAGGGGGTGAGGTCGGCTTTACGCTAGCGTGGAGGGTGGAGGTGATGGGTCTCGGCTTTGCACCACATTAACCACCGCCCTAACCGTCGTCTATCTCGCCTCGCCTCAACCTTCATACTTCATTTTTGTAATAGAACCACTGTCTACCTTGGTTGGCGAGGGTGGTGAGGGCTCTTTTTACGCTCTAGCGTGGAGGGTGGAGGTGATGGGTCTCACTTACACCACATTAACCACCGCCCTAACCGCCGCCCCTATCTCGCCCGCCTCAACCTTCATACTTCATTTTTGTAATAGAACATAATGTATTCTATCATTTTTCTTGTTAATGAAATTCTTTGGATCAACGTCATTGTTTTGGTTCATTTTTTCCGGATAATATCCAATTGATATTTTTCCAATTAATTTTTTTCTTTAGATAAGCTCGGTGAACTCTTAGCCTTAGAATTATTTTCGGACTTGTGTAGGTTTTACACTTCGTCGTACATGAGTGTCTTGCTTAGCAAATTTCATCCTTCATGTTCTTGCTTATATTCCCGCTTCGTTTCTCGTGAACTCTTTGCCTAGTCTCACGCTTCATATTTTTGTTTGGCTTCACATGAGCATCTTGCCTAGCCTCAAATGAGTCTTTTCGGGCATGAACCTCTTGCTTGGCCTCACGTGAGCCTCTTGGAGAGCGAACCTCATCGCTTAGCGTCCTCCGGTGGCTTCACGTGAGCCTCTCAATTTCGCGTGAGCATCTTGGCTCCGCACTAGCCTCTTGGTTACACGTGAGAATCTTGGCTTCGCACAAGCCTCTTGGTTATACGTGAGCATCTTGGCTCCTCATGAGCCTCTTGATTACACGTGAGCATCTTGGCTCCACATGAGCCTCTTGGTTTCACATGCATCTTGGCTCCGCATGGGCCCTCTTGCCGCTTTACGAGAGCCTCTTACATGGCTTCCCACGAGCCTCTTGCCTAGCCTCACGGGAGCCTCTTACTTGGCCTTTCGGACACCTCTTACTTGGCCTCTCGCAGCCTCTCTTGTCTAGCGTGATGCTTCATGCTTGTGCTTCACGTCACGATTCACTTCACGTGAGCATTTTACCTAGCTTTACACTTGAACAATTTTTATTTTATTTTTTTATTTTTGCTTAGCTTTACATGAGCATATGGGTGGCTTCGCACTTCGCTTTGTGTAAGCATATGTTAGCCTCACCCTTCGCATAAGATATGGTTAATCCGCTTCGCTTAGCGTAAGCGCATAGTTGGCATCGTCTTCGCTACACGTTAGTGTATGGTTAGTCTCACTCTTCACCCTTCGCGATAAGCATATGGTTAGCCTCGCTTCGCTTTGTGTAAGCATATGGCTAGCCTCGCGCGCTTTCTTCAGCGTTAGTGTATGGCTGGTCTCACACTTTGCGATGCATATAATTAGCCTTGCGCTTCGCTTCTCCGGCCTCACGTGAGCCTTTTTCTGGCGTCACAGAGCCTCTTTTGCTTCGCCCCGACGGCGTAAGCATATGGCTAGCCTCGCGCGCTTCAGCGTAAGCATGTCGGCCTCACACTTCGCTTCAGCGTTAGTGTATGAATGGTCTCACGCTTCACTCTGCGTAAGCATATAGTTAGCCTCCGCCGCTTCACGTAAATGGCTAGCCTCACGCTTCACTTTTGCGTAAGCATACCGGCCTCGCGCCGCTTAGTGTAAGCATATAGTTAGCCTCTCGCTTTGCTTCACGTAAATGGTTAGCCTCGCCGCTTCGCACACGTGAAGCATGTCTAGCCCTCGCGCTGCTTCGCGTAAGTGGCTGGCTCGCGCTTTCGCTTCAGCGTAAGCATGTTCGGCCTCGCGCTCATGGCGTAAGCATATGTTCGGCCTCGCGCTTTCGCGCGACGCATATAGTTAGCGTTCGCCCGACGTAAGCATACATCGGCCCGCCGCTTCACGTAGTGGCTAGCCCCGCACATTTGCGCTTCGCGTAAGCATGTCGGCCTCGCGCTTTCGCCGGCGTAAGTGGCTAGCCGTGTCTTCGCCGGCGTAAGCATGTCGGCCTCGCGCGCCCGAGCGTAAGTGGCTAGCCTCGTGCTTCGCTTCTCGTAAGCATGTCCGCCTCGCGTTTCGCTTCACGTAAGCATGTCCGGCCTCGCGTTTAAGCCGTGTGAGCATATGCGGCGGCCTCGCGCTCGCGCGCGTCGCACGCATATAGTTATCCTTTCGCGCCGGCGTAAGCATACATCATCCTGCCCGCTTCGCTTCACGCAGTGGCTCGTGCCGCCGCGCTTCGCGTAAGCATGTCGGCTCTCGCTTCTTCGCGTAAGTGGTTAGCTTCACGCTTAAGCTTCCCGGCGTAAGCATGTCGGCCTCGCCGCTTCGCGTAAGTGGTTAACCGTCGAATTATCTGAGTTACTTTTTCGGGTCATTTGACTTCACATTACGATTTTTTAGATGTTTCGCTTAATGCCATGATCTTTTTAGATCATCTAACTTCATAAGACGATGTTTCCTAGATCGTTTCCCCTTAATGTCGTAAACCCTCTTTTTTTTTATAGATCTCTTCCGTTAATGCCGTGATGTTTCTCGGATCATTTAGCTTCATATCACGATCTTTCTCGGACGCCGATTAATGTCATGATCTTTTTCGATCGTTTAGCTTCATGTCACGATCTTTTCGGGATCGCTTCGATTAATGTCGTGATCTTTTCGATCGTTTAGCTTCATGTCACGATCTTTCTCGGATCGTTTTTGGTTAATGTCATGATCTTTTCAGATCATTTAGCTTCATGTCCGATCTTTTTTGATCGTTTTTGGTTAATATCATGATCTTTTTCAGATCGTTTAGCTTTTATGTGAATCTTCTAGCATCGCTTCATTTCACTTCATTGTTCTCTTTACTTCATGGTGCACTTCACATGTGCCCCATTCACATCCTTGTGCACTTCATTGTGTACCCCGTTTTATTTCATTTGATGAACTCTTATTTTAATTCATTCTTTGCCAAGCGCTCTATATTCACTTTCACTTCAAGCTACACTTAGGTTATTGCTTGTGACCTCATTGCATTGTATTTACTCATTGATAAGTGATATTCAAGATCATAGAATATGACATCATCCTTAAAAAGTGAAGTGTGCATTCAAAGAAAATTTGCGTTCAAATGCAAACTATTTATAATTTGAAACGAGTTACTTACAATATAGAGATGCTTCCACGTATGAAGCTTTGAGGTTATGCACACTTTGAGGCTTCCCATAAGGATCCAACTTTCACACATGTTCGACACTTGGAATGCATATCATTGATCTTCTTCATCTTCTTGGTTTGTTGTTTTTTTTTTTATAAAATTTTAAGGAAGGCTTGGCCTCTTTCTTCGAGATCGAGGTCAGGTCGAGCTCCTTTGCCTCAAGGTTGTGCCTCTTGACGTTTGGATCGAAGAAGGCTTTGCCCTCTTTGCTTCAAGGTCGAGGTCGAGCTCCTTGCCTCAAGGTCGTGCGTCTTTGACCTTTTCGGATCGAGGAAGGTTGACCCTTTTTGCTTCAAGGTCGGGTCAAGGTCGAGCTCTCTTGCCTCGTGGTCGTGCCTCTTTGACTTTTTCAGGCACCGAGGGAGGCTTGGCCCTTTTTGCTTCGAGGTCGGGGTCGAGGTCGAGCTCCCTTGCCCCAGTCGTGCCTCTTTGACTTTTCGGACCGAGGAAGGCTTCGCCCTTCTTGTACTTTTAGCATATTCATCTCTTCTTCATCTTTTCTAACCCTATGCTTCTGGGGAGTAGCATCTCGGGGTGGCACATCATTTCTCCTATTTTGGGGCGGGACTTCACTTTTGACTAAGTGGTCACCGGCGCCTCCCTTTTCTACTTGTGCTCAACTACTCGTTTGCTAGCTTCAACTACCTTTTTTTTTTTTTTTTGGCACCCTCGGTCTTCAACCTCTTGATGCTCCTTTCTCATTTGCCATGAAGGTGAAAACATGAACAATTTATAAGACTTCATTCGTCCTCTTCGACATCTTGATCACCATCTTTACTTCTACTCACTTTCCCACATGACGGCGCCAATCGATTTAACCAGGAAAATCAGTATACTGAAAGCTCCTTCGGGTGGAACTTGGGGTGGATCTTCGGTCGACCTTCGGGTCACTTCGGGTATTTTTAGATGGGTGACTGAAACATGAACGCATACGTTAGGCTAGCCGGAGGGAGCCCCCGGCCTAAGGCCCCCTCCGATGCTTAAGTCGGTTCGGGTCGTGAGGTTAGATGAAGTAAGAGTAGTGAAGAGATGAATGAAGAGTAAAAGCTTAACCTCTTGTTCATTGACCGACTTTTATAGTGGTGATTATGTACAAACATATTGGTCCACGTGGCATCATCCGGAGAGCCTTTTTATCGGAGGATCAATGGTGGGGAGGAGCTCGGGTCGAGTCGGTCGGTTCGGGTCGGGTTGGCGGTTCGGGTGAACCCGACCAGGTGAACAATCCGCGGATCTTGGCTCATTTAGTCACTATTAGGCTTTTTTAAGAGTAAAGTGATAAAATCACTTTATTGGTTTATCAGAATCCATTATAATTATAGTTTAATCACTCTAATAGTTATCATTAAAGTCATCCTAGCCATACGGAATTGAGTAGTCCAATATACACGTATCCTTGCCTTTTCTTCGGAGAAATTATTTTATTTTTCAAGATTTCTTAATTAAAATCAATTGTCTTATTGGAGAGTAATTCCCAACAAACACATATAATTTTTTTAACAAATACAATTAAAAATAAAACTAAATTAATAAATTATAATATCCAAATATATATGTAAATCGAATATAAGGAGAAGTTATATGAAAATTTACTAAACATATTTTCCTTTAATTTTGGTTATAAAACAAACACTTATTAAAAAAATGAACTAGGGTCAAAGGGATCACCGATTTAGGGATTTTGGATGACTTGATCGGGTGGCAACGATTTTTAGTCACCCGATTTTGATATACACTACAAGAAAATTCCACTTACCGATAGAATTTACCGACAAAAATGATTTTGTCACTAAATTTTACAGATTACCTACAAAATATCTATAGAATAAAAATATTATATTTTCCCAAATTATACCGATAAATTATGATGACTGAATGATTTTTAATTTACCGACGATATCCCGTAGGTATTTACTATGATTTTAGATTCCGTAGGTAAATATTTTACCTACAACAATTTTACCTACACTTTACAATGTTCTTAATATTTACCTACAAATTTTTTCGTAGCTAAATTGGTTTAGTCTTGTAGTGATATAATAGGACCAAATATATGACCGGCTCCAGGTTAAACGGTTGAACCTGGTGTCCGTCCCAATTTCACAATATTGCCCTCGGCTCAATACACTTCACCCCAGGCCCAAAGAACATAAATATTTTGACTGCAATTTTTATTTTATTTTTTCGGGGAAAAATTACACCGCAATTTGATAAACTAATTGAAATGGACCGCGACTATTGACGTCTTGTAGGATTAATATATCATATACATAATACCGGACATTTGGCCTAAAGTGGTATCACTCCTTCCAATGTGTGGGAGATCGGGTTCTATCCCGAGTGAAATGTGTGTAACTCAAAAAAAAATATATATCATATACATAATCATTGGAAATTTGGGTTTGATAAGTCAGAACATACTTGTTTGTTTATGTTTCTAAGCCACTATTTACAATTTCTAACTATTCATAGAAATGAAATCATGTTTGTTTATAAATTTTTCAATAAAAATTATCATTTTTATTTTTCATTTTTCACATAAAATAACATCTCAAACCTATAATTTCAATTCTCAACCCTATACATTATCCTACATCACACATCAATTACTATTCTCATTTTTTTTATCCAAATATATATGTGGGACCCTCAATTATCAATTTTATCTACTTAAAATATTATCATATATATCTATTGGGATACACTAGCCTACAATCTTACAAGTATAAAATATATATTCAATTAAAATATTCAACCACTATCAACTTTTCAAATTATTATATATAAAATATTATTTCAAAACTACTCAACCAAACATAATCTCATTTTCAAACCTACTTAAAACTCATTTTCATTCACTCATCCAAACACAATTAGGTTTTTACACGAAAACCAATAAATCCTCAAAATTCATTTTTTAACACTAGAAACTAGAAATGATCTATGCAAACATAACCATACAAGGCTAATTTATTTTTTCCTACTCTACCTAAAAAATACCACGTATACGTAGTGGCCCAATAAATCCATCAGATTGTGCTATCAGTTTCTATTTGTTAATTAGTTTATTATGAAAGTATTCTAAAAACGATAGGGCTAGTGGGGACTTAGCGTCTAGGCGGCGGAGCTTGGGGCGAGGTTAGGCGGGATCTAGGCGGAGTTAGGTGAAGCCTAATCAATCGAGAATAACATAAGCGGACAAAGGAGGCCTAGCGCCTAAATTGGGACTAATCGGAGCTACACGGATATTTTTAGAATAATCGTTTATGATATGCGTTATTTACGTTAATACAACATCATGCAATAAACTTAATGTAGCGTCCAAATTAAATATGGTTAAAGTTACGAGAAAAAGCACAAAATGCTTAGAAAGATTACATAATATATTAACCTAATTAGGCAATCCCGAGAGCTAAATACGAATAATTATGTCCACATATGAAGAATTTGGCAAATATTTTCCTATGGGATTCTTAAAACTCAATCCAAGTAAATCTCTTTGATGGAAAGTTCCAGCTTATATCGGATGTGGACATAATTATATATAACGTAATAAGCTATATCATGTTATATATAGCGTGATAATGTGTATATATATAACGTGATATGTTCGGGACGAGTTTTCATGATATATTTTAGCTTATAACGTGGTAAAAATATCTTATATTTTATCGATGTTTTTTCATCTTATTTAGGTTGGTCCTTCGTGGAGGAGGAGTCTTACCGTGATTCCCGAGCTAATATTTCCGGACACATCAATCCCAAAGTCCTCCCCGTAATCGTTGCGGAGTTAAGGAGGTACTCGGGAGAGCATGACGTATATACGGAGTTCAAAACTCTGTTTGGTCACTTTCTTGAGTTTGACGGAAATACGGTTGTAATGCTCTCATCCATGTACGTCTTTTATGCCACGAGATACATAGACTGGAGGCCTCGGACAATGAGTGTTGGTTCCATATAGGAGAAGCGGGACATCGGGTTCTCCCATCAGTATGCTCTGATCTTGGTCTATTGTTTGCCCCGGCACGGTTTGATATTACGTGGACCATGACATACCGGAGGGTGGGCGACGGACATTTTTGACTCGTGAGTAAGCGGCATCACCGCTTCTACTTTGAATGATCTTTTTGTCGAGGGTAGATTCCATGAGTCACCTACGATACGCTCAAGGTGGCCAAGATCTTGGTCAGATTATCCGCTTGTCGGTCTAGATCGCGGACGCCCATTTGTACCCCGGTGGATTGGTGGGTTTGGGTCTAGTCGAGGACACCGTGCGGTGGGAGAGCTTCTCATGGGGGAAGTATACTTATACGATCTTGATGCACTATATGCGGAGTTTGCCTCATACATTGTCGACTCTTGGTGTTGAGAATCGGTTACCTTCGTATCACTTCTATGGGCATATATTTGGGTTGTTGGTACATACTCGTTTTATGACTATTTTCGTAATTTTATATATGCATGACATCGTTGTTACTTTGCTTATTAAATTGGTTAATTGTTTTTCGACAAACATGGGCATTCGAGGCTATACCTTCTTTGGGTGAGGTCCGTGGTACGAGTCTCGTCTGTCCGTGTACCTAGATGCCTTCGTTGGAGGTTGAGAAAAGAGGTGACGATTTGCGCGCATTTTTTGTTTGAGGAGGTATATAACTCGTATAATTCTTTGTTTTGATTGTATAACTTGTATAATTATTTATTTATAAATCGTTGTGTCATTCGGGGATCTTTTTCCGCCCACGAGACATTGGCGCCGAGTGAGGAGGAGGAGCGTCGATTGTATTAGACAGACATCATTGATGATATCCTCTCAGTCCTCCTCGATATATCCCGAGAGAGAACAGGTTCGGGGAATGGCTCGGGGAGTAGGGGTGCTCGGGGTAGTTGGATATCTCGATGTCTTTAGTGGGACAACCCCTGGGGGGTGTGAGTCGGGGCACTCGGGTGCTAGTCGGGGGCACACAAGGTGCAAGTCGGGGTAGTCGCATGAGAGGATGTAGCCGAAGCACATCCGGAGGCCTCGAGAAGAGGCTTAGGGAGAATCCGCCACCTCGCCAGGATGATGATCTAGTATTCGAAACAGCCGACAGCCAGTCATTCCGAGCACTTCGAGAGGATATCCGAACCGACCAATATGAGGAAGCGATGATAATCTTGGTCATGTAGACGGGTGAGGATGATGATATCGGGGCCTCTTTGGGGACATTGATAGAGGAGCATATTGCATGGATAGGGAAGTGTGTTGACGGTCACATGACTCGCTTGGAACAACGTCGACATGGTTTGGTGATCGCATTACACGTTTGGAGGCGTGTTGACGAGCACATTGGTGGATCAGGCGGCGATTTGACGATGTTGACGAGCTCGTTAGGCGACGATTTGACGGCCGGAGGAACACCTCACCTAGTTGGGGAACGCGTGACCGATGAGCTTAGTGTGGTAACGCAACTTATTCGATCCGAGATAAGCCGCAGTTCCCATTCATGGGTCAAGATGAGGAGTTCATGCACGCTAGTCAGTGCCACCGCTGACCAAACCACTCATATTCTCGCCTCCTCCCCCGCTTGCGCGACTATCACTCCTTCCTCTCCTCCCCGATGTGACTATTCAAAGCGTGCTTTGTTCAAGATAGGCAACCATCCCATTTCTTATCACCCATTCAGGCCCATAGATGTGCGTATGAGAGACGCTACGACGACGGATTAGTATCGCCGCTTATTGGACTTCACGAGAGGAGTGAGTAGCATGTTTAAATAAGTCAATTTCAAATATTTTATTTATTTTATTTCATGTTAATTAACCACATGCAATTTGAATGGCATGACAGAGAGAAATGTGGGATTGATGTATCTTTTGTTGGGTCGGGTTGGTTTTGGGAGCTTGAGGATGTTACTAAGGAGATGGAAAATGATGTAAGTCTTTTATAATTTAATACGTTCTTTATCGCGTTAAATATAACGCGTTCTTAATCTTGATAATTTGTTGTTGGTTGATTTGGGATTTAGAGACATTGATTTTGTTGAGAGATTTTTGGGAAGTATAACTTTAATGGGGAAGATGAACTCATTTGGGAAGAAGAACAATAGTTATCACGTTATATACATAATGTGTTAATGTGTATAACGTAGACGCCAAGTTGGCGAAGCAGACAAGAAAAAAAGCCCCACGGCCGGATAAGAGATATGACTTTTGAAGCTTTTGTCTTTTCGATTTGTCACCCGACCGCATAAGAGAGATGTCTTTCGAGCAGACTATTCCACTTCCCGGTGCATGCGAAAAAGACAGTTCCACAGTATAGTAGGGTGCCCAGACCCAAGACAACCTATTCCTTTTTTTTGACACCCTGAGTCGTAACAAAACTCACACAATAGGAGAAAATAACTAAAATTGGATGTGTAAACACGTTATATATATATAATGTGTTAATATCTAACACGTTATATATAACGTGTTTACACATTAACACGTTATATATATAACGTGGTATTATATATAACGTGTTAATACATAACACGTTATATATATAACGTGTTAATACATAACATGTTATATATATAACGTGTTATATATAACGTGTTATATGATAACACATTATATATATATATAACGTGTTTACACATTAACACGTTATGTACATAACGTGCTAATACATACGTTATGTATATAACGTGTTATGCACTAATGTAACGTGTTTAGACATTAAAATGGATGTTTAACATGTACTTTTCTGTAATTTTCTTAAACAACATATCAATGCATACTTGGCTATTCTCGATCGATCCCAAATTTCTTGGGTTTGATCCTCATTCTCAAATGGTGGGAAAATACACGATTATTGATACGTTTCCCGGTGAGTAAAATTAATTTTAAAAAATCTTAGATTCAATTTTTGTGTAGTTTTTGTATCTAAATAATCATTTTTTTTTTTTGTAGGATTATTGTGACATCATCTGGGACAAGTTGCATGGCAATCGGCAAAGACCCGAGGCACCATTTATGACCCTTTGAAGATGGAGATTGTCCCACCGAAGAATTGGACAAAATAGTCCATATTATAATAAGCGATCCTCGGGGTTGGGGGAATCCAAACAGATGGAAAAATATTAGGGATGTAATGAAAATAAATTTTTGATTATTTTTTCAATTTTTGGTTCTTTATTTTTCTATTTTGATTTGCAATATTTTTTTTAGGTTTTGATGGTATGAAATTTTAAGAGACATTTTGTTGCTTGCCGGATGGATCCTCGTGGAGGGCGATACATCCGCACGACATTGTACGTCATAGATATACCTCCGAGATTAGGGCCGAGGTCAAAGCGACACGACCACTACGTCGCATCCTCTCTCGCATTGCTTTGCAGACGCAGCTTCTTTAGTCGGGTCGACTATTCGTCCCAAGTTGGAGATTCTCGAGTCCCCGATAAAAGATTATTTTGAGCAGGCAGATAGCGTCGATTTGCGAGGCCATTGGCGCTTGTCAGATTGAGTCCCTCTTCGTCGAGAAAATGAACAAGGCAATCTGTTCATAAGACGATTGCCAAGATTTGGCTTGCATTTTCAATATTTAAGTATAGTACGGATAGTAGTACAATTGAAATAGATCAAGAGTACATTTGTATATATTTTTGCAAAGTTGTAAGGCATTGTACATTTGAATATATTTTTGCAAAGTTGTAAGGCAATCAAGTAGTACATTGTATATTTTTTGACAATCATAACGTGTTAATACATAACACGTTATATATATCGGGCCTCTTTGAGGACATTGATAGAGGAGCGATTCTTTGGGATAGGGAAACGTGTTGACGATCACATGACTCGCTTGGAACAACGTCGACATGGTTTGGTGATCACATTACACATTTGGAGGCCCGTGTTGACGAGCACGTTGGTGGGATCAGGCGCGATTTGACGATGTTGTCGAGCTCGTTAGGCGCGATTTGACGCAGTCAAGAGCACCTCACCTTGATTGGGAAACGCGTGACCGAGGAGCTTAGTGCGATCGCAACTTGTTGATTTGAGATTAGCCGCGATTCCTATTCATGGGTCGATGAGGAGTTCATGCACGCTTTCAGGCCACCGCCAGGACCACTCATATTCTCGCCTCCTCCTCCATTGCGACTATCACTCCTTCCTCCTCCCCCGCTGCGACTATTCAAAGCCGCGGCCTGTTTCGAGATAGCGACCATCCCATTTCCTTATCACCCATTCAGGCCCACAGATGTGCGTATTAGAGACGCTACGGCGCGGATGAGTATCGTCGTTTCTTGGACTTCACAGAGGAGTGAGTAACATGTTTAAACAAGTCAATTTCAAATATTTTTTTCTTGTTAATTAACCACATGCAATTTGAATGGCATGACATAAGGAATGTGGGATTGATGTATTCTGTTGGGCGGGTTGGTTTCGGGAGCTTGAGGATGTTACTACGAAGATGGAAACGATGTAAGTCTTTTATAGTTTAATACGTTCTTTATCGCGTTATATAACGCGTTCTTAATCTTGATAATTTGTTGTTGGTTGATTTGGGATTTCAGGACATTGATTTGTCTTTGAGAGATTTTGGGGAAGTATAACTTTAATGGGGAAGAGTGAACTCATTTGGGAAGAAGAACAATAGTTATCACGTCATATACATAACGTGTTAATGTGTATAACGTGTTAATGTATAACATGTTAAATATTAACACATTATATATATATATAACGTGTTGTTAAGTAACGTGAGAGACAGACGCCCAAGTTGGCGAAGCGAGGATAAGAAAAAAGAAGCCCCACGGCGGATAAGAGAGATGACTTTTGAAGCTCTTGTCTTTTTCGATTGTCACCCGACCGCATAAGAGAGATGTCTTTCGAACAGACTATTCCACTTCCCAAAGGTGCATGCGAAAAGACAGTTCACATGTATAGTAGCGTGCCGGGACCCAAGACAACCTATTCCCATTTTTTGGCACCCGAGCTATAACAAAACCCTCACAATAGGAGAAAATAACTAAAATTGGATGTGTAAACACGTTATATATATAACGTATTAATATATAACACGTTATATATATAACGTGTTTACACATTAACACGTTATATATATAACGTGGTATTATATATAACGTGTTAATACATAACACGTTATATATATAGCGTGTTATATATAACGTGTTATTGTTAACACATTATATATATAACGTGTTTACACATTAACACGTTATGTACATAACGTGTTAATACATACGTTATGTATATAACGTGTTATGCATTAATATAATGTGTTTAGGCATTAAAATGGATGTTTAACATGTACTTTTCTATAATTTTAAAAACAAAGATATCAATGCATACTTGGCTATTCTCCGGTCGATTTGCAATATTTTTTCTATTTTGATTCTTGATTTGCAATATTTTTTTTTAGGTTTTGATGGTGTGAAATTTTAAGAGACATTTTGTTGCCTCGGTTGGATCTCGTGGAGGGTGATACATCCGCACGACATCGCACGTCATAGATATACCCCCGAGATTAGGGCCTCGAGGGTCAAAGCGACACGACCACTACGTCGCATCCTCCTCGCATTGTTGCAAAGACGAGCTTCTTTAGTCGGGTCGACTATTCATCCCGAGTTGGAGATTCTCGAGCCCCGATAAAGGATTGTTTTGAGAAGCAGATAGTGGCGGTTGGGCGGGCCATTGGCGCTTGTCAGATTGAGTCCTCATCGTCGTCGAGAAAAATGAACAAGGCAACTAATCTGTTCATAAGACGATTGCCAAGATTCGACAAAGGATTGCATTTTCAATATTTAAGTATAGACGGATAGTAGTACAATTGAAATAGATCATTAGTACATTTGTATATATTTTTGCAAAGTTGTAAGGCATTGTACATTTGAATATATTTTTACAAAGTTGTAAGGCAACAAGAGTACATTGTATATTTTTTGACAATCATAACGTGTTAATACATAAAATGTTATATATATAATGTGTTAATACATATCACATTATATATATAACGTGATATATATTAACACGTTACATATATAACGTGTTATGACATAACACATTATATATATAACGTGTTATGACATAACATGTTATATATATAAAGTGATATGACATAACACGTTATATATAACGTGTTCGTATACAAATCACATTATATATATAACGTGTTATGTCATATAACATGTTTATATGTAAATTGTTAAGTATATATCGTTTATGGATACATCATTCTTAAGAATTTAACACAATATCACATAATGGGCAACAAAATAGAAATTACAACACGTTCTTATAAGACATACAACCAAGATTAACATCTCTTCTAATTTTCATCATCCTGGGTGGGGCATTTTCTACGAGTATGATCAGTAGATCGGCATATTCCGCATTTCTTTTTACTACGCACCATTGCGAAAGTACCCGATTGTATTCTGAGGCTCACTGCCTTGAACGGAATCGACATATTACATTTAATGGAATAGTGGCCGGCAACCCCACATCTTGAGCATACTTGACTCTTACGTGAAGCGGTTGTTCGATGACTCAACAACAGATTGTACTATATCTTGTCTTGGTCGTCCGGCTTGTTCAGGATCGATTGGGGGATTCATTCTCGATTCTCTCACGTTTTCAAGCACAACCCACTCACCCGGATCAGAATCGGGTAGCACTTCACCCGCCCACATTTGTTGAAGGTTTTCGTTTTATAATAATGTGCAACGAATGAATAAATATTGAGGTTCGCTTTCCTAATTGTTGCGGATGCATGAGAGCAAGGTATCAATTCATATTCAAACTCTCTACAATCGCACGTTCTTAGAGACAAGTTGACCAAATAATTATTCGTCCATCTTTCACCTTGTATTTGACATGCTAAGACATTGGACATTCATTCTACGACTTGCCTCATCGCAATACCTATTCTTTTGGTTGCTTCTTGTGTTAACTCTTCACCCATTCATTAGCAAAAGTAGAAGGCCGCTCAAAAAACCATTTTTCCATTATAGTACATGCACACTCAAGCACAAAACAAAGCGCAACTTTCTGTTCCATAATAATCGACTATTGAAGCTCTCACCGAGTTGGATGTCATGAACCCATATCGTCGGACACGACACTTACATCGAGACCATCTTTCCTCCTCTCGCACGTTCTAGTTTTTTAAACGCACGTTCTCACTAGCAATTTTGATGTTTGCAAGATATTTTTCATAGTCTTCCGGCGGTAAGAATATGCCGCATTTGAACATTGCTACTACATCTTGCCGTCTGATTGAGCCAAATTCTTTTGCAAATGATAAGTGCAAAGACCATGCAATCGTTTGGATACACCGCTTTTATCAGACATCGATACTCTTATGTTGATCGAGACAATCAAAAGATCACGGGGGCAAGATAAGCTTCTCGCAATCGTCTCAAAAACCATGTACACGACTCGTCATTCTCAACGTCACCAATCCCAATGCGAGGGGAATATTTGTTCATTACCATTTTTTTTGTTACGAACGAACAATATTCCTCGATACTTGCCTTTAAGGTATGTTCCATCAATAACAAAAATAAGCATGCAAGGCAAAAAACACACATCAAATCTATTAACATGATCTACTTTCCACCTTGTTATAGATCCAGGATTTGTCAAAGCCAAATATGTGTGTAAGACGGAAGCATTTTGAACGATTTGTTGTTATCTCCAAATATCATTACAAAAGCATGATGTTTTGCACTTAATGCAACATTATAACTCACTTTTAGTCCATGTCGAGATTCCAAACTCCGCATCATCATATCTCTTGGAACGAGATTAGAATGCTCCACTAGCAATCTAGATGCAAAATATTGACCGACACTTTAGAATGCACTGTCTAGATGCATTTTCATTCGCATTCACCCCACATCCCATGTGCTTGTCAAATTTTTCTACTCTCCACATATCATTTTTCCATGTCCACGCATTCTAAAAGGACAATGTTCATATCTACAAATCACATTATAACGAGACCTATTTGAGCATTCAACTCGGTGACTCAACTTGATTTTCAAGGTGATACATGCCAACATCCATCTTCAAATTAGCTTTGCTCATGTATGTTACACACTTGCCGCAGATGTACCACCCGATGCTTCCAATCTGTCGGGTTCATCACGCTGGGGTGATATGTGTGATGGTGCAACCGGGATTACCCAACCTTGTGATGCACGAGCGTTGTTGTTTCCTATTGTAATCCCATTCAAGATCCTCAACCGGACATTTGTGTGGATATTTGGAATTTGACTTTGATTCTCTGTTGATACGGTGTTGTTTTGAACAACTCTTTCTTCAATCGAGTCTCAACAAATATTTCTCTTTGTCACGTCTCCACTCAAAAAATTCTTCAAAATCAACACGTTGGTGGTCATCTTCAAAATGATTATTACCATCATTATCATCACCACCATCGCCATCGGTGGTGACATTATCATCTGCAAGATGATTATTACCTTCATCATCGCAGAGTATTATTATTATCACCATCCTTATCCGTTTCTATAAATCTTGATCTATCTTCACCCTACCACAACCGAAATCGGGATAACAATCCTTATACCATTGGGGACTACGCCTTTATGGATTGATCAATATTAGGTTCGGAGCGCTTGGGCCTGGTTGGTCAACATTCGGTGTATCGTAGAAGGGACACAATAGGGTTGGAACCTAATCGATCCTGGATGTCGGGATTGAGTATTGTATATTATGGAAGTTCCAACCGGAACCTTCAACTTATATATGATATTTTGTGAAGCCATCAATCGCATAAAACCTCCCCCACACCTTGCTCATTCCCAACTTGATTACCCCGGATTGACTACCCACCACATCGTGCGAGGTTGTCTCAATATTTTTCTTTTTATGGTAACGAAAATAATGGGTAAATCGGTATTTGCAAAAGCACGATCAATGTCACGATTATTTTTCAAACTTTTAACTTTGCAATTATTTCCGGAATATCCACAAAAGAGTACATTATACGTACCGTGTATGGTCCTATCACTTCAACAACTCCATAGATCTCGTCCAATAAATCATCATAATGAATTTTACCGGTTCAAAGACATATAGCCTCCTCTTCACGTTTTATATCACAAACCATCCCAATTTTCCCCAAACCGAACAAGAATATATCCAGAATTCATCGTGGAAAATATCACGTTATTTAAATTAAAATTTAAGATGATAACACATTTTTGTTACATCACGTTATATACATATATAACATCTTATATACTATATAATGTGACTATATAACACGTTATATACTATATAACATGTTATATAACAAGTTATAACGTTATCTATATAACACAATATGTAGTATAACACGTTATATAATATATATATATATAACACGTTATATACTATATAACGTGTTACAAATATCACGTTATATAACATATAACATGACGCGAGAATCAACATTCTTAAATCGAATCTAAGTCTCAAAACCTAAAACTTAAAAGTGGAAATTTTCACAACCGAGAAGAAATGAAATCTTAAATCTAAGACTTTTATCTACATAAATAACAACATGAACTAATATAAGCAATTTAACGGATAAGCTACATTACCTCTTTTTGTAGTCTTCAACCCGGTTTACGGGTGGAGTGGAAGAAGATATGGTGAGGAAGAAAAAGAACTTAGAGAGAGAATAAAGTGGGGTGGGTGGAACTTGGAAGAAAGAGAGAGAAAGATAGAGAGAATATAAAGTTATATCTATTTTTAATGAAGTGAAACTACTTTTAAGGGTAAATTGGTAAAAGAACACTAAAAATTGATAGAAAAGATGATTTGTTATCTTGTAGGCCAAAAAGAGTTTGACTTATTCAATGTGGGTAATTCTCACAATTTTCTCATACTTCTATCATATTGTTTTTATTTGTATGTTGTGCCATCTTTCTTATGAAATATGATGGTCTATGGTTGGTTGGAAATTGTCCGCCGTCCAACAAAACCAAACTCCGATGCAAGATTGACATGAAGCTCAGTAAAATCACCGTTAGAAAAGAGGTCGGAAGGGTTTTGCGTACCTCCTCCGACACACACTCAAGTCAAGATCACTCTAGAGAGAAAGATATGTCAATGGAACAAGATGAAAAGTGTGTACAGGATAGTCTAACCTGAGGCATACCTTTTTGTGAGCTATTTATAGGTTGACAATTAGGATATTGTGCCAAACAAGTTGGACTAAAACCCTAGCTCATCCCTCTATGGATTGGGCTTATCATTATTTGTGGGACACAAGTCTCCCCAAGCCCATCGAGTTCGGGAGACATCTAGTCTCAGTTCTCAACAAAGGCTCATCTTATCATTAGTTCGGGCCCACTAAAGTGGGTCATAGAGGCATATAAAGCCACAAGTTAATCACATCTAAAGGTTGGCCCATCCCCGGCCTACTAGCTCGGCCCAAGGGCTCTTATAATCAAATCGGTCCCAAGGTCCAGAGATCGGCCTTTGGGTTAACAACTCGGCCTGGTGGGCCCTAAAGCCCAATTGGCTTGCTACTCTTTCAAGGGTTTTGATTGGTCCTCACGGATGGGGACCCATTTATTTCCACCATCTTCTTAGCCACTCGGCCTTTTGTGCGACGTATTCTTAGACATCTGTCCTCTCATTATAGATCGATCCAAACTCATTTTGGCCCTTTTTTAAGTTGGGTAAGGATTTTGATCTCTCACTTACTAGATCGGTACTGCACATCATTTTTAACAGGTCGGCCACAATGGTCCCCATAAGTCTATCATAGTTCTTTTTAACATAAAAGTACTTAGGGATATTTATTATAAAAGAAAAATACTATTTCTGAGGTTTAATCTAGTTAAAAAAATTAGTTATGTTTTAAAATGACGAAAAATTTCTTAAAGTATTATAAATACCCTTGAAGTTTGTATTTACCTAACAAATAGTCTCCTCTTGAGGGTGCAATTTTGTAAAATAGAAATTATTAACCCTAAAAATTATTATCAATTTGCAATTAAAAGATAATTGGATTTTAAAAGATAATTGGATTTTTGTAATTAAGTTAAACTCAGGATAGTTTTTGTATTTAACCCTAAAAATTATTATCAATTTGCAATTAACCCTAAACATTATTATCAATTTTGAATCACTCTGTTATGTTCTCTACGGTGTATAACCATTTTAGTACCTTTGCCGTATTGAAATTTACCTCAGTTACTCAGAACCAGCGTTGATTGGCAGATGGTGGACCGGAATAAATGACCAATAAAAATAAAATCCTTACAAGAGACAACAAATTAAGCCATCAAACTCACCCCAATCAATGCCACTTAATTCACAAAAATGGGACCAAAATATCCCAGAATAGCCTCTGACAATATTGGGACCCCAACAAAATTCATAGTTCACATGTAAATGCAAAAGAGGTAATAAAATCATGCCAACCTCATCCATATCACATGTATCCTATGCCTTTGTGCCATTCTCTGTCAATATATACCCTAACCAAACAGCCCCTAACAATCTCTAGCCAAGTGCCAATTTCATTCATTTCACCCACCCACACAACAATCATGTTGTTCTGTTTTTCTTTTCCCCCATTATTATTATTATCTTCATTTCTTAGAATTTTGGTGGGGTTTTTGCTTTTATGTGTAATTCTTCCTAATTTTGTTTCAGCTACTAAAATTGGTAAAGGCTACAGTTTGATTTCTTTTGAGAAATCCACTAATGGTGGGTTTTTAGGCCTCCTTCAAGTGAAGCAGAAAAATAATGTTTATGGCCCTGATATTCCACTCTTGCAGCTCTATGTGAAGTAAGAATTTCATCTTTTTGTAGGAATGTGTTTCCATGTGCTAAATTTTTTTATTGTTTTTGAAAAGTTATTGATTTTGGTGCGGAAAATGAAAATATGTTTGATTTGTTGTATGTATTTTTGTTATTGTAATTGTTTGGAAATAAAAATATGTTTGATTATAATTTTTAAAATGTGTTTTTATATAAATTTATATAATTAGATCAAATAATTATTTGGTTATAGTTTTTAAAGTATGTTTTCATGTAAAACCGCGCGATTATGATGAAAAATTGTTTCATTGTGTTTTCAAAAATGCTATTTCTAAAAAAATTAAAAACTGAAAATGACTTCATTTCAGGTAATAATTTTTCTAAACAAATGTAAACCCATTTCTCGAAATATTTTGGAAAATGAAAATTGCAACTTAAAAACATTGGTTATTTCCAAATTCAAGTATTGGAAAATGAATTTTCCAATTTTATCGATTATCGTATGAGAATTGAAACTATATTTGTTTTTGTTGTCAATTTCTGTTTGGAAATGAAATTATGTTCGATTGCAGTTTTTTTAAATATATTTTTGATATAAATTTGCGTGAATGTAGTATATGCATTATTGTGGTGAAAATTTGTTTGATTGTATTTTTAAAAGAATATTTTTTTAAAAAATAAAATTAAAAATAACTTTGTTTCTAATGAGAACTTTCTAAATAAACATAAATCTATTTTTCAAAATAGTTGGAAAGTGAAAAATTGCTATCGAAAACACAACCATACGAGGCCATATTCTTTAGCCAAAATCTGATTTGTTTTTCTTCTACATTTTTTTTTTTTCAAAATTTTCAGGCATGAAACGGATAACCGTTTGAGGGTTCACATTACAGATGCAGAAAAGCAAAGATGGGAAGTTCCTTACAACCTCTTACCAAGACAAAACCCTCCTTCAATAAAACAAACAATTACCAAATCAAGAAAGGATGCAATAAACAACAAACCCACCACATCCTCAGAATACGCCGGAAAAGAGCTTATTTTCGCCTACACACCCGACCCTTTCACTTTCTCCGTGAAAAGAAAATCAGACGGTCAGATTCTCTTCGACTCCACATCAGACGAATCCGACGGCTACAGTGACTTGGTGTTCAAAGACCAATACCTCGAGCTATCCACGAAATTGCCTAAATCCGCTTCTCTGTATGGTCTGGGAGAAAACACTCAGCCGCACGGGATTAAACTCTACCCCAATGAGCCGTACACTCTGTACACTACTGATATCTCGGCCATTAATCTTAATGCTGATTTGTATGGGTCCCACCCGGTGTACATGGACCTGAGGCATGTTGATGGGAAGGCCTATGCCCATGCGGTTTTGCTGTTGAATAGTAATGGGATGGATGTGTTTTACAGGGGGATTCTTTGACGTATAAAGTGATTGGGGTGTTTTTGACTTTACTTCTTTTCTGGGCCTTCGCCTTTGGATGTTGTTGATCAGTATACTCGATTCCATGCGCAGTTACCACATGTCCGAGTAAAATCACTCGATCTATCCAGAAATTGCACTTACTGAACTTCGCATACATCTTCATTTGTGAAGTACTTCGAGTACTATTCTCAAATGCTCTTCGTGTTCATTCTAATTTTTCGAATAATAAGTATGTCGTCAATAAAGACAATGATGAATTTATCCAAGTACGGGTGAAACACCCTATTCATCAAGTCCATGAACACTGCTGGTGCATTGCTTAACCCAAAAGGCATCACTACAAACTCGTAGTGTCCATAACAAGTTCTAAATGTTGTTTTGGGGATATCACTCTCCTTAATCTTCAACTGGTGATATCCGGATCTAAGATCGATCTTAGAAAATGTGCCTGCACCCCTTAGTTGATCGAATAAGTCTTCGATCCGAGGTAATGGGTACTTATTCTTTATCGTGA
The DNA here is from genome assembly GCA_016081115.2 of Rehmannia glutinosa. NCBI lineage: Eukaryota > Viridiplantae > Streptophyta > Magnoliopsida > Lamiales > Orobanchaceae > Rehmannia > Rehmannia glutinosa. The sequence goes on from JABTTQ020001206.1 coordinate 317,355, forward strand.
GTCGATTCAGCTCCCTGTAATCGATACACATTCTTAAAGTCTCATCCTTCTTTTTCACGAATAGTACTGGAGCTCCCCAAGGCGATACACTTAGCAGTCGGATGAACTTTAAATCCAATAACTCTTGTATTTGCATTTTCAGTTCTGTAACTCCTTGGTGCCATTCTCGTAAGGTGCCTTGGAGATTGGTGCCGCCCGGGTTTCAAGTCGATTGTAAACTCCACTTGACGATCTGGTGGAATTCCCGGTAAATCCTCTAGAAATACATCCAGGAATTCTCTTACGATCGGCACATCTGCTGGTCTTAATTCAGATGTCGGCGTTCCGACTATGTTTACCAAATACCCTTGACAATTATCCTTCTTCAACAATTTCATTGTCTTCATCGCCGATATTGTCCGGTATATTTCTAGTACTTGCCCGTGGTACTTTATTTCCCATCCCCTGGTAACTTGAGAGTTATCTCTCTCTCTCTTTACACTTAATGCTTGCGATGCCGGCTTAGCCATCCATACCCAAAATTTCATCAAGTCCTTCATGTCCAAAGTATATACAAATCAGCACTAAAATCCATTCCTCCTATGTTCACGACTACATTCTTGACATTTGTGTCTGTAATCATCGTCTTTCCAGACGGTAAGCTAATCTCAAGAGGTTCGTCTATATGTTCTTTTATTTTTCCAATCATAGTATGAAATTTAGCAGACATAAAAGAGTGTGTGGCACCAGTGTCAAACAGAGCAAAAACGGGTACATTACATACGTGACAAAGATACCGGACATCATGCACGCTTCATTCTCGGCCTCGCGTTGGGTCATAAAGATACATCCTCGCATTTCCCCAGCCGTTGCCTTCGACCCGATCCCCGCACCATTGCTTCATGCGATCTTTTTTGGCGTGCCCTGGTATCTTACACCGGTAGCAAACTCCCTTCCCATAGAGGCATTCTCCATAGTGGCTCTTACCACACACTGGGCATTGGGGTTTCTCTTGTTGTGGTGGTTGAGTAGGACCTCCTCCAGCCCTAGCCATCTTATTTTTATTTTCTCCACTATTGTGAGTTGGTCCATCCCACTTTCTCTTAGGTGCCTCATTTGCCCTTGGTTTCCTTCTCAGGTTCATGTTTACCGCAACCATTCGAGCTTGATATATTGCTTGTGCATATGTAACATCACCAAAGACACTAACTATCCCACTTAACTCCGGACGTAGTCCTTCCACAAACCTCTCGACCTTCATTTGATCGGTCTTGACCAAGTGCGTTGCATAACGGGACAACTAGTTAAATTTTCGCTCATAGTCAAGCACCGACATATTCCTTGTACGAGGCTCATGAACTCGCCTTCTTGTTTCTATGAGCTTGTGGGAAAATTTGGCGTGCGACCCACTCTTTGAAATCCTTCCATGTTAGCGCATTTCTTTCTTCATCGGTGATTGTGCGCGGTGTAGGTCCCACCAATGTTTTGCATCCCGCTTCAATTGGAAGATTGCACACGAAACCCTGTGTGCTGCTTCGAGCAAGCTATCAAGTCAAACATCGACTCTAGTTCACCAATCCATTCTTCCACAAAATGCGGATCTTCACGTCTCGTAAGCACGGCGGCTCAGCGCCGAAAGCGCTCCACCACTTGTGAGGTAGTGTCATAGGAGCATGATGGATTTGGCCATTCTGAGTATTAGCCACATTGTCTTTGGTCGAGCCTTGAACTACAATGTGGCGATGTTGGCTACTATAGTTGCGATCTCCGTATTTCCTTGAATAGGGCATTTCGGCGGGTGTCTCGTCACCAGTTGTGGCCTGGTTGCGGTTCCGGTTAATACGTTGTGGTGCCATCTAAAATCATGAAATAAATCGTCTTAGTAATTCCATAAAGGATTTGAGTCTTAATATCTAAGGCGTGTGACCCATAAATTTAATCGGAAGTTTATCTAATTCACCAAGATTATAAGGTAAAAAAAATAACCCATAAGTCTGCATTGATTCCATCTTATTATTTGGTTCTCTCTAATATATGGTTTAAATTTATTTGTCATATTCTTAACTGAATTATCAAAGAACTAAAGTAAAACAATCATACACTATAACTATAAACACCAATGTAATATTTTTATTAATTTATCATGCATTCTTTATTTAATAAGTCAAGGAATACATGAGGTTTTTATTTAAATCTATGCCACATCGTGGCAATCATCTTTAGATAGAACTTCAGCCTCCTCTCAATAGACTCTTCTTCGGGTTCATCATCGACTCTTCATCCGACTCTTCTTCGGACTCGCCCACGGGTGCCCTCACGGAGTTCCCCCACAGCGCCACCACAGCCGCAGAGCCTTTAGGGCCACGTGGGTTACCCACTTCTTGAACATCAAGGTGTGAACCCGCCATAATCGAGTACGACCTCCGACGATTTTCGTCGTATGTTATCGATTGTGCCAACACTCGTTCACCCTTAACCTTCCACAAGTCGGACAACTTATCAATCGCCCTACGAGCCGCACCATTGTCATTCGGTGCTCCCGTGAGGTTTTTGATTCAAGCCATTCGGTGCATTGTTACAATGAAAGTCCCCATGTTATCGACATCGTTCTTTCTATAGTGAAAATATCGGTCCAATCTAAAAGTCGGGTGGTCATGTGGCCAATTACTAATAGATTTCTAGTTGTGCTTCTGTATCTTTTAGCCATCTACAATTTTAATGATACAAGTCATATATGTTCATTTATAAAATTATAAAAGATACATTATATTTGTAATATAAGATACAATACTTGTATTCAGAATATTTAAAAGGCTAAATAATTTCAACATTAAAAAAACTTTTGCAACCAACCAATGCCAATACACTGTTAATTAAAACTAGGATCGTTTTAAATGGTTAATGATCTTTGGAAAATTCACGTTTATTATAAATCGCACTATTACTTTATAAGTCGTATTTTATTATGAAAACGGGATGTTACATAAGTGGTATCGAGCTATAATCCCTCAATGTATAAATTTATTGGATGTTTGACTAAAAGTTTTGGTATAAATTTATTAAATAAAATTTATTAGCTGAAATTAGTTAAAAATTAGAATTTAGATATTGACTTTTAAATAATATTAATTGAAGACTAATAGGATAATTGGTATCTTTTTGGTGTTATCTTATTTGGATAGAGAATATATGTTTGGGCTTGGTAATAGGCTTAAGGTTATTTCTAATAAATAAGTCTACAAGATTCATTTGTTAAGCCCAAATGTAATAGAATTTTCAGAAATTCTCAAATTTTAAAATCCTTAATTATCAAATAATCGAGCCCTAATTTCTATTTTTCCCCCAATTGTTTTTTGGATATTACACCTCCATTCCCCCACATTTCCTTCACACTATGGAACATCCGTCCTTCCTATGAATGATCTTAATATTTAGAGTAGGAGAGACAAACCTCATCCTCTCACTTCGAAAGTTAGTCAAGATTTGAAAACATGATCTTGAGGTGAAATTGCAACCTTAAGGCCATTAGACCAACTCTTGGGGATTTAAAATATAAATAAATGTCAATAGGTTATTTGTGATTTTAAAAGATATCTAGAATTTTCTTGTAATTAACCTAAATCTCAGGATAGTTTTTGTAATTAACCCTAAAAATTATTATCAATTTGCAATTAACCCTAAACATTTTTATCAATTTTGAATCACTCTGTTATATTCTCCAGTGCATATATTATCTCTTCTACCATTTTTGTACCTTGGCATAATTGAATTTTTACCTCAGTTACTCAGAACCAGCTTTGATTGGCAGCTGCGTGCCAGAATAAATGACCAATAAATAAAATCCTTACAAGAGACAACAAATTAAGCCATCAAACTCACCCCAATCAATGACAATTAAATCACAAAAATGGGACCAAAATATCCCAGAATAGCCTCTGACATTATTGGGAACCCAACAAAATTCATAGTTCACATGTAATTGCAAAAGAGGTAATAAAACCATGCCAACCTCATCCATATCACATGTATCCTATGCCTTTGTGCCATTCTCTGTCAATATATACCCTTAACCAAACAGCCCCTAACAATCTCTAGCCAAGTGCCAAAATTCATTCATTTCACACCCCACAACAATCATGTTGTTCTGTTTTTCTTTTCCCCATTATTATTATTGTCTTCTTTTCTTAGGATTTTGGTGGGGTTTTTGATTTTGTGTGTAATTCTTCCTAATTTTGTTTCAGCTACTAAAATTGGTAAAGGCTACAGTTTGGTATCTATTGAGAAATCCAGTGATGGTGGGTTTTAGGCCTCCTTCAAGTGAAGCAGAAAAATAATGTTTATGGCCCTGATATTCCACTCTTGCAGCTCTATGTGAAGTAAGAATTTCATCTTTTTGTAGGAATGTGTTTCCATGTCCTAATTTTTTTTATTGATTTTGAAAAGTTATTGATTTTCGTGCGTGAAAATGAAAAATGTTAGATTTGTTGTCTGGATTTTTGTTACTGTAATTTTTGGAAAAAAAATATGTTTGATTATAGTTTATTAAATGTGTTTTTGATATAAATTTTGTGTGATTATAGCAAAATAATTATTTGATTATAGATTTTTAAAGTATATTTTCACGTAAACTGCGCGATTACGATGAAAAATTGTTTCATTGTGTTTCCAAAATGCTATTTCCATTAAAAAAATTAAAAATTGAAAATAACTTCATTTTTTGTGAGAATTTTTCTAAACAAACTTAAATCCATTTCTCGAAATAGTTTGGAAAATGAAAAATGGCATTAAGAAACATAGGACCTGTATGGATGTATTTCTAAATCCAATATTCAGTTTTTAGTATTGGAAAATAAATTTTCAAATTATATTGATTTTCGCGTGAAAATTGAGATTATATTTGATTTGTTGTCTGAATTTTAATTTGGAAATGAAAACATATTATATTGTAGTTTTTTGACTTATATTTGCGTGAATATAATGTATTTTCACATATATTTGCGTGATTTTAGTGAAAAATTATTTTACTGTGTTTTTAGAAGAGCATTTCCATAAAAAGTGAAAAATTAGAAATGACTTCGTTTCTAACGAAAATTTTCTAAACAAATCGAACCAACGAGTTTTTTGGAAAATTACTCTTGAAAACACAACCATACAGGGCTATATTCTTAACCAAAATCTGATTTGTTTTTTTCTTCTACAATTTTTTTTTTTTTTTTAAATTCTCAGGCATGAAACGGATAACCGTTTGAGGGTTCACATTACAGATGCAGAAAAGCAAAGATGGGAAGTTCGCACAATCTCTTACCAAGACAAAACCCTCCTTCAATAAAACAAACAATTACCAAATCAAGAAAGGATGCAATAAACAAACCCACCACATCCTCAGAATACGCCGGAAAAGAGCTTATTTTCGCCTACACACCCGACCCTTTCACTTTCTCCGTGAAAAGAAAATCCGACGGTCAGATTCTTTCGACTCCACATCAGACGAATCCGACGGCTACAGTGACTTGGTGTTCAAAGACCAGTACCTCGAGCTATCCACAAAATTGCCTGAATCCGCTTCTCTGTATGGTCTGGGAGAAAACACTCAGCCGCATGGGATTAAACTCTACCCCAATGAGCCGTACACTCTGTACACTACTGATATCTCAGCCATTAATCTTAATGCTGATTTGTATGGGTCCCACCCGGTGTACATGGACCTGAGGCATGTTGATGGGAAGGCTTTTGCTCATGCGGTTTTGCTGTTGAATAGTAATGGGATGGATGTGTTTTACAGGGGGATTCTTTGACGTATAAAGTGATTGGGGTGTTTTTGACTTTTACTTCTTTTCTGGGCCTTCGCCTTTGGATGTTGTTGATCAGTATACTGATTTTATTGGCCGGCCAGCTGCAATGCCGTATTGGGCTTTTGGTAAGTTTCCGAAACTACCCTTTTTCAGTTTTGTTATTTCTTTTTAGTCCTTTTTGTTTGGTTTATTTTTTTTTTTTTAGTATACTAGAGTCTGGAGATAGTTTGAGAGTCCCACAGATGGCGTAGTCAGGAAATTAATTTGGTGGTAGATACAGATAAAAATTACACAAAAATAACCCCAAAAATATAAATATTAATAAAAAACTTTTCTAAAAAGAAATTACCTGCTAAATTTATTTTTAAAAATAATGGAGGAGGGTTCAGGTTGGCCCCTGACTATATCAATGGTCCCTCATATGCACTAAGATCTAAGATCGCCAACCGTCAATGTCCTAACATCACTAACTTATACGGCTAAATTGAACAATAAGTTTGTTAGGTTTGTTGCTTTTAGGAGCTTATTTTATTTGTTGGAATAATTAAAAAAACTCCTGTGGTCCGGATTAATTGAAAAAAACCTCTGTTGTAAAAATCCCGTCTAGCCCGATTAATTTCCGTCTAAGCGCTAGCTCTCCCTTGTTCGCCTACGATTTTTTTCCGAATAGGCCCACCTAAACCCGCCCAAGTCCTACCTAACCCCGCCTAGACTAGCCCCAGTCTGTCACCTGCGAGCGCCTAGCGCTTTTTACAATATAGATTTTTGAAAATTACAAAAATCCTCCTAGGTTTTATTCGTCTTACATTTTCTTCTTTCATATGCAAATATTATTTCAAAAGCTCCCCTTACATTTATCAAAATATTACAATTGCATATACCCGTAAATTAAAGGCACAATCAAGCGAAAAAGGATTTTTATGATTTTCAATAACATCTTTTTTTGGTAATTAGCTCAAACCTTAGGGTTTTTTTTTTTTTTTGTAATTATCACTTATTTTTTTCACCTTGCACTAGTTTTTGTTAGGTTTGTTGCTTTTAGAGCTTCTTTTATTTTTCTTTCACTTTTTAAAAAGATGGTAATGGGAATTGCAGATACACCTACAACCAGATATTTGTCACTTTTCCTTAAAAAAAGAAGATAATTTGTCAATTTTTTACATTTATAGAAATACAGTTCACTGTCATTTTTCAATTTAAGTCACAAGAATTCAGTTGAAAATTCTGGGAAAATTTTAATCTACTCAGAAAATGTTAGTTTTAGAAAACTTGTTTAGAGAAGTTTTAGAAAATGTCTTGTTTTAGAAAACTCATTTCAGACAATCCCTAGTTTTACTAGGTATCCATATCAAGATTAAATAGATAAGTTTTGGTGCTTTTAGCTTAGTGGTGAAGCTTTTTGGATGGAACACACTCATTATCCATTTATTTCTATTAAATTGTGGTGAAATTAACGTATGGAACACACTCATTATCCATTCATGATATTAAATTGAAGTGAAATTAATTGTAAATATTATAGTATTCGAAAGAGTAAAAGCACTTTTGTAATGATTTAAGGGATATCATATTCATTTGATGAGGAATAATATATTTTCTCCACATGTTTATGACACACGATTTTTCTTCTTTCTTGAAAGTCATATTAGTATATCACACACGTCACCGGTTGTATACACTTATCTTCATGGTTCCAAGATTTTTTCTTATTTTTAATTCTATGATTGAGATGCTTTAATTTCACTTATTTGGAATTCTCTGATGGCTGACATATTTTATAGAAATAATTACAAAAACACCCTAAGATTTGGGCTAATTATAAAAAAAATTCAGAGATTGATTGTGTCTTATATTTTTCTCAGTAATTTTCAAAAATATTTCAAAAACCCCCTGACGTTTGCGAAAATATTACAGTTATCCCCTTTAAATTTAAGACAAAATAAAATTTGAAGGTTTTTTTTGTAATTTTGAAACATGTCTAGTTTTTTTTTAATTAACCCAAACCTCAGGGGTGTTTTTGTAATTATCCCTATTTTATATGAAAAATGATGTTTTATCTATGTAGTTGTCACTTGTTTTTTTCAATTGTCTTATTAAAAACCCACAACTTATACTTGAAAATTATTTTTATAGACTTGTCAATCATATGGTGCGCTATGAGATTTTATCTTTATTTTGGAATAGAAGATTGTATCCGCCGAAAGTCTTTTTTGCAACATTACATCTTATTCTTTCACATGGGTAAGTATTTGTTTGTGCGGACGATAACATCTATTTCAAAATGATATAATTTCATATTTCATCATACCAATGATTACCTGTATATAAAAGTTATCCAATCAAGTTTCAAACATAAATTATATATAGATTGTTATAAGCCAATCGACAATCCTTAAAAAAATAAGGGACAATTGTTTTTTTTAAGTACAATTGGGGGAACTTGGGGAGGGGACACACGCACTCGAATGGGATCAAACTCAGGTCATTCATTCTTTCAATACACGTCTCAACTACTGGAGCACAAGGTTGATCCAAATAAGGGACAATTGTTTCTAAACTGAAATATGAGATTTTAAAAGAGTACAAAATCTTTAGTCAATTTCGAAAATCATTAAAGGCCCACATAGAAGCATGCGTTGCAATCAGGCTTGATTGCCTTTGTTGTCTCTCTTCTTTGTAGTTTTCTACTTTTATCATTTAAAGAAAAGGTCAATATATTTAGTAATTAAAATATAGGCAGCAAGCAACAGGTGGACCACTAGAAAGGCTTATCCTGCATATCCCATTTTCCTAAGTGAAACGTTATTTTCTTTAGAATAGGGGTAACATCAAGCTCTACAGAGGCATCCTTGTTGGCTACTCAAAAACCTAAATCTTGTTAATGTATTCTATACTATGGTAAATTGGTAATGGTGCATCACAGTTAAAAAGTTACTGTTTGATAGAGATGTATCTAGCTAGTATTGAGAAGAGTGCTATCCCTATAATAGTGGCTGGCGTTACTTGCAATCACGACACTGAAAATTGAGAATTTTTTTTTTTCAGAGTTTGCAAACACTCCTGTTGTAAAAGTTTGTCTTACGGCAAAAAATATGATCTTCTATTCCCTATAGTATATTGCACACGTGACAAAATACTGTAGGAAATAGGAGATCTGAACTAAGCAAAGAGGATCCAATGTCCATGTTCCTGTTCCACTCCTCATTCCATTGTATTAGATGAATGTCATGTCATCATTGTATATGTGTTATTCATCAGACAAATGGAATATAGAGTAAAATAGGATTGTGGAAATTGGAATAGAATGGTCCAATTTTGAAGTGGATATTTGTTAAAGTAAATACAAACTTCAAGAGTCACAACCATGTTTGTAATACAATAGAGGGTATTAATTTTAAAAGATAGCTAAACTTTTTTGTAATTAGACTAAACTTTAGAGGTAGTTTTGTAATTTACCCTTACTATAATGTTCGTTTTGTCTACACTCTTTAAAACAAGAGGCATCCTGTGTTTACAAATGCCTCATTAGCCTGTATCTATCTTCATTGTTAATACAAAGAACTTCAAATGGCTTATACAAATAAATTGCTCTGTTTCAACACGCATTAGTTCTGATATTTTGTTCAAAATAAAGTTTTTTGTGACACTAAATTAACTTCATTTTCACCTTATTAGCCTAATTTGTTCCTTAGACTGGCAAATAACATGTTAGATGCATAGTACATTTCATTAGTATTTCCACTGAGTATTCAATAAAGCAATTTTCCACACACAATTGCACGGATTGTTGGATACACTTCCGCAATCTAGTTTTTTGATTCTTGATAATTCGATTTAACGAACGTTCGATTAAAGTGATGTAATTCACTAAAGTTTATTCCATGATTCGCAGGTTCCATCAATGCGGATGGGGATACCACAATCTATCAAGAGTCGAAGACGTAGTCGAAAGCTACAAAAAGGCGAAAATCCCCCGACGTGTAACTGAACGAGCGACGATCACATGGGCTGCCACAAAGACTTCACCTCAACCCCGTTAACTATCCTCGTCCAAAGCTTCTATCCTTCCCGAAAAAATCCACGCGCAAGGCATGAAGTACATTGTCATAATCGACCGGAATCGGCGTTAACGCGTCTTACGGCGTCTACCGGTACGCGACTTAACGATGTTTTCATAAAATACGAGAACAAGCCTTACCTAGCTCAAGAAGTCGGCGGGCCGTCAATTTCCCGATTTTCTCAATCAGAAGACCGTGGAATGGTGGCGCGATGAGATTAGGCGTTTTCACGAACTTGTACCGGTGGGACGGTCTTTGGATAGACATGAACGAGGCGTCGAATTTTTTGTACGGTTTGTGCGCGATCCCGGAGGGCAGATTTGTCCGACGGGACAGGCCGAGATGGATGTCTTTGCGCTGGATTGCAAGAACATTACGAAGACGCGGTGGGATGATCCGCCTTATAAGATAAACGCGTCCCAGGTATAGGCGCTATCGGGTACAAAACTATAGCAACCAGTGCATACCACTATAATGGAGTGTTGGAATATGATGCACATAGTTTATATGGTTTCTCGCAAGCAATTGCTACTCATGAGGCTCTTCGGGGCTAGAGGGAAAACGACCGTTTATTTTGTCGCGTTCGACTTATGTCGGATCGGGCCGTTACGCCCCGCATCGACGAGGGGGATAATAAGGGGACATGGGAGGATTTGAAGTATTCGATCTCTACGATGTTGAATTTTGGTATATTTGGTGTTCAGATGGTCGGATCGGATATATGTGGATTTTATCCGGCTCCGACGGAAGAGCTTTGTAACCGTTGGATCGAGCTCGGTGCGTTTTACCCGTTTTCGAGAGATCATGCTAATTTTTACTCTCCGAGACAAGAGCTTTATCAGTGGGAATCAGTGGCAGAGTCTGCTAGGAATGCCTTAGGAATGAGGTACAAACTTTTACCTTATTTTTACACTCTGAGCTATGAGGCGCATGTTACGGGTGCGCCTATAGCTCGTCCATTGTTCTTTACGTTCACGAACGAAACCGAATTGTACGGATTGAGCACACAATTCTTGCTCGGGAGAAGCCTAATGGTGTCGCCCGTCCTAGAATCGAACAAAACTCAAGTCGAAGCGATGTTCCCACGCGGTACTTGGTACGATATGTTCGATATGACAAAGGTCGTTTATTCGAAGGAATCGCGCTATGTCGTGCTTGACGCGCCGTTGCACGTGATCAACGTGCATTTGTACGAAAACGCGATAATCCCGATGCAACAGGGTGGATTGATATCGAAAGAAGCGCGGATGACGCCTTTTACCCTTGTGGTCGCATTCCCACTAGGCGCATTTAATGGGGAGTCGAAGGGGAATCTTTTCCTCGACGACGATGAGCTTCCTGGGAGATGAGACTCGGGGACGGTTTGCGACGCACGTCGATTTTTACGCGACGGTTAGTAAAGGGAGTGTGAAGGTGTGGTCTGATGTTCAAGAGAGCAAGTTTGCTTTGGAGAAGGGTTGGACTATTGAGAAGGTGATTGTGCTTGGATTGAATGGGAATGGGAATGGGAGTGGAGTTGAAATTGAGGTTGATGGGAATGGGGTTGCAGATAGTTCTAAGGTGGAGGTGAGCTCAGCAGATCATGAGTATGTAGTGGAATTGGAAGAGGATGGAGAGAATAAGATGAGGAATGTTATGGTGGAGGTTAAGGGGCTGGAATTGCCTGTGGGAAAGAATTTTGCTATGTCATGGAAAATGGGAATCAAAGCCTGATCAAGAGATTTATTCATCTGCTTTTTTTTTGGTCCTGTTATAGGAGTTTCATTTCTGGTCTTTGGATTGTTAATCAAGGTTCTGAATGGAGAGGAGATGTCTTAAAATAATATTTATTCATCCCATTCATTCAATAATGTTGTTATGGATGGATTTGTATTTGAAAAAATAATTTGAGGGGAATAATTATTAGGGATAATTACAAAAGACCCCCTACGGTTTGGTCTAATTATAAAAAAATCCAAACATGTTTTAAAATTCAAAAAACTCCCTCATGTTTGGTTTTGTCTTAAATTTAAGGGGATAAATAATATGTTTAGAAATATGAGGGTTTTTTTTGAGATATTTCTTGCTTATGACGGAGGAAAATATAAGACGAATCAAAACTCAAGGGGCTTTTTGTAATTTTAAAAAATATTTGCATTTTTTTGTAATTAATCCGACCCTCAGGGAGGTTTTTGTAATTATCCCTAATTATTATGGGTTTCGAATCCACCAAGAATAACTCATGAAATAAATCAAAACTGGAGTTTATTGTTGTGAATTTGAAATTCTTTTTTTGGGTACAATGGGGAATAATAGAAAGGGATACACGCGCTCATATGAGATCGAATCTGAATCGATCGTCGTGACAGCACAAATCTCTACCGTTGAAGCACAAAGTTGATCTCAGAATTTGAAATTCTTGGACATCCGCCAGTCAGATAAATTTAGAATTTTGCATCTAATACCAAAATTTCAATGTGAGTAATTCGATCAATAAATAAGCCAACTTCCAGATTCCAATTTTCTAGTCCCCTATGTTTTTTCTCATATAAATCTTCAATTTCATTAGTATCTTCATTAAAAATTCACTAATATCAAAATTCTCCCTTATTTACTCAGTCCATACCTAGTTCTAACTCTTTAAACACCATAGATTAAACCACCACCTTCTCCAAACTATATTGAGAAAGTTTGATGATACCCAATAAAAATTCATTTAATAAGTAAGCCTACATAACAATGAAATAACCACGTCTTTCAAGTATCGTGCACATTAAATACTCATCATCAAATATGAGCAAACTTTGGGCACTTCAATTTTCTTTCTCAACTCGAATTATTTTATGCTAATTGAGTAATTGTATTACCTCAAATAGAGGCTAGAGCTGTCAAAATGAGTCTGGCCCCATAAAAGGCTGAGTTGGGTTTCTTTATTGGAGGCATGAAATGAACCAGACATATTTGATCCATGCCATTTGTAAGACGGTCGCACGGTGCGCTGAATTGCAGTATAAAAAATGATATCTTGACAAAGTATCAGTTTTTACTCTAAAAGTGTTATTTTTTACACTAAAAGTATATCATGTAGCATCATGCGACTATCTTATTTGCCATTTTGATTTGTAGTAAGTTAATGTGGGAAGAGATGGGCCCTACTAGACCTGACCTACAAAGTGCACTCTATCCAGATTTTAAAAAGTGCAACAAGTATGGAACCCGTGAGAATCACAAGTGGTATTTAGTATTGTTACATGCTTGCTACAATAACATTAAAAAGTGTGTCTGGTCCATTCACACATGAAGAATTAATTTAAACACTATGTGTTTCTATGCCCATCTTTCAGCCACGATCACTTAACCCGGTTATTTTATGTATGACATCCTGAAATTTCAATAAATGATTTCACACATTTGATTCTTGCTTAAAAAGAAAAGGACTAATTGATTAGATCAGATAATATTGATTAGATCGAATGGACCAAAGAGAAGCACCTTATGAGAGTATTTATTGTCTCTTTAATATTGTTGGCTAGCTTTTTTAGTACTTTGATGTTATGCGTGGCCTCATTATCTTCAAGTATAATGCACACTTTATCTGAATAGAAAATTCGAGGTTCGAATCACATCCAAGTAAAAATCGGGTTTGACCCTTGATGAGACAAAGTTGATCATATCTTGCATTGTAATTTTCGAGTTTTGTAGGTGTTATACTTGAAGCACTTACATTTAGTGTAGCATAGTATCTACCATTTGCATGTCTTCTTAGTGTATGAATGCATTACAAGTGTTTCACTTCCCAAAAAACAGGATATATAAATATTAGATAATACACCAAGTATAGAGTGTAGTGCTCCACGTGTAGCATCGACAAAACATATAATTTTCTGCATTTTACAGGAACATTTTGTTTTTTTTAATTAACACATGTATTATCTATATCAGATATTGTTTGATCCATTTTGAAGGTTATTAAGACTTGGGTCTCTCTTTTGGGCGGGCATTGCCACATAGGTTAAATCTGATACACAACAAAAAGATAATTAGTTTTTGATGAGGGGTAAAACCATATTTTCTCATTTAATATCCAATTATTTATTTAATTTAGCTTTTAGTTAATTATTAGCCCATAGTTAACTATAGGTTGAGTCGAGTCATAAAAAAAGGTCTATGTGCCCCAACTTATTAACGCTAGGCTCTTGAGACCCATCTCATTATATTAGGCCCATAAAACTCACACCATCTCAAGTATAACCAGTTCAATCATAATCATTATTAATTGATTATTATCTATGTACTTAGTTTTCCTTTCGCTCCGGATTATATCTTCACACATTGATTTACTGCCTTAAGTATCAATGGAGCTTCCTGTAACAACTCCAGGTCCTTATAACTTTGTCTATCGCGTTGCAGGCTAGTTTCCATCTCAAGACTAATTGCTTTAAAAATACCATAATAAAGTATTTACGATATTACATAAAAATAGTTGTTAAATATCCTAATGAGATAGATATAATAGATGAGTCTAGTAAATGACTTGTAACCATTGGAATAATATAATTCTAGCCAATGGTTAGGAATGTGCCCTAGTATAAATAAATTCGATCTTATTCATTTTGCACCAAGCCAAATTTGATAATAATCAAGAATAATGATAACAGTAAAATGTTCTCCTAAAGCACTATTTTCTTTTTTTTATTTCTTAGCTAAATAAACTCCTTCATCCAGTGCTTCACTTAGGTCCAATACTTAAGGGTGTGATTGGATATGTTTTCATTTTAAAAAAGAAATCATTTTACTAGATAATAGTGATAAAAAAATTGGAAGAAAACGATAAATTTTGAGAGTGTGATTGGATATTAGATGAAAAAGTAATGATGAAAGTTTTGATTTAAAAATAGTAAAATAACGGTTGGATATAATTGATAGTTAGATATGTGTGAATGAGTAAATAGTACAAATTTGTGGGAAAATGTGTAATAGTAATTAGTTTTTTATAAAGAAATGTATAGATGGACTTGGTAAAAGAAAAAATGAAAGTAATGCGTGAGCATATTATAACAAAGAAAGAAAAAGTAAGTAAAAAAAAGAAAACTAACAGTGCAAATTGTCACGGGCCTAGCCTTTTCGGCCCCCACACGATGCCCGCGCGGCGCTCCGATCCACCTGGGGCCAGCCTATCCCTCGGGACAACCCGGTTTCGCCTGCGCCTTGGGGCTCATCGTAAATGCGGCTCAAAGATCCGACCGATTTGGGTAGGGATGGCCAATTCCCTTCTTCACCGTCAAGTCCACGACTAGCGACAAGCTCCCGAACTTAACCGGGTAGCTGCTGAACATCCAGAAGGTCATGCACACGCACCCACAAAACCAGCCGGCCCCGAAGCCACATACAGTCATTCTCAGCACAATCCACCAGTAGTCATAGCGAAAGACACCCCAATGTCACGGGGCGTGACATCCTCCCCCACCCAAGATGGTGTACGCTCTCGTACATGGTCTACTCCACCCGAAGTGCATCAACGGTCCCCCTTGGCAGCCTACACGTGTGCCTCTCGCACACCAATCACACTCGGAGACCACAGAGGATTCTCCCAGATGATCGCCACCCAACATGTTCCGCTCCCCTGCCTACTCCACCACCCTCTTGGTAAGAGCGCTTGGCGCAACCACGGAATTCAAATGTCAGGACGTCTCTGATACCACTTGTCACGGGCCTAGCCTTTTCAGCCCCCACACGATGCCCGCGCGATGCCCTGGTCCACCCGGTGCCAGCCTATCTCTCAGGACAACCAATAGTTTCGCCCTGCCTTGGGCTCATCAGGAATACGGCTCCAGCATCCGACCAGTTTGGGTAGGGATGGCCAATTCCCTTCTTCACCGTCAAGTCCACGACTAGCGACAAGCTCCCGAACTTAATCGGGTAGCTGCTGAACATCCGGGGTCATGTACACGCACCCACAAACCGGCCTGATCAAGCCACATACGGTCATTCTCAAGACAATCCATCGATAGTCATAGCGAAAGACACCTGAATGTTACGGGGCATGACATCCTCCCCACCCAAGATGGTGTACGCCCTCACACGGTCTACTCCACCAAGTGCATCAACGCGCCCTTTGGCCCCACACGTGTGCCCTCGCACACCAATCGCACTCGGAGACCAGAGAGGATTCTCCCAGATGATCGCCACCCAACATGTTCCGCTCCCCTGCCTACTCCACCACCCTCTTGGTAAGAGCGCTTGGCGCAACCACAGAATTTAAATGCCGGGATGGCTCTGATACCACTTGTCACGGGCCTAGCCTTTTCGGCCCCCACACGATGCCCGCGCGGCACCCCGTTCCACCTGGGGCCAGCCTATCCCTCGGGACAACCACTGGTTTCGCCCTGCCTTGGGCTCATCAGGAATGCGGCTCCAGCATCCTTCGATCGCCCCTTGCGATTAGCTAAGTCAGCCTCACTCTTAAAAGTGCTTGTGAAGAAGTGTAGGAAGATGGCAAAATAGAACACAAAATAGTTACTTATATTCACTCACACTTGCTTACAAGATGCTTGGTTGGTTACAAATGATGCCCTACTCCTATTTATACTACTCCACCTCCTTAATGGACGGTGGTGATTGATTTAATCCAACGGTTGGGAGACGTTCTCTAGAACTCTCCACATAATTCCTACATATTCTACAATTATTCTATAATTCTCTAGTCTAGTCTACAACCTTCTACATAGTTCTATACTACTCTATAACATTCTAGACTATTCTAGAATGTTCTACATTATTCGTCCATATTCTATACTATTCAGTAATATTCTAGACTCTTCTAGAATACTCCAGACTCTTCTACAATGTTCTAGACTCTTCTAGAACATTCCTGATTCTTTTATACTATTCTAGATTATTCTAGAGTTACGCTAGGTGATTCTGGAAAATGGATTTCGTTCAATGGTGAGCCTCTTTGTCCCGGCAGATGGCGAAAAATGGGTCGTAAAGGCCAAGTGCGTGACAAAATGGTCAACTGAGACTGAGAGTAGCCATGCATATATAATATACTAGAGGACACTTGTGTTGCCAATTGAGACACGTGTTAGAAGACCTATGGGCTCACCTTGGGCTTTTGGCGGGAAAAAAGTGGCGATGGGCTCGGGCCTAGCGTATTTGGCGGGAACACTAAGCAATCCTTTGGGCCATGACCCACTATCCTCCACACTCTACTTGCACAGTCACTCTCTCTCTAAACTGCCACATGGTCAATATGCATGCCAGCCCAAGTATATAAAATAAGAGTTTGTCTCCTGTCAAACAGTCTAACGGATCTAAACCGTTAGACGGAGCTCCAACAACCAACCCATTTTAAGATTCAATCCATTACCAGAAAAATGAAAAATAAAAAATAAACACGAGAATAACCCCCAATTACTCTGCACATCGCTGCACTATCCCGCCGCAGAGCCCGTAGTAGTAGAATATGCGCCAACAACACATCTGTCTCCGGTCACCTCTCTCATCACACTAGGAACACCAAATAAACTTTGTCGCCTTTTCCTAGATTTAATATGCTTACTTTGTGACCAAGTGATTAATAAGAACCTAAACTTATCTCATTGATGCATTCAAGAATCATATTTTTTTCCTCTTAACTTGAAAATAGTAGTGCCCGGTGTACTTTGACAAACCATGAGGTTTAATGTTCTTGGGAATCTGGCTCGGATCGTGTAAATAATGTTTTTCTTTTCTTTCTTTGTTTGTTTTTTCTTTTTTTTTTCATTTATGCTACATTTTAGGGGAATTATTGAAAACATTCCACTTGCTACATTTTAGGGGAATTATTAAAAACATTCCAGTGGAATGTGCTAATACTTTTTAGTGGTTTGATAATACTTTTATGTGGAATTACTAATACTTTTTAGTGGAATTACTAATTTTTTCTTTCAGTGAGATTGCTAATATTTTTTCGAGAAACTACTAATACTTTTCCGAGGGACAGCTAATACATTTCGGGAGAAAATTTTAATTATATTCAGGGAAACCACTAAAATACTCTCAACGGAACTACTAATACTTTTTCGATGCACTACTAATACTTTTTTGAGGGACTGCTAATACATTTCAGGAGTATATTCATGAGAAATACTAAAATACTCTTCATGGAACTACTAATATATTTTAGAAGAACTGCTAATACTTTTTAGAAGGACGGCTAATACTTTTCAGAAGGACTGTTAATACATTTCGGGAGAAAATTTAATTATATTCAGGGAAACTACTATAATACTCTCCAGGGAACTACTAATACTTTTTCGAGGAACTACTAATACTTTTTTGAGGGACTGCTAATACATTTCAGGAGTATATTAAGGAGAAATACTAAAATACTCTTCAGGGAGCTACTAATACATTTCAGAAGAACTACTAATACGTTTTAGAAGGATGACTAATACTTTTCAGAAAGACTGTTAATACAGGTGGTCCCTGAAAACTACTAAAACATCACTGATAATATTACGAAAATGCCACCAGATCCGCGGGTCAGATCCGTCTAATAGGTCAGACCCGTTAGACGGTCTGACATGAGTTTTTGTGATAAAATAATAGTTTACACTCCCATATTCATGAACGCTAGTGTATGTACATGTAATGGACAAATGGATGACATGGTGATGAAGGTTCCACATAATGACATAAGACAAAAACTCTTGTCACACAGTCTAACGCTAGTGTAGAGTATAGTGTACCACGTGTAGCATCAACAAAACCCTTAATTTTCTGCATCTTACAAGAACATTTTGTTTTTTAAATTAACACATGTATTATCTACATCAGATATTATTTGATCCATTTTGAGGGTTATTAAGACTTGGGTCTCTCTTGGGGGCATTGCCACACAGGTTAAATATATTACACAACAAAAAAAAGAAAAATAGTTTTTGATGAGGGGTAAAACATTATTTTCTCATTTAATATCCAATTATTCTTTTTTAATAAGTTGGGAATACTGGTTGGAGAGAAGAGGATAAATTTCAAAGAAACTGAAAGATATTGGGTTCGAACCCAGAACAACACTCTTACAAAGAGTGAGCGGTACCACTTGAGCTACAACCTCGTGGTAATATCCAATTATTTATTTAATTTAGCTTTTAGTTAATTATTAGCCAATAATTAACTATAGGTTGAGCCGAGTTATTAAAAAGGTCCTTGTGCCCCAACTTATTTCGATAGGCCCTAGAGGCCCATCTCATTCTATTAGGCCCATAAGACTCACAATCTCATGATATATAAATAGTTCAAATATAATCATTATTAATTATTATAATTTATGCACTTAATTTTCCTTTCGCTCCGGATTATATCTTCACACATTGATTTACTAATTTAAGTATCAATGGAGCTTCATGTAACAACTCCAAATCCTTATAATCTTGTTGTCGTGTTGTAGGCTAGTTCCCATCTCAGGACTAACTGCTTTAAAAATACCATAATAAAGTATTTAATATATTGCATAAAGATAATTGTTGGATACCCTAATAAGGGGTTAGGAGTGTGTCCTAGTATAAATAGGTTCGATCTTATTCATTCTGCACCAAGCCAAATTTGATAATAAACCATAATAATCATAGTAAAATGTTCTCCTAAAGTACTATCTTCTTCTTTTGTTTCTTTGCTAAATAACCTCCTTCCTCCTATAAAGAAAAATATGCAATCTTTTTTTCGCAAAAATTTGTGTGAGGCGGTCGCACCGTACGACGGTGATACTTTTAATGTAAAAGGTGATATTTTTAGTATAAAAAGTGATGTTTTTTTTAATATACTAAAATTATTGTATTTAGATAAAGTATCACTTTTTACACTAAAATTATCATTTTTTGTACTAAAAGTATCACCGTTGCACGCCGTCTCACGGTGCGGCCGTCTCACAAGAGGTCTGTTGTTTTTTTTTTAATAAATACATTTGCTTCCCAAACAGCTAGACAAGTAATAATTGAGTAATATTTTGAATTTTATTAGTATTTTGACTATATATTATCATTATTGCTAGTGTAAACACGTCACTTTCATAAGAAATTAGCAGAAAATAGACACAAAAAACGTGGCAGTGTCACTATATTGCAATGACCAAAATTTATGGCTAGGAAATAATGGATGATTGTGTTTTATAGGGAGAAAGAAGAGAGAAAAATGAACCTAAATTTGGGAATCAGACTTGGTTTTTGTTTTCCAACTTTGTCTACATTTAGATGTTTCGGAGAAATCCACGGAAGGTTCAATTATTGATTTTGTGGACAGTGATTAATTCTACTTGCACTAAACTAAAGTCAAGATTCTAATATGTCTCCTGCCAGATTGGTTTGAAATATCAACTTACCAAAAAGTTGGATTTATAGTTTCCCTAGTTTATGGAAAACAATATTCCAATTAATTATAAGTTACTTGACATTTGACTGCAAAAATTTACTTGACCATATTTTGTCAGGCATAAAGATTAAAAATGTTTATTTTTTATAAAATTAAATTTGATTTGAGTTTGAAAATTAGAATATAAGAAAAATACTATACTACTCAACTTCATCCCTCTGTTGAATAATTTTTTTAACAATTCAAGCTCTTCAAAATATTGAAATCAAGTATAAATTACCCATTAATTTCTATATTAAATCATTGGCTCAGTGCTTCATGTAGTTCAATGCGTAAATGGTAAAATATACTTTATTTGTTGAAGTATGCTGATTTTATAACGCTTTACCTACTGAACATAGTGTTTTCCCTCACACTATACCCTGTTGAGGTGGTAAAGTGTATAAAAAATATTAAATCCGGGGACAAAATATCAAAATATATTAAAGGGACAAAGTATAAAAACTCTTCACAGTTTAGTATAAATAACCCTAAAATTTTGATGCGAAAATTCAGTGGTCAGTCCCGTTTATACCACTACCAAATTTAGCAACTCAGCTACTGTGCGCACTGTGCATATTATAACCTAAAAAGAGAAAAGAAAAATTAAGTTCAACTCAAAAAAAAAAATAGTGCAAGGCAGCAAGAGCCTCGGTGTGTTCAACGAGACTACGAGAGTGGCCACGCATATAATAGAGGAACACTTGTGGTGCCAGCTGGGACACGTGTCAGAGGACTTTTGTGCTCACCTTGGGCTTTTGGCGGGAAAAAAGATGGCTGTGGGCTCGGGCCTGGCGTATTTGGCGGGAAGACGAAGCAATCCCATGGCCCACTTTCCTCCATAGGGATGGCAATGAGCGGGGATGGGGTGGTATGGGGACATACCATCCCCGCCCCGAAATCCGTGCAAATAACATCCTCATACCATTCCCCATTTGGGCGTCCAGTACGGGGATGGAGAATCCCCATTCGAAGCACGGGGTCATGAGGAATCGGGGTCCCCGTTTTGTATTTATTAATAAAAAAATATATTTTTACATAAAATAATTAATAATTAAAATATATGAAATATCATGAATCACTAGCTAATCTTATAATAACTTCATAATATAAAATACTTTAACAAATTGAGTTAAATACAACAATTTTCAAAATACAAAGTCTTGTAATTTTAAAACTTAAAAATCATTACAATATAAAACACATAATTTTTAGGGTTTAATTTTACAATTTAATAAAATAAAAAATATATAAACATAAACCCTTCTCACTAACAACTATTTTTAGTAGACTATTAATAATATATATAAATATATATAATATATATATTTCGGTGAACTGGGACGGGGACGGGGAATCCCCATTTCATCTAATCGGGGGTGGGGACGGGGACGGGGATGGGGACGGGGATATAAATACCATCCCCGTCCCATCCCCGGTTTCAGAAAAGTGGGGAATCCCCATCCCCGCTCCTATCCCCTAATTAATCGGGGATTCTCCGTCCCAAATTATTCGAGTCAACGTGGGATGGTTCATGCGGGGATTTTGCCATCCCTATTCCTCCACACTCTACTTGCACAGTCACTCTCTCTCTCTAAACTGGCACATTTCGGTCAATATGCATGCCCATTGCCCAGCCAAGTATATATAAAATAATACCATGAAAGGGTAGCCAAGTTAGTGAAGTAGTAGGTGGTAGCGATTTGAAAGGTCACGAGTTCGATTCCCCTACCAACACTTTCTTGGTTGAGCGCATGTCACTTGAGGGCTTGCCTAGTGTGGTTTACAGTTGGCGTAGTTTGCGGGGCTAAGACGCCCGGCCCAGGGTTTATCCAGTCTGTGCACGAAAAGTAGCGGCTGCGGGTTCCCCCGTCATCAAAAAAAAAAAAAAAAAAAAAAAAAAAAAAAGTATATATAAAATAATAGTATACACTCTCATATACCGTGCACCCTAGTGTATGTACATGTAATGGGCAAATGGATGACATGGTGATGAAGGTTCCACATAATGAAATAATAGTCGCCCTTAGATAACAATGGAGGAAATTGCACTTTTAGTCCCATGAAATTTGAGGTGTTGCAATTATAGTCCCCTGGTTTTAAAATGATCCCACTAGAATGATTATATTGCAACTTTGGTCCCAACGTTAATTCCCCCATCCATCAAACTGACAGATCCGTCAAAGTCCCATTTTGGAGGGAAATTCCTTGGACTTTTTCATTTTTTTAATTAGTCTTGTGAAAGTGATGTAATTTCTTATGGTTATGGTTATGACTATGGTTATATTAATCCACTACATATTAAAATAAGTGGAAATGGTATAAAATAGCCATTTACAAAATAAAAAGATGAAAAATAGTCATCTTTTATAGACACATTTTTTTAGTCATTTTGGGGTATAAAATGACATTCATACCCTTCTAGCATGTTTGTTTGATATTTTCTCTCTTTCATTCATTTATCTCTATGTATCCTCTTACTCTTTCTTTCAAACATTTTTTTAAAAGTCAAACATGTATTTTTCATTTTTAAATATGCAATATATGTGTTGAATTATATATATCAAAAAGAGGATTTGAAACGAAAAAGTTATGTGAATTCAAAGTTTTTTGGAGAAAAACAAAATAATTGGGTTATAATAAGTGTGAGAACTGGATGTCGAGTTACAATTTACAATAACTCAATGTCGAAGTTCTGATAACTTCGATGTCAAGTCATAAAGATGTGTTTTTGTGCGTTAAATTGAATCGAGGGCAAAATTGAGTTTTTCACACCCCAAAATGGCTAAAAAAGTTGTGTTTGAAAAATATGGCTAAAAACATCTTGGCTTGATAGGAATATGGGTGTTCAATTAACCGATTTTTTTCAGGTTAACTGTTAACCGAATCAATTCGGTTAATTCGGTTGGTAACCGTAACAAGAATTTTCGATTCGGTTAATGATTAAAGGTTTCGAAGAATTTCGATTATCTGTTAATTCGACTAGAAAATTAACCAAATTAACCGATTTAACCGAAATATTATATTAAACATATATTTTATATATAATTATATTTATATATAATATATATCATATATATTTATTTATTTATATCATATATTATATATACAAAAAAAAAACCGACTGATAAGATAATGTAGTTTTTTTATGGTGATCTAGATTAGCATAATTTATTTTGCTCAATTATACTTGTAGTCTACTAGTTTTTTTCTTCACCTTTTAAAAATTACACATCAATTAACAACTTACTGAGGCTAAGTAGAAAAGGGCTAAAAGATGGTTAGATGGCTACATTTTGTTTTTTAGGGAAAAAAATAATAGAATTATGTGCATTTCAGATGGTTAGCTAACCAAAATAACATGCACATTGTTGCTCCGTTAATATTTCAACGGAATGGGATTAAATTTGCAACACATGAATTCATATGGGATGTTTTATGCTCAAATTTTAAGATTGGGACTAAATATGCAAGTTGTGGGACTATAATTGCAACAACTCAAATCTCACGGGACTAAAAGTGCAATTTCCTCGATAACAATGGGTATGTATGGTTCGGTTCTGCGTGGACCCATAGTTTGATCCACTACCAATTTGACGATTTAGACCCATTAAATTTTCATTATAATTAATTTAATATTAAAAACATTTTTTTACATAGAACTATTACAAAATATATTTCTTCTAAATAAAATATCTTAAATATTATATATTGTTGTACCACGCCCGACGTTGCTCAGCCAACAAAGAACCAGTCCCACTTAGGACTTAAAAAACTGAGAATATCAGCCAAAGGGATTTCAACTGATATGTTCTATAGCCTCCAAAGGCATGTGACCAACCACCGTGAGTAGGTTGATTCAAAGGTACATACATTTTTATATGGAATAATTCGAGTTGATCAATGATCAGGCTCATATAAATCAAGAGCTTCCATATGTAATTCATCCAACCTAACCACTGGTTAGACAAATGAGTTCAGCCTAGCGGCCTTGCGTATCTTAATGGAGAAGAAAAATGTATCACAAGATGTGTCAGGCGGCAGACATCATGTAATTAGTCACATCATCAGTCTCATTGCAGCTTAATCCCTGACATCCTAATATCTAGGGTATTAACAAGTCTACATATGAGGACTTATTACTCTTATAGTCCTCAAATTCAACTATATTATAAAGAGAGAATGGAAGCGCCCTATAAATACTCTCATTTATGACTGAAAAAGGATCAACAACCTTGTAAAAGCATTTACTGCATTTTAGCTTTCTAGCTAAGTCAATAAAAAAGCACATTTCCAACCTTCTATAGGTCGCAAATATTTGTATTTCTACTGTTTTTAATGTTTTCATCCCCGTGATTGATATTTGTTAACCAACAAGACTAATATATTTAGTGAGAAAAATCACTTTTGGTCCCATAAAACTGAGCACCTGATGATTTTAGTCACATGACTTGAAATAGTTCCATAAAATTGTTCTTGTTACGCAAATTGTCCCACTGTTAGTAAATTAATGGTCAAACCTGTCAAATTCAAAGTCAACCATGCGATTTCAGTCTAATGGCTTGAAAATAGTCACATAAGATTGTTCTTGTTATAAAACTAAATATAACTAATAACTATTTTAAAAAATATATTATCATTAATGTTACTATTTTTATTTATTATAATTAAAAAATTGACAAGTAAATTAAATGATATAATTAATAATTCAATTTATACAAAATAAATTTTCTAGAAAATAATTTTTAAAAATAGATGTTAATTATTTTTTTCGTATGAATGTGATGGCTCAAAAGCTACCTTTAAAACCGTAGGCAAGTGCACCTATCGTTTTATAGTATAGATTATTGAGTACCGAGTGTCATTCCCACGAGGATTATAAGTACTAATAATTACCGTCTCTTTGTTATTTAATCTAACAATTTTCAGAGTTTTTTTTGTTTGATAAAGAATCTAAATTATCGAAGTGTAAAAATGAAGTAAAATTTGTAGAATAAGAAATCAAGAGATAGAAGTGTGTTTGAATGTAAATCCCTCTAGAATGTTTTTGTGATTTGACAAGTTAAAAGATTCAACCATAAGCCCTTAAGTAAAAACCAACCTCTTTTAATAAAATCTCATGCTATGTGGATAGTAGAAATTCCCGATTTAAGTTAATCCCTTTCTCAAGGCGAAAAACTCCTAATCTCAAGTTGATTAGCTGAAATCTCTTTCTAGTTAAAACCCCAAGATTGCATTATAACGATTTATGAATTCCATATTAGGTTTGACCCTAATCCGGAAGATTTATGTCGTCCTACATCTAGGATTGCATGCAACTCTTTTCACTTATACAATTTCTTTTTCACCATAAATCTCTCGATTGCCGATGAAGAAAAGATATCAAATTAATATACTAGGAAATATTAACTCAAATGAGATAAGCATGATATAAGTGAATCACACAAGACATGATGATTTTATTAAAAACATACAAACCTCAATCACAAATCCATTCTAGAGTTCATTACACTCAAACACTAGGAGTTTAGCTACTCATGATCTTGATAAAAGAGTAAATTACACAAGAAGATGTAAATATTATAGACATGGTGTACTTATCTTTCTCAAAATCTCAATTGACTTCTTTCTTGAATGATGATGTTGCTCCAAGCCTTCTTCCCCAATGTTGCCTCAAGCTTTCTTCTCCAAGACCTCTTGATCCCAATTCTACTTAATGAAGTGAATACAATGAATATTTCCTGAGTATCTAATTGAATTCCTCTCCCAACTTCAACCCTTGGCTTTTATAGGCAACCAATACATTGATAGTACTCTCTTTTGTTAAACAATTGCCTCCATTTTCCTTGTTGGTTGGTGAATTCTTGTATTCAAGTGATGAGGGAGGGGACATGGAGACATGTTTCAGCAAAATAGGGTGTTAAAAGTGTACAAAAGTGGCCAAAATGGGTTGGTTGGTGAGTTTTCCCCAAGTTCGCAAAGAAAAGTTGCAAAAAGAGGTCCGGACACGCCGTGTCGCCCGACACGGCCAGGTGTCTTGTTTAATTGTGCAGGCACTCCGTCGACATGGCCGTGTTTCCCAACACGCGGCCAGGCCGTGTTCTGACACGGCCGTGTTGGGAACACGGCCTGGCCGTGTCGGAGGTCATTTTGTGCGAAAAAATCGAGTTTTTAGCTCCGGTGAACACGGTCGTGTTGCCGACACCCCTGCCCGTGTTGGACCAAAAAGGCCCCGAAATGACGCCAGCGTTTGGCTTGGAATTTCGAGCGTTTTTGCATCCTTAAACTCCCGGTATGTTTTGACATGAATCCATGGTCCGAAATTCACCAAAATTAGCCCCGAATGGTCAATCTACATCAATAAAAGCACCTCGGAGTAATATGAACTATGTATAATCAAAAATTTACAAAACTAACAATAAAATAACTCGAATTCTACTCAAATATACACATAAAACGTGCATAAAAGACCCTTATCATGTTAGATAAATGTTTTTATCATGATTTTGATGATTTTGTTCTAAAGAGTTTTTATACCAAAACAATGTCCCTAAATGTTGTCCTAACACTTCCAATCGATCTAAAATGTTTTTACTATTTTTGGAGTATTTCTTGAAGTTTATTTTCGATTTAAAATTGGACAACACTTTTGTTTCAGCTCGACCAAGTCGCCCTATAGGGCAACCCGTACTGAGTTGAGTTTTGAAACAGAAAATGGGACGTAAGAAAAAAAAGAGCGGCGGCCGGTCGACCAGGTGAAGCGCGGGTGTGGTCGGCCGATCGGCCGATGTGAGCGATTTTACACTGCAAGTTGGATTTTGTTCAGGACTTCTCTGTTTCGTAAAACGCGTCGCGGCAACAGTCTGGTGAGGCGACGGTCGCACCCCCTTCGACCGGTCCCCCTGTGTAAAAATTCGCGAGAATTCAATTTCAATCTTATCTCTGCGCGATCGGTCGAACCCCATGTTTGAATGACAAACTATCCGTTGCGTTTTGAATGACTTTTCCTATTTTGTGGGATTGATTTCTAACAGACTATATTGATGATTTTAAATGGTTTCTTTTGCGACAAATCACTCCCCGAGGAGGAGCCAATGTCACGGAAATCAAAGCCAAGACCTCTCCTATAAATAGAGGCTTCATTCAAGCAACAAGATACAACACTGATATACAAGCAAAAAGAGCATACAAAGCAAACACTTTCATATATCTTGTTGTATTAGCCTAAGCACTTTCACTTGCACAAATTTGAGGTCTAGGCTCTCAATTCTTGATTACACTTGTACTCATATTGTATCAATCATTATTGAGTTGTAATCTTGATTTTGGTCATCATTCAACACAAGACATCCTTGTGAGTATTCTTGTGGTAAGAATACACTTGGGTGATCTAGGTGATAGGTGTTTGAAGGTTGTGGTAATCTTCAAAGGTGTTGTAAGAGGGTTGTGGTAATCCTCGAGGTGTTGTAAGAGGGTTGTGGTAATCCTCAAGGTGGTGTAAGAGGATTGTGGTAATCCTCAAAGTGGTGAAGGAGGGTTGTGGTAATCCTCAAGGTGTTGTATTAATTTTTGGTAAATTAATAAAATCTTTTCTTTCTTTTTGAAATCCATCCCGGAGATCTTTGGGGTGGTAGAGGATTAGGCCCTAGGTGGGTTGAACCTCTTTAAATCGACGAGTGTTGTTTTATTTCCGCATTTACATTCTCGTCTTTGGTTGTTTATTCGAAAAAGAGGGCAAAATCTGAAAAACCTAGATAATCTATTCACCCCCTCAGATTATCGTAGCCACTTGGACTAACAAGTGGTATCAAAGCCAAACTCTTTGGCTAGCTCGTTCGAGTAAAGAGGAAAGATCCATGGCTACGAATGACGCTTATCTCACCGGCGCCTCCACCAACAAGCCACCATTGTTCGACGCCAACAACTACGCATTTTGGAAAGACCGTATGGAGTCTTTCTCAAGGGTGCGGATTTGACATATGGAATGTGGTTATTGAAGGAGTTGATCAACCAACAAAAAAAATGGAGGATGGCACCTCGACTCTAAACCTTTCAAGGAGTTCGATGAAAATGATAAGAAGGCTTTCTCTCTAAATGGTAAGGCCTTAAATATTTTGCATTGCTCACTTACCACCACCGAGTACAATCGCATACGAGGCATAAGGTCGGCACATGAGGTTTGGGAAAAATTGGAGACTATATATGAAGGGACAAAGAAGGTCAAGCAAGCTAGAAAGACCATGCTTGTTAAAGACTTTGAAAACTTTAACATGTATGATGGTGAAAGCATCTCAAGATGGTGGAAAGGCTTGACAACATTGTCAATCCTCTTGTGGCCCTCGGTAAAGTCATCTCGAAGAAGACAAAGTGACTAAGGTATTGAATGCTCTTCCCGGCTCATGGTCCGAAAAGGTGACGGCAATCACGGAAGCACAAAATCTTGAGACACTCAAGTTTGACGAGCTCATCGGGAACCTCCTCATCTATGAAGTCTATCTCGAGGAGAGGAAAAATACCAAACCAACCATCAATCAATCGGGTATGCAAAATATTCCTAAAGGTCTTGCTTCCTCTTCTAATAATGCATACTATGATAATGATGATGATGATGAGGAGACGGCCGCACTTGTTCGAAAATTTGCAAAATTTGTGAATAAAAATAAAGCAAGAAAACCAAGAGATAATGCTTGCTTTAAATGCGGAAAACCGGGCACTTCATTGCCCGATTGCCCAAAGCTCGATGAAGAGGAGCAAAAGAAAAGGAAGCCTTTTACAAAAAAGAAGGCTCTAAATGCGGAAGTCAAAACATGGGATGAACTACTCGAAACAACCGATGAGGAAGGAGAAACCGAACACGGTCTCATGGCTATAGGCAGCGAAAACAATGAGGTACACTCAAATTCTTCTACTTCCTCCATAGTTGATGACTTGCAATGTGATTTTGATGAATTGCAAATTGAGTTTCAAAATTTAATCGTTAAATACAAAAATTTGAAAAAGGAGCATAAGGAGATTAAGGTTGAAAAGGAAAAATTATTTACCTCTTATGAATCTTTAGACAAAGCTCATGCTCTTACTCTTACTAGAATTCATTCTCTTGAAACCGAAAAGGAATCGCTCACAAAAGATATTGAATGTTTGAAAAATGAGCGTGCATCGTTTCAACATAAGTACGGATAAAGTCACAAAAATTTTAGATGCACAAAGAGGTGAGCATTCCAAATCGGGACTTGGTTATAAGCCATTTCAAAGTGTTTTTAAGAAAAATAACCAAGGTCCGAGCTTTTGTACGTGCCAATAATTATAATACTCCTACTTGTTTTTATTGTGGCAAAGTTGGACATTATGCTAATAATTGCAAATTGAGAAATAGCTCAAGACATGTTTGGAGACCCAAAGGTCTCAAGACTAACCCCATGGACCCCAAAATTATAGGGTACCTAAAAGAAATGATTTTGTAGGTAATAGGGGCTATAACAACCATGGAGGATTCGAAATGGCTCGTGGACAGCGGATGTTCACGCCATATGACCGGGGAGGAAGAGCTTTTACCAACATCAAGCTCCAAGAAGGGTATGGTCATGTTCGGCAATGGCAAAGGAAAAATTCTTGGAAATGGAGAAATTGGTAACTCTTCTTTCTCTCTTTGTAATGTTCTTTTAGTAGAAGGGCTTAAGTTTAATTTGATAAGTGTTAGCCAACTTTGTGATTCAAATTATGATGTTTCTTTTAATAAAGAAAAATGCCTTATTCTTAAAAATGGTAATATTATTTGTGAAGCAAATAGAAAAGGCAATCTTTACAAAATTTGTACTAGTGATTTGGTTAGTCAAAATGTTTCTTGTCTTGTCGCCAATAATGATTTAACAAGTTTATGGCATAGGCGACTCGGACATGTTGGATACAAGAATTTGAAAAATATTTACAAAAACCAACATGTAAAAGGACTACCCAAATTGAATTTTGAAAATCTTGGCTTATGTGACACTTGTCAAAAGAACAAATTAGTTAAGAGTAGTTTTAAACCCAAAAATGAAATTTCCACTACCAAACCCCTACAATTGCTTCACCTTGATTTGTATGGGGATATTGGTACGGCTAGTCTAAGTGGAAAACATTACACTTTTGTTATAGTCGATGATTTTTCGAGATATACTTGGGCTCTTTTTCTTACAAATAAAACGATCCGTTAATGAGTTTGTTAAGTTGTGTAGACTTATTGAGAATGAAAAAGAAGATACTATCAAGTCTATTCAAGCGATCGAGGTGGAGAATTTGACGGTGAATTTAGAGTATTTTGTGAAACCAAAGGATATGCTCATAATTTTCGGCTCCGAGGACACCTCAACAAAATGGAGTAGCGACGGAAAAATCGAACATTACAAGAAATGAGTCGATCCATGCTCAATGAATTTTCACTTCAAAGTATTTTTGGGCGAAAGCGTAAGTACCGCTTGCTATGTCATTAACCGAGTTTATATTCGTCTAATATGAATAAAACTCCATATGAGCTTTGGAAAGGAAGAACTCCAAATATTAGTTATTTCAAAATATTTGGATGTAAGTGCTTTATTTTGAATACTAAGGATCAATTGGACAAACTTGATCCTAAGGCGAAGAAAGGTATATTTATGGGGTATTCAACCAAGAGCAAAGCATATCGGGTTTACAACAAGACTAGCATGGTTGTTGAAGAATCCATTCATGTCAAATTTAATGAAGCCTCGGGTGTTGAAAGAATACCGAATGACGATAGTGATGAAGAGGATATTGTTGAACCTATTGTTCAAAGTGATGCTCATAATGATCAACCTTCAAGTTCAAATGTTCCAAGAAGATAGGGGTGATACTTGAATCTTCCCGTAGCATTGAAATTTAAGGAGATCACCCAAAAGATCTTATTATTGGTGATCCCCTTGATAAAGTAATGACTCGAAGGAATTTTGCCGAGAAAGCTCTTATATCTCAAAAAGAGCCTAAAAATGCTAAGGAAGCTATTGAGGATGAAGATTGGTTTTTGGAAATGCAAGAGGAGTTGAATCAATTTGAAAGAAATGATGTATGGGAATTAGTACCTTGTCCTCCATCTCAAACAATCATTGGTACAAAATGGGTATTCCGGAACAAACTTGATGATCAAGGCAACATTGTTCGAAATAAGGCAAGGTTAGTAGCTCAAGGGTATTGTCAAGAAGAAGGTATTGACTATGATGAAACTTTTGCACCGTAGCACGTTTAGAAGCTATTCGTATTTTACTTGCCTATTCTTGTTTCAAAAATTTCAAACTTTACCAAATGGATGTTAAATCCGCTTTCTTAAATGGTATTATTCAAGAAGAAGTCTATGTAAAACAACCTCCGGGGTTTGAAAATTTTTCTAGGCCTAATGATGTTTATAAACTTAAAAGGCTTTGTATGGTTTAAAACAAGCACCCCGTGCATGGTATGATAGACTTAGCTCTTTTCTTTTGCAAAATGGTTTTACAAGAGGTAAAGTTGATACTACACTCTTTGTTTTTGAAAAAGGGCAAGATTGTTTACTTGTGCAAATTTATGTTGATGATATTATATTTGGTGCTACTAATGAATCTTTGTGCAAGAAATTCTCCAAGTTAATGCAAGGTGAATTCGAGATGAGTATGATGGGGGAGCTAAACTTCTTCCTTGGACTTCAAATTAAGCAATGCCAAGAAGGTATTTATATTTCGCAATCAAAGTATACAAAAGAACTTTTGAAGAAGTTCGGCATTGAAGAAGGAAGAACCGTCTCGACTCTATGGCAACCAATGTCAAAATTGACAAAGATGAAAAAGGCAAGTCGGTTGATGAATCCAAGTATCGAGGTATGATTGGTAGTTTACTTTATTTAACCGCTAGTAGACCAGGACATTCTTCATGCCGTATGCCTATGTGCTCGTTTTCAAAGCAATCCCAAAGAATCTCATATGAGTGCCGTTAAAAGGATTTTTCGATATTTGAAAGGCACCATTCAATATGGCTTATTTTATCAAAGAATGAAAATTTCTCTCTTAAAGGTTATAGTGATTCGGATTTATCACGGGAAATATTGATGATCGGAAAAGTACTTAGGATCATGTCAATTTTAAGCGATTGCCTAGTTTCTTGGTTTTCAAAGAAAAAAGCTGTGTTTCTCTTTCAACGGCGGCCGAATATATTTTCCGCATTTTGTTGTACTCAACTTCTTTGGATGAAACAAACCTTAGCGGATTACAAATGCTCTTTTGAAAACGTACCTATCTTTTGTGATAATGTATCCGCTATAAACATTGCTCAAAACCCGGTTCATCATAACCGTACTAAACATATTGAGATTCGA
The DNA here is from genome assembly GCA_016081115.2 of Rehmannia glutinosa. Taxonomy (NCBI): domain Eukaryota; kingdom Viridiplantae; phylum Streptophyta; class Magnoliopsida; order Lamiales; family Orobanchaceae; genus Rehmannia; species Rehmannia glutinosa. The sequence goes on from JABTTQ020001206.1 coordinate 349,889, forward strand.
CATCATTTTCTAAGGGATTGTGTCTCAAAAGCGAAAAATTGAGATATCTTTTGTTCCATCTCAAGATCAATTAGCGGATATTTTCACAAAACCGCTAACTTCCGAGACTTTTTGCGTCGATCGAGCTCGGTTAGGCATAATGCATATTGAATGAAATTCACGTTTGTATTTTGCACGTTTTTTAAAACTTAGGGCGAAAAATCGGATTTTCGGTTGAAAATTCGGATTTTGGAAAATTTGCAAAACAGTTAAAAATTTGAAGAGGTTGAGGGCAACCGGTCGCCCTCAACGTCGGCCGTCGCCCTCAACCACGACCTGGTCATACTAAGCCATTTTTGGTTTAAAATCGTTCTGTCTTGAGCATTAGTCTTTTTCACTCATTTTGGCCATTTTTCGTCCCCTTTGCCAAATGCACACTATTGTCACTCAAAATTGATTTTTATGCATTCCATTTATATCTTGGACCGTATATAGCATGTTTATCATCATCATTGCTCATCCTTTCCGATTAAATGGTAAGATTTTTCCTTACTTTGCTCAATTGGGTTGAACCTCGAGTTTATGGCCTTTCTTGTATATTACTTGATGAAATTATTTTATGATCATGATGAGCTTAGTTGTTATCTTTGTTTTGTATGATAATTGGTATGATTTGGTGATGAAATTTTTTGGCTTGGATCATTTACAAGGGCTATATACAACTCTTTTTTTTTTTCACGCCCACAATGTGTTCGATGAAATGTTTCAATGAAAATTTCAACTTCTACATGATTCTCTCGCTTCCAAAAGTCTTCTATACTCTTTGAGATCATGTTTTGGGAAATAAAACGGGCGTATGAACTCTTCATGATGCATTTCTCCCATTTTCCTTGGTTTTTAAGCCTAAAATTGCTCAATGGTTGATAAATCGTCTCTTTGGCGCACTTTGATATATCTATGATGTTTCTATCATCCTAACATTCTTTTGATGATTCCAAGGGGAGAAACAGGAAATTGGCTCGTTAGCTCAAAGAAGCCAATAAAAGCTCATAATAGAAGCTACAAGCTATGGCTTTTTAAGGCCATAAGTTGTGAAGAAAACTTAGTCCAATGGTTGTTTTATGGACTTTATGGACTTGTTTGCATGGACATTAGAAGTATTTTGTGGGGGGAGCTTCTAAGCTCATGAAGTTATTGTTTATTTTTGTAAAAGCTTGTCTTCTAGCTTATGCAATAATTCTTCTTAATGTGCTTGTTGATAGGGGAGCGTTTGTAAAATGTTTTTAAGCGGATAGTTTACTCTTAAACCAGGAAAATTATTTTGCTTTTCGAAATCGTCCTCTTGAAAATTGTTTTGGTTTGTAATCATCAAAAAAGGGGAGTTTGTTAGATAAATGTTTTTATCATGATTTTGATGATTTTGTTCTAAAGAGTTTTTATACCAAAACAATGTCCCTAAATGTTGTCCTAACACTTCCAATCGATCTAAAATGTTTTTACTATTTTTGGAGTATTTCTTGAAGTTTATTTTCGATTTAAAATTGGACAACACTTTTGTTTAACTCGGCCGGTCGCCTATAGGGCAACCCCGTACTGAGTTGAGTTTTGAAACAGAAAAATGGGGCGTAAGAAAAAAAAAAAAAGAGGCGCCGTCGACCGAGGTGGGCGGCCGGTGTGGTCGGTGGTCGACCGGTCGGCCGAGTGAGCGAATTGTACTGCAAGTTGGATTTTTGTTCAGGACTCTCTGTTTAAAAGCGTGGCGGCAACCGAAGTCCACGGTGAGGGCGGCCGGTCGGCCCCCCTTCGACCGGTCCCCCTGTGTAAAAATTCGCGAAATTCAATTTCAATCTTATCTCTGCGCGACGGCCGAACCCCATGTTTAATGACAAACTATCCGTTGCGTTTTGAATGACTTTTCCCTATTTTGTGGGATTGATTTCTAACACTATATTGATGATTTTAAATGGTTTCTTTTGCAGCAAATCACTCCCCAAGGAGGAGCCAATGTCCGGAAATCAAAGCCAAGACCTCTCCTATAAATAGAGGCTTCATTCAAGCAACAAGATACAACACTGATATACAAGCAAAGAGCATACAAAGCAAACACTTTCATATATCTTGTTGTATTAGCCTAAGCACTTTCACTTGCACAAATTTGAGGTCTAGGCTCTCAATTCTTGATTACACTTGTACTCATATTGTATCAATCATTATTGAGTTGTAATCTTGATTTTGGTCATCATTCAACACAAGACATCCTTGTGAGTATTCTTGTGGTAAGAATACACTTGGGTGATCTAGGTGATAGGTGTTTGAAGGTTGTGGTAATCTTCAAAGGTGTTGTAAGAGGGTTGTGGTAATCCTCAAGGTGTTGTAAGAGGGTTGTGGTAATCCTCAAGGTGGTGTAAGAGGATTGTGGTAATCCTCAAAGTGGTGAAGGAGGGTTGTGGTAATCCTCAAGGTGTTGTATTAATTTTTGGTAAATTAATAAAATCTTTTCTTTCTTTTTGAAATCCATCCAGGAGATCTTTGGGGTGGTAGAGGATTAGGCCCTAGGTGGGTTGAACCTCTTTAAATCGACGAGTGTTGTTTTATTTCCGCATTTACATTCTCGTCTTTGGTTGTTTATTCGAAAAAGAGGGCAAAATCGAAAAACCTAGATAATCTATTCACCCCCTCAGATTATCGTAGCCACTTGGACTAACATATCAAACCACCTCCAACTTTGAACTTTGCTTGTCCTCAAGCAAAACATTATATCAAAAAGAGGATTCAATAAATCACAACACAAAATTTTTTTTTTTTCTTTTTTTCTTTTTCAACACATTGAACACAAGCGATCAAGTTCTTAGCCTTCTCAACCCGAATTAACCATTGATAAAAAAATTATTTTGCAAAGCGATCATTTATCGAAAAGACCGTAATATCGTAGGCATTATTGAGACTTGAAATCATCACGCCACAAATATTGATAGTTATGAACAACTTCAATTCAATAATGCTATGAAAATACAAGAACTCGATGGATCATAGTAGTTAGCTTACTAGTCATATAAGCTTCTTGAACTTTATTGGAATGAGAAGTCAAGGAGTATTCATTCTCCCTTTTTTTTTTTTTTTTTTGTTCTCTTTTTTTTTGGGACCTTTCGAGACATGCTTCCACTAGGTTTATATTTTGAATTTCTGTTCAAACACTCCTAGGAGGTGGTTTCCCATACTCATATTCGTGTCGCCGTTTTACGTAAAGACAAACATGGGGCTCATGAATGCTCTAGTTACTAAGCAACAACAAATAGAGGAGTATAACCTCGATTGGTCCGTTTTTTTTTTCTTTTTTTCTTTTTCTTTTTTTTTTTTTATTCACAAGCTTGGTTTAACAACTAGTTAACCACTACTAAATCATGAGTTCTCGGAAGTTCATAGCACTAAGTAAGTCGTATATGCCTTAACACATCAAATATTTATGGTGTTGGAAATCTCGTCAAAATTTAGCCCGCATCCACGTCAATCTATCCTAGACAATCAATTGCTTCACATTGAAAAACACAAATTAACAAGTTAATATAGGTATAATTGGGCGAGTTATTGACTAGCAAATACTCAATTTGTTAAAAAAAAAAATCACATCTCTTGAAAACAAACACACAAGCATTCCGAAAATGTTATTGTACCCACCTCCAACTTTAAGATTCACATTGTCCTCAATGTGAAAGAAAAAATGGACAAACACACACAAAACACTCAAAAAAAAAAAAAAAAAACAAAGAAATTAGAATGATATAAAAGAGGTGGAAAAAAAAAGAAAAATACGACCTTACTACAATAGTGGAATCGGTGTTGGCGACCATTGGGTTGTTTTGGTGCGGGACCTTCAACGGCATCTTCATACCTAATCAACGTTAAGCAACACACAACTCGAATACCGTGAAATCTCAAATATTCCCAATTAGGACAAGCAAGAAGAAGCTCAAGAGTTTTTTTTTTTTTTTTTTTTTTAAGATGACTCTAAGGACTTGTGATTATTTTGAAAGAAAATAAAAAAATAAAAAAATGAAAACAATTGCACACAAACATCGGGTTGCCTCCCGGTTAGCGCTTCTTTAACGTCGTATAGCATTTGGACCATTTCACCTAAATGTGAAGATTTAATCGGGCGGAGCCTTGAACTTATGAAAAATTTTATCTCTTTGAACAACATCGCCACCCGTATCGATTTTGAACAATTGACCTTCATGGTCTATTTTTTCTGCATGTTATTCTCAAAATGGGATTTATCTGTGGAAACTTTTGCACATTGAACATCACATACTTTCAAGGATTTATTAGAAGACATATCAAGCAAAGAATCATTTATCCTTGTCTCAATCAAGTTTATAGGAAAACAAGTATCATTTATAGGATTTCTCAAAGGAATTTTAAAGATAACTTGTTCACCCCTACTCTCAAAGTAAGTTTTCCATCATGCACATCAATGAGAGATTTAGCGGTAGCCAAAAAGGGACGCCCTAGAATTAAGGGAACTTCTAAATTATCATGCATGTCAAGAATAACGAAATCATTGGAAACACGAATTTGTCAATCTTGACTAACACATCATTAATAATACCTCAGGATGTTTAATCGATTTATCGGCTAATTGAATGTCCATCCTAATAGGTTTAAGTTCACCTAATCTGCATGCTTAAATGTTTCATAAGACATTACATTGATACTAGCTCCCAAGTCGGCTAGTGCCCTATCAACAGTAAATCATCAATTGTGCAAGGATAATAAAGCTTCCTGGATCATTAAATTTTGTGGTAGTTCATTGGAAAGACATTTATCATTCAATTGCACATTTGATAATTTGTTAAGCTTATTTTCACTAGGAATGATGTCATTAAGATCCCTAACATGCTTTGAAGGAGAGGTCAACAAATGGAATATTGGCATGTAATTGTTTGAAAGAATTAAGGTACTTACCAAATTTGTCCTCTCTTCTATCTTCTTCGGTTAGACTCGGTAAAGGGATCTTGGGCTTGTGATTTCGCAACCTCCTTTTCATGAGATTTTCTTTGGACATGTCATCCTCCACGTATTTACGCATGGCGGCATTGGCATAATCATGCTCATGTGGAGAAGCGATGGTGATTGCCTTTACGTGCTCCCTTAGGTTTGGCTCGATATTACCCGGCAAACTACCTTGTGGCCTTTCGGAAATCATCTTCGCAATCGCCTATTTGGTTTTCAGTTATGGATAGATGCCTCTTGATTTCTCAAGGATGTTTCCACACTTTGGAATCGGGTATCTGTTGATTGCACAAATTTTGTTATAAGATCTTCCAAGTTAGGCTTTACCTTGATTTGGTGAAATCAGGAGGCGTGTGTAGATCGGGATTGGGATTAGGTCGTGGTTGACCTTGATTTCCCCAACCAAAATTCGGATGTTGTCGCCACCCAGGATTATATGTGTTCTTTGTAAGGATTACTTGGGTAATTTTGCCTTGATTCCCAGCGTAATTAGCATGTTCGGTGTGAGGTATTGTGTGTGGGCAATCGATGATTATGCAATCCCCACAAGTTTCACAAGATAAAACATGCGGTGGTGGTGGTTTAGGAGCTGCTAGATCGTCGATCTTTTGGGTCAATGCTTCGACTGTGCGGCGAGCGTAACTCCGCATCTGCATTATACACACCAACCCGACTGTTAGTTTTACCTCGTATGGATTGCCATTGGTAGCCGTTCATGGCCATTCCTCAATCAAATCTGGCGGCTTAGAAGGCGTTTTGTTATTAAGAGTTCCCGCCATTTTGCATCGATCATTTGTCTTGTTGCGAGAAAGTAGCCCATTATAAAATGTTTGGACTTGCATCCAAAAAGGTAGGCCATGGTGTGGGCATTTCGCAACAATTCTTTGAATCTCTCCCAGTGTCGTACAAGGTCTCGTCATCTTCTTGAGTGAATGAAGAGATTTCATTCCTCAATCGTGCGATTTTAGTAGGTGGAAAATATTTCAAAAGGAACTTTTCGGCCATGATGTTCCACGTTGTAATCGTTCCCTTTGGCAAAGTATTTAGCCATTGTTTAGCCCGTCCCGAAGAGTAAATGGGAATAGGCGTAAGCGGATGGCATCATCGAGACCCCATTTATTTTGAATGTATCGCAAATTTCAAGGAAATTCGCGATATGATTATTTGGATCTTCGTCCGGAGGCCGTCGAATTGAACAAATTGTTGCACCATTTGAATGACATTCGGTTTGATTTCAAAATTATTGGCGGCAACGGCGGGCACTTACGATGCTAGATGATGTGCCGTCCATAGACGGCTTAGCATAGTCGTACATGGTTCTTTGTTGTTCATCCGCCATATTGGGATCCTTGCCTTCGTTAATATCCTCCTCGTGGTCGTATTAATACTTTCCTCTGTGTTGCTCCAGGCGTGTCGTCGCTTCCAAATTCGGCGACCAAGTAGGCATGCTAACTGCGGTAAATAAAGAGGATAAGTGTAATCAAGACTTACAAAGATAGATAAAAAGAAAGACAAATGATGAAATAAAATAAAAAAATGATTAAATTAATAAAAATAAGGTGTTCTTAATATTACAATCCCCCGCAGAACGGCGCCAAAAACTTGATGGCTCAAAAGCTACCTTTAAAACCGTAGGCAAGTGCACCTATCGTTTTATAGTATAGATTATTAGTCCGAGTGTCATTCCCACGAGGATTGTAAGTACTAATAATTACCGTCTCTTTGTTATTTAATCTAACAATTTTGAGTTTTTTTGTTTGATAAAGAACCTAAATTATCGAAGTGTAAAAATGAAGTAAAATTTGTAGAATAAGAAATCAAGAGATAGAAGTGTGTTTGAATGTAAATCCCTCTAGAATGTTTTTGTGATTTGACAAGTTAAAAGATTCAACCATAAGCCCTTAAGTAAAAACCAACCTCTTTTAATAAAATCTCATGCTATGTGGACCGTAGAAATTCGATTTAAGTTAATCCATTTCTCAAGGCGAAAAACTCCTAATCTCAAGTTGATTAACTGAAATCTCTTTCTAGTTAAAACCCCAAGATTGCATTATAACGATTTATGAATTCCCATATTAGGTTTGACCCTAATCCGGAAGATTTATGTCGTCTATATCTAGGATTGCATGCAACTCTTTTCACTTATACAATTTCTTTTCACCATAAATCTCTCGATTACCCGATGAAGAAAAGATATCAAATTAATATACCGGAAATATTAACTCAAATGAGATAAGCATGATATAAGTGAATCACACAAGACATGATGATTTTATTAAAAACATACAAACCTCAATCACAAATCCATTATAGAGTTCATTACACTCAAACACTAGGAGTTTAGCTACTCATGATCTTGATAAAAGAGTAAATTACACAAGAAGATGTAAATATTATAGACATGGTGTACTTATCTTTCTCAAAATCTCAATTGACTTCTTTCTTGAATGATGATGTTGCTCCAAGCCTTCTTTGATGTTGCCTCAAGCTTTCTTCTCCAAGACCTCTTGATCCCAATTCTACTTAATGAAGTGAATACAATGAATATTTCCTGAGTATCTAATTGAATTTCTCTCCCAACTTCAACCCTTGGCTTTTATAGGCAACCAATACATTGATAGAACTCTCTTTTGTTAAACAATTGCCTCCATTTTCCTTGTTGGTTGGTGAATTCTTGTATTCAAGTGATGAGGGAGGGGACATGGAGACATGTTTGACAAAATAGGGTGTTAAAAGTGTACAAAAGTGGCCAAAATGGGTTGGTTGGTGAGTTTTCCCCAAATTCGCAAAGAAAAGTTGCAAAAAGAGGCCCCAGGACACGCGTGTGCCCGACACGGCCAGGCCGTCTTTGTTTAGTGTGCGAGCACTCCGTCCGACATGGCCGTGCTTCCCACCACGGCCGGCCGTGTTTCTGGACACGCGGCGTGTTGGGGAACACGGCCTGGCCGCCGTGTCGGAGGTGTTTTGTCGAAAAAAATCGAGTTTTTAGCTCCGTGAACACGGTCGTGTTGCGACACCCCTGCCCGTGTTGGACCAAAAAGGCCCGAAATGACGCGTTTGGCTTGGAATTTCGAGCGTTTTTGCATCCTTAAACTCCCGGTATGTTTTGACATGAATCCATGGTCCGAAATTCACCAAAATTAGCCCCACATGGTCAATCTACATCAATAAAAGCACCTCGGAGTAATATGAACTATGTATAATCAAAAATTTACAAAACTAACAATAAAATAACTCGAATTCTACTCAAATATACACATAAAACGTGCATAAAAAGACCCTTATCAGAATGTGTAATACAAAAGAATAAAAGATCAAATACATGTAGCATTTATTTTAATTAAAAAATTAAAAAAGTAAAATAAATGATAAAATTTATAATTCAAGTTATAAAAATAGTTTTTCTGGAAAATCATTTTTAAAAGTAGATGTTATTTTTTTTTTGAGTGAATGTGTAATACAAAAAAAAAAGATCAAATACATGCATATGCATATATATGTATACATTACTTTGAGGTCCGTTAACGTTCTTACCACATGATAATCTTGGTCTCATATAACCCAATAACGTGCATGTATGTGTATATATGTAGAGTTTGATTTAAAAATATAAAAATATAATATTTAAAAATATGTGAGTTAGATTAATTGTCTTTTTATGTCAACTATGAATTTGCTAATATTTATCTATTTATAATTTAACGACACTAAAATATTTTTAATAGTATTTTTCTAATTTTTTAAAAAGAAAATTATGAAATTATATTAATATTGTACACTTTTTTATTTTATTGATTGTTGAACTACATATATTTTCCAATACGTAAATGTAATTTTTATATTTATTTGTATTTTCAAAAATCAAAAAGTAATTTAAATTAAAAAAAATATAGGAAATTATTTGTTTTTCTAAATATTTTAAGTAAGATAATTTGTTTTAGTGAAATAAAAACATTGAAAAAATATATTTTTTAGAAAAATATTTTAAGGCAGAGATTTTTATTTTATTTTAGTTTTCAAGTAGGACATTCACAATATTAATTTTAAATAAAGAACTAAAACTATAAAATTTAAAATAGTTTTATCATCAACAATATTAAATTTAACTAATAAAAGAATAATGAGACCATTTTTTGTTAAAAATATAATTTTGGTGTCCTATGGGACTATTTTTGTCATCAGTAACGGTTTCCGTTTATTTTTAAACGGACATCACGCCACAATTTAAGTTTTCGTGTCCTGTGAGACCATTTTTGGTTAAAAACTTAATTTTGTGACTAAAAGTGAGAACAATAGAACTAAAATCATTAGTTGCTCAATCATATAGGGCCAAAAATATTTTTTTCTCTATTTTTGGTTGACTCGATGGAATACAAATTTGCACGTCAAGATACATGTAACAAAATTAAAATGGCCAAATAGAACAGAAAAGGGTCAGGTTGGGTCTGAAGATTGAAGATGTGGTTGGATTAGATATGGGTTTTACTCGAACTTATTGTCATTCTTTACCTGGCTATGATCTTTAATTAAGATGATTATATTAGTGAGATGATAATCTAATTTAGTTTTTTATTAACAGAATGATCTAAGATTAATTCACAAGAAAGATTTATATGTATATATTAATGATCTTTTTGTCAAAAAATCAAAAGATTGAATTCAAATATTATCGAATAAATTGATCTTATATTTCAACAAACATAACATATTTCCTGACAAATGATGTATAAACTAATAAAATATATGTAGACTACTTCAATTAAACACGTGACATGACAATGCTATACCTTATGGAAACACATGCATTAAATTAAGTAGGTGCACAGGGAAAGGAGACCATGCTTTTTCTACTTTACTTTTATTTCGTGTGCTTGGAAGTTTGTACTGTAGACGGTACGGAGTGGTTGGGATTGGGGGACAGTAAGTTAAAGTTCATAATAAATGAATAATTCTCGTCCAGAATTTATATATTATGTATACAATATATAAAGGGTGATTTTGTGCAGTTGCACGTTATCCTTGCTTCCCACCATATTTTAATTTGAATTTCAATTTAGAAAACAGACTGAATTCATAAATTTAAACTATGAGAAAAAATGTTTATATATTAATTATAATTAATAATTTTTCTATTGTAAAACACAACTACTTGAAATTTTTATCAATTTTTTTTTAGGGGAGGCAATTGTAAATTATTTTTTATATTAACTAAAAAAAAATATTCTGGAAAAATTTTGGGAGGGAAAAAGACTTGGAAAATTTTCTTTTGTGTTTTAAGGGGGAAGGGGGAAAGGGAAAGCCCCTGTGTTTGTCATTGACGCGGGATAACGCGACATGAACACGACCAAAAAGTGCGGAAGCAATAGCATTTGAGAAAACATTAAGGGTGGGTAGGACAAAAGAAAATTCTTATAAATATTAACTAAAAAATTTCTTAAAAAACTTTACCTAGTAAAAATAAATTTAAAAGAGGGGGCGGATCCCAAGTTGGCCCCCTACCTCCACCAATGGTGAGAGAAAAATCCAAAAAAGCGAATGAAAAGAAAGCGAACACGAACACGACTTACACGAAGTTAGCAAATTGACTAAAAACATAATATATTTAGTTTTATTTCAATTTTGATGTATTTTAAACATAACTCAAAATTGACCTAAAGTTAAATACGAACACGACTTGATGACCCGAATTGTCACCCTACGAGTTTATCATACATATAAATAAAAATAATTTCATTACTATAAACGTGACATCACTTGGTGTATTAATATTAATATATATACATATTGTATGAAAATAGGAGATGAATAATCAATGATCTGATGTAATATTTTCCATTACATATATAATGTTTTTATATGTATTTTGAAAATGTTTCACTCCTTTATACTTTTTTTTTTATTTTTTTGTTTGCACATAATTTTTATGTAAGACGATACTATTTCGTGGTCAATCACCCCTTTAAAATTAGTATCATATATTCATATTTCGACCAAAAAACTATTATCATCACATTCTCCCCATTTAACTTTGCTTTTATATTCTTGAATGCAAAACCAAAATGAGTGATTGTTTGATCTTTTGTTTATTTCTTCTTTTTAACTTTTGGAGAGAATAGTATGAAAAAATTATATTAAAAAATAAAGTAATTTTTTAGAGTGAAATTGGATATAAAGACGAAAATTTGATGATGATTGTTGATATGATAATTTTTTCAGTATAATAGTGATTAAAAGTGATTGGTGATTTGAATTAAGAGAGAATAAATATTATATTTATAATATGATTGTGTATTGATGATAGTTGAAGGGATTTTTTTTGCTACGATTATAAATAAATGTGATTGGTGATTCAAAAAGTGAGAATTAAGTGAATAATGATTTTTGAAATATTTTTGTAGATAATCGCACATCCAATTCCAATTTTTGAAAAATAAAATGGAGAAAAATATATCACAAGCAAGGACTACCTAACTTTACATCACGAATTTAACACATGAGACGAGTCTAACCTATTTAAAAATCAAAGCAAGTTAGATTAAAATTTAAATGGATTGATTAATATTAGTCGATTTAGAATTCGTTTCACGAAATAAGTCCATGAGACCGTATCATGTGAGTTTTTGTCAAATATAAACATATTTTATACCTATAAAACATCTAAGTAATCCACTAGAATCAAGAAAAAAAATGGCAATATATTTGGACAAATTATGTATCAACATCCGCCACTATTCTTTGGTAGTGGGTTATCTAAATATTCTACACAAAATGGCGGACAATTAACTTGATAAACAAAGAATCGAACAACAAGAGGTACCAATTGCAGCTTCTAATGGCAAAAACTTCCACTTATTAATGAGAGATAAATACGCAAAAAAAAGAACTAAACAAGAAAACAAATAAAAATGAAACAAGAATTTTCTTCCCAATATATCCTCCCATTGAAGGACAATGAAATAAGAAGAAGCCAAATGGCATCAACTAAAGGTGTCAAATATAGCTCGGCTCAATGGGATGGGCCATGTGGCCTAAAAAGTCAGCCGATCTAGTCTAACTGATGAGCCTAATACAATTTATTTATATATTTAAAGTTCCTCGCACTTTTCTCATTTGGATGTGAACTAGGTTATTTGACGACAACACATCACAAAATAATTTATTTTAGTATAATAGGGGATAGTAGGAGAGGTGGCGCAAACACTAATATGAAATCGAACTAGGGTCAACTATTATTACAACACAACACTCTACTACTAGAGTACAAGATTGATCCCAACACATCACTATGTAAAAAAGAAAAATCCAATTTCACATCTAAAAAAGCTTATAAAGACCCGATTCATTTTAATATGTGCTTTTTTCTCTTTCTTTTGAATTACTTCCCCAAATAGCACATAATTTTATGCTAGTTTATGTATCGGTCTCACATAAGACTTTTTCTTTATATTTTAGATCTATATGTATATATATACAAATATGATTTTGTAATTCTTACAATTTTGATCTCTGTAATCAGTTGTAAAATTTCTCTCATTAAATTTGACTGATTCTATAAAAAAAATATCGGTTCAAGTACATAATCTCTTTATTAATAACTAAAAATAATTTTCTATGTACAAAGAGAATTTCATATATGCTTTTTAGTGATGAGAGCAGATTCCGTTACTAAGGCCTTGTATGGTTATGTTTCCATGAACTATTTCTAGTTTAGTGTTGGAAAATGAATTTTGAGAATTTATTGGTTTCGTGTGGCTGGAATTATGTTTGGATGAGTGAATGAGGATGAGTTTTATGTAGGTTTGGAAATGAGATTATATTTGGTTAAGTAGTTTTGAAATAGTATTTTATGTATATAATAATTTGAAAAATTAATAGTGGTTGAATATTTTAATTGAATATATAATATTATATTTGTAAGATTGTAGGCTAGTGGTCCCATTAGATATATATAATAGTATTTTAAGTAGATAAAGTTGGTAATGGATGGTCCCACATATATAATTGGGTTAAAAAATAAGAATATTGATTGATAAGTGATGTAGGGTAGTGTATAGGGTTGAGAATTGAAATTGTAGGTTTGAGATGATGTTTTATGTGAAAAGTGGAAAGTATAAATGATGATTTCCATTGGAAATTTTAAACAAACGTGATTAATTTCATGAATAGTTGGAAATTGGAAATGTGGCTTAAAAACATAAACAAACAAGGCCTAAATGTTTCAATAACATTTACTACAATTTTATAATGTTTGTTTTTCCCGAGGCACGACATAAAAATTGGCAGACTTATTCAGATTCGTTGACTAAAATTACACTGATAAGAAATAAGAATCCAACATGAAGTGAACCTCAGAAATTGCAAGGATTTTGTTGTCCATTCTTAACCCCTAGACAAAGAACCAGATTTTGACCAAAGGAATTAATAATTAATAAAAAAAAGGACGTTAAAAAGACACATATATTTATAGAAACGGTATGAAGAATTGAATATTTCCAAATTAAATATTTGGTCTTCAACTAAAGTAATTCTGATTTCTGCATATAAAATTTCGGTAATAAAAATAATCATATAAATTGAGTTTGATTATGTTATGTGATATTGTTATTAGTGAAATTTCTAATATGCAACTTGCAAGAATTTTCTCTAAAATAAGAAAAGTCATATAAATTAAATACCCTCCTTAGTCCTTATACGGCTATACCGTTAGTCAGTCAATCGCAATTAATGATAATGTTATTTATAATTTATCATATAATAGCTCAGTTCTAACTTCTTAGTAGGGGTGGCGGTGATTTAAAACCATCGATTCGGTTCAAAGCTGGGCCCGCGGTTCTAGTTCGGTTTGGAACTTGCTTTGAAATCTTAGTTCCGATTTTAACTTAGGAATCGTTTGTTTATCTTTTGATACTTTTATGATTCTTTTAAAATGGTTTATAAATTTGATTAAAAAAAAAAAAAGAAAGAAAAAGACTTGTACTTAATATTCAATTAAGTTTTGTAATTAATATTAATAATAATATTAAATTGTCTATATATACTATTAGAGTATAAATGAGTCAAAGTCACGTAGTTCCTTACATCAATTGATCTAAAATGTATACCATATAGTTATGAATATAAACATCATAATAAATATTTAACATTTTGTCTAACATATGTTCACCAAAAAATCGTTGGTTTTAACCTCAAAACCCACATTTAAAACCAGGTTCATGATTTTTGAAACCAAGGAATCGAAACCACCTACATGATTCCGATTCCGATTTAGGCGGGTTTTGGTTCCATCTACCTAGTTCTAAGATGAGCTTAATTGTATATATATATATATATATATATATTAAATTAACTCTCTATGTCAACCAACTTTAAAATAGTTCTAATCATGTTTAAATTATAATTGACATTAATTATCTTCTTGAATTTTAATTAATATTAAATATAAGACACTTTGAGACGAGATTCAGATTCAACTTTATAGTAAAATCTTTTAACTTGGGTAAAATTCCATTTCTTTTAGGGAGTGTTTGATTTTATTTTTTTCCCGTTCTCTTCTTAACTAGGTAATCTTTGTCTTTCCCGTTCTCTTCTTAACTGGTGTTATCCCCTCAATCAATGCCAATTCTTTTAGGGAGTGTTTGTTTTTAATTTTTTGCTCTTCTTTTTCTTTTCTTTATTTTAAGAAATGGAATTATTAAAAAAACCATAAAAATTATAGTATATTACAATACGACAAAAATCAGATGGAAAATCATCATAAATTTTATAAGAAAAATCAATTTAACAAGAAAAATGTTTGATTTGATTGTTAGATTCATAGCGCAATAAACATTTTTTAATTTTAGGGAATCAAAGCTAAAAATAATAATATTCATAAAAATTGCTACAATTGGTGAACTTTACCTTGCTATAGTGTGAAGTGTACATGATGTGCTATGTAAAACAAAAAATATATGTTTCAAGTGATCTCTATGACCTTTATTTTCTTTATTTTTTATTTTTTGTGCATTTAGCTCAAGGGTTTGAAGGGTACATATATACAATAACATTTGTATTTAACATAATAAGATATGTTAAATACTTGAATTGACAATAATAAATCTTGACCCGATCTGTATATTTTATTAAACAAACGCGGGGACAAATCACCAATTCCATTAACTTTTACCGTGAATGTATATAAAATTTCGCAACTATTAGGGCATGTTGTTGTAATTAAGTGTAATCTCAAAAGTTTAAATATAATTTACCGTAAAATCTATGTTCTATTATGTAACGGGGTTACATGAATTGTAATATTTATGTTGTATTCATATAATTGAGTTATGCTAGTACAAATGGGATCGGATTTTCTATCCGGCTTTGTGTATTCCACTTTCATTCCATTAGTTGGATAATTGATGTGTTAATCCTATCGAAAATCAACAATACATGTCTATCATATAAACATGTTTTAACATTCAACTGAAAGTGAAATATGAAGTGGAATACAAGAAATTGAAAAGAAGGCACAAGATTTCACGTTTCACTTAGTGCATTCTAATTTCTATGTCACTCTGTTGAATGTTGACACATGTTTGAATAAAACATGTGTTGTGTTTGAATATAAAAATCAACAACACATATTTTGTATAACATATGTCAACATTCAACGAAGTAGAAAAGAAAGTGAAAAACACAAAATGGAAGAGAAAATCTCATTCAGAAGTTTGATGTTTATTATTTGTAAATGTGATATAATAGTAAACTATTACCGAATGAGTACATACAATTTTGTAACTAATAGGAAATGTTGTTGTAATTAATGTAATCTCAAAAGTGTAATGTAATTTACCAAAAATCTATGTTGTATTATGTAATGAAATTACATCTTTTTGTAATATTTGTGTTGTATTCATGTAATTGAGTTATATCGTATAAAATCGGAGGATCGATTTCCTTTTCTATTTTGTATATTCCACTTCCCTCTTCACTACGTTGAATGATTGTCGCGTGTAAATCTTATCTAAAAAATCTACAATACATGTTTATCAAGCGCGTCAATATTCAACGAGTGGAATAGAAAGTGTAATACATAAAGTGATCGAGAAAATCTTATGCCAAAATTTGATGCTTATTATCTGAAAAGTTGACATAATGACGGGCTATTACCGGAGGAGTATATATAATTTTGTAACTAATAGGAAATATTATTGTAATTAAATGTAATCTCAAAAGTGTAATTGTAATTTACCTTAAAATATATGTTGTATTATGTATTGGGATTATATCTTTTTGTAATATTTATTTTGTAGTCATGTAATCGAGTTATGTATGGTAAGTTAACAGACAATTTTATTACACATTCAGTCATAATTTGCTGTAGATTGTGTAACCCAGTCACTTGTAATTTGCTTCTAAGAACAGTCAATGAAGACAGAAAATGTTGACCAAAATGCATAAAGCAATTAATATAATTACGGGAAAATATTCGTGTAATATTGCTTATTAGGATATAGTGTGAACTCCAACAGAACATGCATTTGATTTTGACATATTCAAAAATGAATAATGTGTGGGTACCAAAATACCCTTAGAAGTATTTTAATATTTCCATTAAGGACCATCCCTTTATTATTATTTTTTTCCTTTTTTGGAAAATAAAAGTTTAGGGTTACTTTATTTGGTAACACATAACAATTGGTCTATGATGCACATTTTACATAAAATAATTATTGTCTTCGGACATAAATTTTATGTAAATTTATTGTTTGCTATAAAATAAAGCAAATAATTTTCTCAAACCAATTATTGCTCTCTATTCCTTCAATAATTGATGTGCTTAAAATTTCAGGGTGGATAATAAAAATTCAAATTTAGTATTTAATTTATTCATTAATCACATTTTAATTGACCTAAAATGTGCTCCGATTTGTTCAAATGTGAAAACTTTTAAGCGCTTTAATTTATTCAATAATAACTAGAAAAGTATATATCTCAAGAATGCAATAATAAACCAAGCTAATAAATCGTACTTCAACGTCTTTTTATAAAGTGATGTAGTAGATATTACCTCGAGTATCAAAACTCCAAACTAGAAATCTTCTTCAACATAAGCTACTTTATGCACCAACAGGTCGTTAGGGGTGTCAAAGTTGTCCCGTGAAATCCTCCACCACTTACGGAAAACATAGAGAGTAAAGAACGAAAAATCAAAAATAGGTAAAGCGGTTGTGCGCGCTAAATGGTGACCTACTATGGTATTTATAGATTTTTTTAGTAGGGTTTTTCATATGATGTAGCGTGATGTAAGTTGTAACGTCCCCATTTGGGCTCATAATTTTGGGCTATCTACGTGATCTTTTTTAAAATTAATTTTGTTGGGCCTTTAGTAATTGAGCGATGTTGGGTGAAATAATGAATGATTATTTAAAGCCCAACCCTCTAATTTCCTTTCAGAAATTCTAATATACTAAAACCATGATTATTCCTCATGAACATGCTTACTTGATCATGTTTGAACTAGACTAATCAACAGGTTTGCAATGCCAACATCTCATACACAATTGAACAACTCAATTGAGCACAATTTATATATCTCTATAGTTTTTAACTATATATCAAATGTCAAAAGTACTCATTTTCTTTTCTCAAACGTAGTTGTTTATAACTCCTTCATCTTTTAATGGCTTTAGTCTTTCTCTGTGAATAAATTTGTCGAATAGGTAACTTTTATTTGTCCATAATATATGAATTTTATTTTGATAAATATGTTTGTCCAATGTGTAGGATTTTATTAAGAAGATTGGATAAGTTATTACATATATGACATAAGTGAAATCAATTTCATTGATCGTGTTTTGTTCAATTTGCGTTCTTGTTTGTTGTGATTCAGCGAATTAGTTAGATCTATTTATGTTTAAAAAATTTGTTTGTAATTAGTTATAAGTTTATTTTGATTGTGCATAAAATTAAATTTTAATTCTAAAAAAATCAAACGTCATGTTGACAATTCATAACACAACGTTATTATTTTATGCTAAATAGCAAATATTTAAAAAAAACATTAACATTTTTAAAAATTGAAATAGAGCATTCAATTTAGTAAGAAAAAAAAAGATTGATACTAATCATTCCGAAAATAAATCACTGAATCCAGAGAACTTTCCAAATGTTACACTCGTATCATGAACTCGAAAAAAGAAATAAATCAGTAGACAATGGAAGCAAATAATTACCAGAAACAAAAAAAATAAAAAAGATAAGTGAAAAAGATTCGATTCCTAAATGGAATACTTGTATAAAAAAGGCAATACTTGTAAAACATGTGACTGACTTTCTCAGTGGCACAACCGTAAATATTTCCAACCCCAGCCCCTAAATGCAACCACCTCAAAATTGGCAAAAAAGTATATTACCACAATTCAAAAAATCAGCTTATTTGTCAGTCAATACGACGCTGGAATTGCTGCATCCTCATTCCTCACGTGATTTTATTTTTATTTTTATTTTGAAAATATATATTAAATTATTAAAAAAATACTTAAGGTGAATATTTTACACAAAATATAGTCAAAAGAAAATTACAAATAACGAAAAATTCGACAAGAGATAAGGAAAATTTTCTATTTTCCAACAGCCATGACCTTGCATGATGCATGACATAAAGAGATGGATGGCCATACACAGGTGCATGCATTTAATGAAGCACCCCGTATAATACCACAAAATCTGTACATACGCTATATATACATCCCATGTATCCCCTGTTTCTAGTGCCCCCCATCTGTGTTTTTTGACCATCACAGTGAAAAGTGAAGGCCAGAAAAAACACAACACCATAGTGTGTGAAAGAAAGGGTGAAAAGAAAAGTCACAAAAACATACATAAGAGCCCATACTGTGTACGTATGTCTGTACCAAATTTTTCATTTTTATTTCTTGAGATTTGCGAATAAAAAATAAATAAAAATTTAATTTTTTCACACACTATATACACACACAACCACCACACAGTCCAGAGTTTTTAGCCTTTTTTTCTTGCTAGTAGAGTAGAATAGAACTGGTCTATGTCACTATTTTTCCTGCAAATTTTCGATAATACCATAACTC